>OY292353.1:18830377-19430954 GCA_958496195.1 Timandra comae
GAGGCACCCCGCGGTTGTACCCGCGTTCCCGCTCTCGAAAGAATACAGGGATAAAATTATGCTAAAAACCTTTCGCTTGAATCACTCCATCTATTAAAAAGAACCGCTTCAATACGTTGTATAGTTTTAAAGATTTAACCATACATAGGGACAGACAAACAGCGATAGCGACTTTGTTTTATACTATGTAGTGATAACGTTTTATCGTTCTGTTTGTTTGTAACAATATCTCGTAACAAATACTGAACGGATTTTGGTGATTCTCTGCGGATATAAGGAAACAGGATCAACCTAATATCCTGTTACCAATTTGTATCCAAAGCTTCAATTCAAAGATTCATTGACAGGAATTTACAGGTTTTTCCTTACTATTATGGAAATAAGGGATATCAAAATATATATTTGTAAGAATTTGAGACGGTTTATTTATTTTCAAGTTGTGTGTCATTGATTATTATTGATAAATTCATGTTTTATTCAGAAGTTTCAGTGTTGATGATGGTAGGAACATGTGGCACGTGGTGGTTTGTTGGTTGTTAATGTTACAAATTCGATTCACGGTAGAATATGAAATATCTTAAAATTAAAACTAAAAAAAATGTCATCGTAGAAGTGAATAGTTCAACTGAATATTGTTCTTTGATTACTAAAAGAATTTTATATTTATTAAAATTGTCATACATTTTGAAATACTTGTTATTCATTCATTACAATGTCTGAAACTTTTGATATTTCAAACCTTATCGCGGTACTTTCGTAGTCATGCTACGAGACTACGCGTCTTTGTCTCGTAGCTACATTGAGATAAGTCGTAGCAGTTGTAAGGCTTCGTGTATGAGATTTTGACTAGGTATTAAATTTATAGTTAGCTTATATTTAAATTATAATTAGGTAGATTTTTGTAATAAGAAACGACTTGGCGGGGGGCACTGCCGTGCCCACAGATATGTACATCTTTTATATAGAAAGTAATATTTATATTATGTAAGTATAACAAAAGTTTTGTGAGGCAATGTGTACTTACGAAAAATACGGTCAAACGGGTTTGAAGCCAGGACCATGTAGTGGGTGTTGTAATACCTACCTATAGACAACTGCCACAAAGGATATTTGAGGTATAAAACCAAAACTACCTAGATATGTAAAACACCATATAAATTTAATAACTTTTATGTGAATAAAAAGTAAATTACATACTATTATTTCTTACAAATGAAGGTTCAAACAGTTCAAACATTAACTTAAACTCTCCTATCTTAAAAGTAAATTCAAATGTGAGACGCAAGTAGACTATTAAAATATTTACTTAACTGACGAGCATTCATAGGTCGATGAACAGTCATGGTAGGAAAAGCTTCGTCACTTTGAAACTCATTCCTTTGTATGACGTAATCTCGTAATACCTTTTGAAACTAGTGCACTAAGCAGACAATGGCATGTAAATTTATACTAACATAGTATGACAACTAGGTTCAAAATGGTGTGACATCTTTTTGCTACGTCTAGCGACGCAATATGTTATACTCAATCGGTGTAAAGTCACAATCTTTTCTGTGCCGGCGGCCAAAATTAAAAACAGAATATCGCACAAAGCGAACAAACAAAAATAGATTTTAAGGTGACGAACCATTTCGTACCATGACTGTACGTCAAAATACGAGTTTCAGTTTGTCTAAACGAAGCTCAAACGACATAGGAGTGTGATATTTACAAATCACTCACAATTTTAAATTTGTTTACATAATGAATGAGGCTTTCAAGTAAATACATTTAAAACAGACTAAATAACACCATCATTTACAATTTTTATATCTAAGATACATGTTTTTACTCAAACCACAGGGCTTATACATAATTGGCAATACATAATTATTTGTATGTTTTGTAGAATATTGAATCAATGTTTACAAGTCCTTGTAATTCTAAAATGAATCCGAATCAGACAGAGTAGCCATAGAATATGGTTAACTCTTTTTATCTGGTATTTTATACGATCGAAAATTAGTCGGATATTACTGAAATATTTTTTTTTATATCAATTATATTCCTACTAAACGAGCAAAAACAAGAATGATACATGCAAAACCTCGGTTTCCTACTAGTATTTTCCAACCCAATCCAATAATGTTATATAATTTGTGCCAAATGTCCTGTAAAAGGATATTTTCCCGGTCTCTCCCTGTTTTTGTGCAGAGCATTGAAAGGCGCGACTAATTTGAATTTATGGTCCCTATAAATATATTACCTGACAACGAGAATTATTTGCACGAAATACATTACGTCGAACTGAAGGAAATTGTATAGTTTGAGAACGCGCTGCTATGTTATTGGCATTTTTCGAGGTATTGTTTTCTTCGTTTTTTGTGTTATGAAGAGGACAACAGATATAAAATAAATATTACAATAAATAAAGTAAGAAACTAAGAATAATTACTTATACATTGACGAAGAATTAAAGTACAAATAAATACGTTTGCATCCTAACTAAAGTTATAAGAAGGCTAATGTAAAGGTTAATTTATTAAGATTTTACGTATTATCATTTACTAAAGTGAACAAATAACTAAACTACCATCATTAAATTGTGCTTATGCATTTTTCAGTAAACAAATTGTAATACCGCAGGCTACTGTAACTAAAAGCAGAACACACGTATCAATAGACTTGCAACAAATTACTAATACATATTATAAATGCGAAAGTAACTCTGTTTGTTACCATAGTTTATAGTTAAACTACCCCTGTACCAAATTTCAAGTCAATCGGTTCAGTAGTTTAGCCGTGAAAGGTAACAGACAGAGTTACTTTGTATTAGTAAGGAAATAATTACAATACACATGTAACTATCTCCCCGTGAGTTGTAAGATATGTGTGTTTACTAGGATAGCAAAAAAAGAAGCAATCCTTTTTAAAAATTCGCAAAAGTGTCAGAGGACACGGTGACTAAGGCGCCATAACGAAAACTCGTCCCCGATGTCGTTCCCGCCCGGCATAAAACGTTTGCGTGTTTTAATTTTACCTGTGCCGCCATCTAGCGAAGGATGAGAACAACTTTTGTTTCACTATTGCTATTATCATGTTTTATGTACTAAAACAATGTTGTTAGCAATACAGTAACTCAAATATTATTATAAATTATATTTATTATTGTTGTCAAGGTGTAATGTTAAGTTATAAACAAATCATGAATTTATTTTTTTATAAATTGTTAATTTTTACAGAATGTCGTACTTGTGATAGCACAAAAACACTGGCAATAACAAATCTTACGCCAATCTCTGTCCATAAGAAAACACTATATTATTTACATTTTCATCTGTTTTTACTTTTTATCTCTATTGTTTCATTATTATTTTATAATTTATATAGAATTATTTTATACATACTTACAAGTTGACTGTAAAAGAGACGTGGAAAAGGCTTACAACAATGGAGCTAAAATGTTTTTGCTGTACATATTTGTTAACCTTCCACCTCCTCTCCGGAATTTACAAACGGTTAAACTCTTTCGTTTGAAATATAAAGAAATACTCTTTTGTCAACAAAAAAGTGACCTATCACAATTATTTCTAAAAATATTCTCCGGCACCTGGTGGTAATTTTAATTTAATTTTGTCATTTATTTATTTATTTATTGACACAAAGTGGTCACAAAGAGCTCTTAAGGTAACATATTTGATATCTTAATTCTAAAGTTGACAACCAATGACGGACTTATATTTTACTTAATTAATACATATTAGTCTCAAGAGTGTGTGTATGTGTGTGTGTGTGCGACTGTGCGTGCAGGATAATGTTAGAGTTCTGAAATGATTATTATTGTTATTTTTAGATACTAAATGTTTTATTTACTTTTTATTTTCTCGACAGATTTCTCTAAATACGTTCTGTCGAAAAGTGCGTTTAGTTTCAAAAATATATAAATTATAAATATTCTTCTGCATTTTGTAGTTTTTATTTTATTTTTATTTCATATAATTTGGTAAGTTCTCATTTAAAATAAAAAAACCTATTAGTTTTGTAAGTTTATAACTTTCTTGTTTACTCTGTTAAAAAACTTTAGTATCAATTTTATTTATTTATTTTTTTGTATAATGTGACTGGACGACTCAACAGCGAGCGTAGTGAAATCACTTGTAATGGGTCTTGCTGAAAACCAGCGTTGTATATTAAATATAATATGCAACACAAAGCTGAGCAGTATCCAATTTGGTAGAGCGCTGAACTGTATTTTATTATTGTATTTTTCTTTTTTTTTATGGATTTACTTAATCCAATGTTTTGGAATTAAATAATTAAGTAAGAAATTTTCAGAGATTGTACAGTGTTTTTTAACCAAATAAACTTATGTCTAACTAATAATACCCATTCCAATCTCAGTTTTTTTAATATGACTTATTCTCATTGCATTTTTTAAGTATGTATGTATATGTCCTCCCCCTAATATAAAAATTCCAACATGAAATATTGGATGGTTATTTTCTGCCATGTTTTAAAGTCTTTCACTTTATAAAATGAAATTATTTATAAAAGTTGAAATGTACACGGACAAGAGAACAGTATTCTTGTGAGTCTTGCATCGGGTCAAACTAACTTTGTTACGTAAACTTATTACAAAGAACTAGATACTCAACACCCGACTGACAACTGAAAAAGACGTATTCTATGCTGAGAATAGTTACTTGTTTATAATAACTTCCGTTGGCGGTTTTAATAATAATAATAATTCTTTATTTTAAGACACAGAGATCCATTGAGTTAGTAAGTTTCTTATATTTATGTTAGTTTAATAATAGTTCTTAAATCTAAAACAACAATTAAAATATATTTTTGAAGTGAAAACTTCTTTAGCGGCGCTGAGCACTTTTTTTGTATGGGTAAAAACTTTCAAACTCGCGTCAGGGTCACGTGATGCTGATCGAAAAAGCGTAAGATTTTTTTTAATTTTAATTAAAATAGTACTTTTATACTTACAATTAAACACAACGTTAATATTGAAGTTTTCACTTCTGCCGGCACTCCCGGAGTGCTATCTTTTTTTAAGTAAAAACTTCTTTAGCGGCGCTGAGCACTTTTTTTGTATGGGTAAAAACTTTCAAACTCGCGTCAGGGTCACGTGATGCTGATCGAAAAAGCGTAAGATTTTTTTTAATTTTAATTAAAATAGTACTTTTATACTTATAATTAAACACAACGTTAATATTGAAGTTTTCACTTCTGCCGGCACTCCCGGAGTGCTACCTTTTTTGAAGTGAAAACTTCTTTAGCGGCGCTGAGCACTTTTTTGTATGGGTAAACACTTTCAAACTCGCGTCAGGGTCACGTGATGCTGATCGAAAAAGCGTAAGATCAGCATCACGTGACGTTTATGATAACTGAAGTAAGAAACAAACATTGTATTCTACCTCATAAATGATAGTACTTTTATACTTATAATTAAACACAACGTTAATATTGAAGTTTTCACTTCTGCCGGCACTCCCGGAGTGCTACCTTTTTTTTTATTAATTTTCATTCTACAACTAATTTTATGAAACCAAAATGTGAATCATATGCCTTATCCCTCCATCCATATCCTCAATCATATGCCTATGCGTTTTAGCCGTGTTGCATTTTATAAAGAAGTCTATAAAAATACATTACGATACACTATTATTGAATTAGTTAAGATTTTTGGTAACTTCACAAAGATATTCAGATGATTCATAGAAGTTAAAAAAAATTAACATTTAGACTTGCATAAGTAACATATAAACTTTGGCATCAATTCGTTGGTCAAATTTAACTAATTCGAACTAGTAAAACACTTTTCTAGCTAACCGACTAATTGAAAAATCTTGTCTACAGTCAGCAACTCGTTGTTGCGTCATTAATGTACTTTAACATGTCAGATGGCAGACTAGCGTACAAACTGTACTATCATGTTCTAAGTTCTAAGCTTCGTGTCTAACAAACGATGTATTGTATGTACGCTATGTGAGCTAGTATTGTACGACGCCTGACTTCCTTGCCTTTAGTCTTGCTTTCAGTGTATTGCAGTATGTAGCTGCTGCATCTTGACTGTCAAAACTTAACGCTATGTATTCACAAGGCAACTGTGACCTTGTTGCGTAACAGTTGCAGCGTGCGATGTTGCCAGATTGGAAGTGACATAACACTTGTCTTGTTGTAGGGTCTGACTGCGTACTGCACTGCAGCGGAGCGACGCGACACCTAGCGACGAAATATTCTTTCTAAGAAATTGTATGAGGTATATACCGCACTACGCTGCAGCGTAACGTTCTGCGCGACGTTTCTTAGAAAGAATTCCTCGCCGCTAGGAGCCTCATCGTGCAACATGTGTATTTAATACAGGTGTTGGCAACATTTTTATAAATTAAATATTTTATCGATTGTCATCAGGTGAACTAGAGTCAAGAGCAAGCCTTTTAAAAACCAACAGTTATCATATATAATATCTACAAAAACTTTAACGGACAATATTGTACTCAGCTAAACCCAATTTATAAGCTTTACGGTCGATGTCGGTGACCGATCACTGTTAATAAAAACAAAAATGAGCAACACGTTGCGCCCGTAAAGTTGCCCAGTGTATACAAAGCTTTAAAGTTGTTAAGTCTGAAACTTTCTAGCAATTTTATACTTCACCAAACCACTTGACAACAGAGGGTTAGAGATTTTTACCGGTTTAAAAATGTTAAAGCCGTCGGCTGCTGCCTCTTCGACTATAACGTAGCCTTTCTTTTATACATCATTTGTAATGTGTGATTCGACATTTATAGTGGAAGTTGAAATAACGTGAATAGGAATAATAAAAATTAATACTAGCTGCGTCTCGCGGTTTTATCTTATTTCTATATGATCATTTTGGTATCGTTTGTATTTTACGATGTAACTATACAACTAATAATTTTAGGAATTGCATACAATTGTAAGAAGTACTTACTGAAATGGATATTGATTTATTTTTCTTCTAAAAACCTTACAAGATCAGTAAAAGCGCATGTTTCCCAAAAAAAACGAGGCTATTGTGTTGATTAAATATCTTGAAACTTTATTAAAGAAACTGAAAAGAGATGATTAATATTCAAGCAGTTATACAGATTTTCTGAGTCATATCGTATACTTTGGATTGCCGCAGACAAAAAGCTGCCGTATGGATGAGAGTTGTCAAATAAAAACATGGTTAATGGTTTGTGGGCTTACAGGTATCATGATTAATACGAGTATTGTAGATGTTAATGTGACTTCATACTCTTGTATGTCATAATTACTATAAAAATAAAGTACAAAGTATGTTAAAATGACTTATAATTCTGTAAAGATGTCTTACACGAAAATTTTATTTAGAATAAGTTTTATCAGGTCTAATTTATTTTGTGAAGATGTTGTTGAAGTGACTTATTTATCGTGTTTTTATATCATGTGACGCGTGGTCACCTGATGGAGCGCAACACGCCTGCCCATAACGGACACTGTACTGCGCTCATCACTCCGAGACATCAGTTGGTGAGTCTCGTGTACCCAGTAATTTCTTTGACTGTGACTACATTGCCCTGCAAACTAGAACACAGTAATATTTGGCAGCAGCATTTTTGACAATGCGGTTGTACCCAGTCAGACGGAATCGTGAAAATTCCTATTAACTGGAAAAAAACCCATTTCTATCACATATCTTATACTTATTGAAGCTACGTATGTGAGCCTTATTTTATTAACTTGTTCGTTATATTTTATCATTTACCAACATTACTCATCCCTCTCTGTCCTAAGTACATACCTCACCTGCGTACACTTTGTATTAAGCCGGCCAATACCCACAATCTATACATTTCCTTCTAGATGTTTCTAAGCCGCTTATAGTAATACCTTGAGTCCGGGGGTAATAAAAATTGCGTACCTTTTCTGGACTTCAAAAGTGACATATAAGTAATGGTTTGACAAATATTTTTTCGCAATAAATAAAGAAATCGTTTTATTTGATCATGCAAGGCCTTATTCCACTTGACTAAATTCGGACTTTCTAAATCGCTTATTTATTGGGAAGTTAGTCACTCTTCTTCCGTTTTAGGATGCTAATTAGGATCCTAACTTTTTAAATGATATTTCACTTACGAAATTTAGTTACTAAATGATTTAGAACGTCTATTTTAGTCAGGTGGAAATGCCCTAAAGGTGTCCCTCACTGATGATATTTAGCACATAATGAATGACAGTCCCTACACTTTATTGTGCGTTATGTCTGCCATTATTAAGGCAATGTTTCAAAACTTTTTTCCCCTCACAAAAGGGCAATAGAAAAGGTAAGAAGACTCAAAACTCAAGTCAAACATTTCATAAAGAGGTTAAAGTTTGGAGATAACACAAATTAATTCCTCATTTCAAACTCGTGGAATGAACAACGGCTTATTGTTTGAGCCCGCGAACAAGGTCCGAGCCTTTGTTTGGTTAGTCAACTGATGTGTAAGTCGATATTAAACACTTACCAGCTGTGCCTCCCGGTGTTTCTCGTAAATTTTAATCCCGTGGTAGTAAAGCCTGGGTAACTAAAAAACGACGTGTGGCACTCGGGGACTGCCGCGGTTAAGCTAATGCATAGCATTTTTTATCAATTTATGCAATTATAATTATTTTAAACTAATTCATTTCATACTCTATGAAAATTCTTAATCATTGACCATGTTTATATCCTTCATTGACATATCAAATAGCAATGACACGGGGGTGTTAGGTTTATCGTTACGGAATTTCTGGATTCGGTCTCCAAGCTCAAGGCCCGCGATAGAAGTTATGCAATAGCTTTAAAACTTAATAGGTTAAATGGATGGTGGTAGATTCACATTTGACGTTCATTAGTGCCTCACTGAGGCCATAACATAACATATTTTGATTTTGATGTTTGTTACTACTTCAAGCAAAATCTAAAAGACAGGTTAATATAGGATGTTCCATACATAACATAACATAATCATTCACTACATCATCTCATTTTAGTAACTGACCCCTAACTAAGCTCGAAGCTTGTATCTAGGGTATCAGAAACTACGCACACATTTATTCACATACACCCAGACCGAGACAAACATTTGTGGTTCACACAAATATTCACCCCGCACGGGAATCGAACCCGCAACCTTACGTATGGCAGTTCGGCATGGTGACCATCGACGTCGTCAACGGCGATAGCACATACATTTTTATTCACCAAAATTTCTATTTATATTTATAACTAGTGGCCCGCCCCGGTATCGCACGGGTCCAAGATTCCTGTTTGCTTTTCCAGTTTTTTTTTACATAAGAACCTTCTCCTGACAATAAACACAGCAAAAAAAGAATAAGCCGAATCGGTCTAGCCGTTCTCAAGTTATGGCGTGACAACGGGAAACGGGTTTAATTTTGATATACTTAAGTACTTACGTATATAGATTCAATCAGAGTACACAGCTCTTTAATAACAAGTGACAATAATAATATCTATTCAAATACAACAAACAGAAAACACGAAAACATCTATTGTTTGTTCATTTGAGACTTTCTCGAGTTCTTATAAAAATCTATAGTGAATAGCTCTTTTTTTTTGTATAAATCTTTCGATTCCCACGAGAATTTTTCCAATTTTTCTCCATTCTCAGTGTATTACAAACATTAAAAATAAATAAGTAATCAAACCTTTTCAACTTATGCACTTACCGATAAAAAACATCTCATTTCTCTTTATACGAAAGATAATAAATAAAATATTAATTTAAAATTTATGAAAATATATCAAATACAATGTCAACGTGTTAATATTAATGAAGTATCTTTTAATAATATTAAGTACTTACATATAAATAAATACTCATGAAATAAAACACAATTCTATGAATCGTGTAACAGCTAAGTAAACTATCGTGAAATTCCGAGTAGAGTAAGAAATAAACACACTATTCCACAATTCGACACGTTATTGTGTGTAGTTCTTGAAATCTACAACAAACGCTTTAGATTTTTATTGTTTTTTTGTTAAATTTACTTTCTAGCTGAGCGTTTTTACTCGCTTTGGTACGGTAGTTCTAACGCGTATACCATGGATAATCTAATATATAAAATTCTCGTGTCACAGTTTTCGTTGCCATACTCCTCCGAAACGGCTTGACCGATTCTCATGAAATTTTGTGAGCATATTCAGTGGATCTGAGAATCGGCCAACATCTATTTTTCATCCCGAAATTCCCACGAGAACGGGAACGGGAACTACGCGTGTGAAACCGCGGGGCGCAGCTAGTAAAATATAGATATGATAGATTTTAACTGTGTGAAATGTGGTCGGCAAGATTCACTATTATCTACAATAATACGTATTAGTCTTCTCTGCTTTACGAGAACATCTTCCACATCCGTACCGTTTCCCCAAAGGATGAACCCATAACTAAGCCAGGAATGGGTGTATGCGTAATATGCTGCTACCGTTTTGCTAGTTTAAAAACCGTTTATAGTTTACTTGATATTATAATGTTTTAGACAGTCAATTTTTACCTATGTGGATTTTGATTTTGGTATTTATCAAAACTGTTTTATTCGTTATTTATTACATATATACGTTATTTATTATTAATTTTTGTGTCACTGGTTGTTATCACTTTTCACTGCGAACATTTTCACTTGTATGAAGTAAATTTATATTTTTAACTATTTGCACCTGGATGATAGATTTTAAAATTAAAAAAAAATCTTGCGTGGAAACTATGTTTATACACCTAGCGCTACGTAGCGAATGTCATCGTTTGCATGATTTACAGGTCTTAATTGCGTATAACATAATTATTAAAATAACCGAAACGTCGAGGTAATTTTAATAATTATGTTAAACGCGATTAAGACCTGTAAATAATGCAAACAATGATTTCCGATCGCGAAAGTTTAAAAAGTGTAATAATGTCATCGTTTGTTTCGTTTAATAATAAAAAGTTTTGTTAAGTAAGTTTATAAATAATTAAATTCGTTACCTGTGCCCCAACCATGCCCTTCTTCAGCCTCGGCAGGTCGGTGTGCGAGTACTTGGAGATGGACCACGGTTCCACGACGGTGAGATCAGTGTTCAGTTCAAATTCGTTGATCTGGTTGCGGAGGAACTTCCTGATGTTCCACGGAAGGTCGTTGTGCCTAAAGAAAAAATGTATATTTACTAGCTGTGCCCCGCGGTTTTACCCTTATAGCTCCTTATAGTTATAATACATAGCCCATGTCCTTCCCCGGAATACAAGCTACCCCTGTACCAAATTTCAAGTCAATCGATTCAATAGTTTAGCCGTGAAAAGGTAACAGAGTTATTTTGGCATTTATTTAATAAGGATAAAAGGGAAATAATTACAATAAACAGGTAACTATCTCCCCGTAAGTTGTAAGATATGGCTTTGTAGCCATTAAGTCATGTGTGTTTACGAAGATTGTTAAAAAAGAACAATCCTACTCAAAAATTGGAAGAAATATGTTTAGATTAATCGTAAGGAAATCTCGTCCCCGACGTCCTTCTTACCCGGCATAAAACGTTTGCGTGTTTTAACTTTACCTGTGCCGCCATCTAGCGAAGGATGAGAACAACTTTAAGAGTAAAGGACTCGGATGGGAACACGTAGAGATACATAAATGAAGAATCATAAGACAACTATCTCGTCAATTGGAGAGACGCGGCCCTTGCCCAACTGTGGGACAGCTTTGACTAATAATATTTGAATAATACCCATTCCATAATCTCAGTTTATTAATCTGACTTATCCTCGTTGCATTTTTTTAAACCTATGTGCTCCCCCGGACTATAAACTACCCCTGTACTAAATTTGAAGTCAATCGGTTCTGTAGTTTAGCCGTGAAAAGGTAACAGACAGACAGAGTTACTATCGCATTTATAATATTGGTAAGGATATAGTCGTATTTAGAAACCTCCTCAAGGTTGATAATCTATACTAATATTATAAAGCGGAAGAGTTTGTTTGTTCGTTTGGTTGAACGCGCTAATCTCAGGAACTGCTGGTCCGATTTGAAAAAATTTTTCGGTGTTAGATAGCCCAGTTATCGAGGAAGGCTATAACATCACGCTAAGGCTAATACGAGCGGAGCACCAATAAATGTGTCAAAATTGGGACATTTGTTCCTTTTGAGACCTTTCACTGCGTGCGCTGTGGAAACGGTTAAAGTTTCGCTAAAATAATGTATGACGGAAATGGTCCCCTTTAAAAGTTAAAAAAAAAGTACGCGGCAGCATATGTCTATCTTTTGAAGTTGTATTACTATAACAATTTTTATGCTAATCAAATTTGATCTAAAATGAAGCGTTATTTGTGAAGGTGTTTTTATAAAGATGATATTAATCCTTATCCAAATAAATACATTATTCATTAGCCTTTAATTTAAAAGATATTTGCCTTTTACATCATTTGATTTCAATAAGTATCTTAAAAGATATTGCAGTTTCAAAAAGATCGCAGCAGAATTTATGATCAAGGCCTAAATAGTTTCTACGTCAAGGCGTCCGGTGCGAGGCGGCACAGAATTTAACTAATTTTTCACCTTCTACGTAAATGAAGTCGCGAGTAAAATTTTGCGATATCCTAAAGTAATTATTCCAAGTGAACGAATTCGCGGGCAAAAGCTAGTAAATAATAAATTATTAAGGATTGATTTATATTAGGTACGGACCGTAAACGCGGCCCGGATTTGAAACGTTCATACATTTTGTATATATATGTATATCAAGCAGTTTATATAGCTGTGCTCTATGGTTTTAATCCACGTAAATCACTATCCTGCGGGAAACTTGGGATAAAAATAAGAAACATCTGTACCAAACATCTAAATCGGTCGAGTAGTTTTTGCGTGAAAGAGTAACTGTAGATCCAACCCAACGTATGTACAATGTTTTTACATAAGTAGGATATTGAATGATCCATGCCCTGATGGGTCCGCGGCTAACGTTCTGTACTGTTGAGCTAGTTAGCCAGTCAGCTTCAGATCAAAGGTATGCTCACTATAGTATTGCCAACCAAGATACTTTTTCTCTGACTCCGATCGTACACGGCACGGCCCGTCACGGTCCGGTCTAATATAAATCATCCCTGATTCTTACAAAGAAAAGTGCCTGAGTTTTATCAATAATATAATACAGAAACCTTTGTGAGAAACCTTTGACATTATTTTAAATTACAACCTTTATTTCAGGTCGAGACGGGGCCGTCCATCATAGTATAATTAGTTACGAAACTATACTACTCGTATAGGTACAGTTAGTTATTACTTTCTTGGACAAGTATACTTACATATAGGACGTAATAGGACATACTTTTTTTTAAATAGGCTTTCTGACATTACATATATTTGACTGTAACTCGCCTTGTGATACAGCCTAAGATAGAGCGTGCTCCCATAGAAAAATTCGATTCACTCGTGACTTATAGAGACCCAAATTGTATGTTTCACACTCTTAAGTAATTGAAAAATACGTTCAAAAATTTTCGCCTCAGTTGGATTTGAATGCATATTGAATATGATCTCGATAGCTCGGATGGTCTAGAGCCAAAAGGTTCAGCATGGTGCTGGGTTCAAATGACAGCTGATGTGATTGATATTCGAAAAAAATATATTGAAATTGAGTGTGGTTGGGTCTTAAGCGTGGTCTTTGAAAAATTTAAAGTATATTTTTATTCGTTACCCGTCAGTAAGAGGCACTTCTTCCAGGATCTGCTTGGCTATCTCCAGCCGCTCCCTGTCGTAGGAAGCCGCGGCCACCACCGCCAGAATAGCGAGGAGCACGCAAGCAATCATCCTGCGAGTGCCGTGACCATCCATTCTCACTGGAACAAAGAGAAAACAGATTTATTTATTTAATAAGTTACACCAGCAATTATTAAAATTATTTAATTTTAAACAATCCACATGTTGTATAGAGTGCAACACTTTTAGAGGTGTAATCAGTCAGATCCTAGTATAATGATTTCTTTGATTTACACGAACATTTAAATGGATTTTTGTCGTGGTTATATTTTAAAGTGCATTGTAATTTATTATAATTTAAAAAAATGATATAAAAAATAATTCCAGGCCGAGTTTTTTTCCAGACAGATTAAAAATACTAATAATATATCTAAATATATGTCTTAAATCTTACTGGTTAATGCTTCACTTATTTGTATATTGTGCTACTACTATACTTTAGTCTTCAGTTTCCCTCGGGTCGAGTTCGGTTACATAACGCTCCCGAAGGAACTCATAAATTCAGAGATGAAAGGTAGCCTTTATCTTTTCTGTATAGATAATTCTACATATCTTAGACTAGTTTTTTATCCAAAATATAAGTTTAGTCTTGAAAATAAGTAAAAAAAGTCTACGCAGTTGTTTTAACAAAACGTGTATTTTTAATTCCCGACGCAAAATGAGGGGTGTTATAAGTTTGACGTGTCTGTGTGTGTGTGTGTGTGTGTGTGTGTGTGTGTGTGTGTGTGTCTGTCTGTCTGTGGCATCATGGCTCCCGAACAGATGAACCGATTTCAATTTAGTTTTTTTGTATTAAAGGAGACTTACGTGCGAGTGTTCTTAGACATGTTTGATAAATGAAAGAAAATCGGTTAACCCGTTTAAAAGTTATGGGTATTTGAAAGTAATTGTGTTGGGGTTTTTTTTTATTTTTTATTTAATGTTATTATACTTATTAAAACAGCAGAGCGTTGCTTGGAAATTATAAATGCAATACACGTTATGCTTACTTTGTATAAATAAATCAATATATATTAACGTTTGTTTTATATCTATTTGTCCCTCTTAATAGTATTATCATTCAGTCTCATTATTATTTCTTTGTATGAGTGTTGTGCATGCCTGTAATTGGCACACACACCAGAACTAGTATATAAGTGATACTTTTGTAATTTTTATTTGTGTGTTGTTGGCGATGCCTTAATAAATAAATAAATACATTAATAAACGTGTGTATTATGTATCTACCACTCATAATGGCCAGTTGGTGACGTAATGTAGTAACCGTGGAGGGTGGGACTACTTACTGTATCGCCCACAGTCCACAAGTTTGTTGGCAAAGTGCTTTGATCTTAGACGTATCATACCAGTAACCGGATCAACAAGATTGTTCTGTGTTTGTAACATATCGCGTTACTTGCTCTATTTGATTGGTTATTTATTTATCGCTTTGTAATGTTTTATTTATTAGCTTTTGTGCTTCACAGGGCGTGTTTAATTGGTAGTACTATTATATTTTTTACGTATTTATCAATAGACTTATCGTCAGTAAAATTATTAAAACTAACCAAAAAGACGCAGCACAAACAACTGCAGTACCTAAATTAGAGATGTCTAGTTATGGAAAATTACCAACTAACATATACGAGTACCTCTTTCACTACATAGTATAAAACAGTCGCTTTCTCTGTCCCTATGTATGCTTAGATCTTTAAAACTACGCAATGTATTTTGATGCGGTTTTCTTTAATTGATAGAATGATTGAAGAGGAAGGTTTTTGGCATAATTTTATCTCCGCAATTTCACTGGAGCGGGAACTACGCGGGTGAAACCGCAGGGCGCTGCTAGTTACAATTAAACACAAAAACTTACTATACTGACTTAAATACTTAAAAACTCAAAGAAAACAAGAGGTATTTGGGTCTCACTAAATACTTTTTATAAAACGGCCAGTAACGAACCTCGTATGGGGCTTGTAAGCGCTGTGCATAAATAATCTGTGTGTTGGTACCGACAGTGTTATCAAACTGCTATTCTGTGCTCCTATTATTTCTTTGGACAGGGCTGTATCTACAACTCAGTTTTAATTATTTTTTTCACACAGTTTATTTTCGTTGGGGATGCGTAGAATCGCGTTGGTACCCCCTGGGACTGAAGGGAGGATCCCGGGAGGTTAGATTGGGCTTCCGACGCCTGAAAGGCCAGGTTTGTCCAGATATAACCTTATTTTTATATAAAAATAAGCAAATTCAGGCGTTGTGTAGTTAGTATCCCGTTGTATTGTAAGACACGAACACGGTGTGCCCGATGGTTTTATCTGTTTTTCTTTCCTTAACTGTCGCCTACGTCGTAATAACTATCTACGTTCCAAATAACTCAATCAGTGGTTTGAGCTGTATATTCATAAATCATTCAGTCAGTAACCTACTCTACATCATCTTATATACTTATATAAAACTCTACCGTTACTGAGGGATGTACTGACTGACTGCAGACAACGCACAGTCGCAACTACCGGTCGTAGAGAGCTGAATTTCTTCGAATTCGAGAGGATTTCTGGAAATTCCCCCCTTAGAGAGAGAAAATGGGGTAAATTGAAAACTACGCGGTTGAAACCGCGGGGCGCTGCTAGTATACTATATTCAGATTGATCGGTGTAAAGTCCGTCCCTGTACTTATTTAAAGTCCATTTGTACGGGATTCACGGACGCCAACAATGGTCCGCTAAACATCAAATATGTGAATAAATTCGTAACGCTTTCAATATTTTCTGCTGAATTTCACAATTTGTACAAAACGTGTGTGACGACTTTGTTTTTCGTTTCGTTTCTGTTATCTCGGGTAGAGATATCGGATTATATTTATTTGTGAAAAGACAGTTTAAATAAGAGATGGGATGCTCGCAGTATATTAGGGTATTACAACATTGTTATTAATGATTATTATTATTTACTGCCCAAGCCTTTCACTGAAACATTATGGACATGATTTTGTTAGAATTACTAAAAGTTAGATTATATTGTTAGTATAAGCTGTAACCGATACCTTTGTAACTCCAGTTCTTTTGAAAGATTTATATCATTTTTTAATACGAGTAAAAGGCTACAGATTTAGTTTGTGATAAAATATTTTTTCAGATACTGAGGTTAGATACTGTGATTTCGTTACAGTGTTCTTACAAACATTTTTTATATCTTCAACTTTAAGTATATTAGCTACAAAGGTTTGAATTTCTTTGGCAAATCTTCAGTTTCATAGTTTGTAATCAGACATAGATTTTTTTATAAACATAAATGACTAAATACCTACTGGAACTCATTACTCCATTACAAAATATTGGTTAGTACATAATAATAATTATTATCAACTAGCTATGCCCCGTGGAAATTTCGGGAAAAAAAGTATCCTATGTCCTTCTCCTGGTTCTAAGCTACCTCCCCATTAATTTTCAGCCAAACCAGTTAAATCGTTTTTGAGTTATAAATAGTGTAACTAACACGACTATATTTTATACTAGCTGCGCCCCGTGGTTTCACCCGCGTAATTCCCGATCCCGTGGGAATTTCGGGATAAAATATAGCCTATGTCCATCCCCGGACCATAAGCTACCCCTGTACCAAATTTCAAGTCAATCGGTTCAGTAGTTTAGCCGTGAAAAGGTAACACACAGACAGAGTTACTTTCGCATTTATAATATTATAGTAAGAATAAAGTAAGGATTAGTAAGGATAAGGATAGATTAGATATAGTTCTGTTATTGATATTTATAATTACTATTGTAACATCTGTTCGTAAATGGCATATTTGTTGTTTGTAACCCCCTAATTCTATTTGTTTGATCTCTGTTCGCGTGGAATACAACTAATTACATACCAATGTATGTTTTACTAGCAGTGCCTCGCGGTTTCACCCACTTAGTTCCTGTTCCCGTGGGATTAAGTATAGCCTATGTTATTTAAAATGAAAGTAGCTTTCTAATGGTGAAAGAAGTTTTTGAAATCGGCATAGTAGTTTTTGAGTTTATTTATTACAAACATACACACAAACATACAAATCAATAATGTTTTCAAGTAAATAACGACTCATCACAAATATTATTGAAAATGTAGTGGAACTTGGTTATATTGTAGTGGAACTTGGCTATCCAGTAGTGGAACTTGGCTACCCAGTAGTGGAACTTGGCTATCCAGTAATGAAACTAGGCTACCTAGTATTGGAATAAATAAATAAATAAAAATAAATTACCAGCTGTTCCTATCATGAAATGTTTGGGGGTGCTTACTTGATATAATAAGATTATACAGTAACTAAATTTTTTATGTTTTTCAAATAATAACACTAAATCATTCCTTCGTGTGCACATAGATGGGTGTACGTATGTTTTATTCCAAAATTCTCATGATGAGAATCTGAAATAAAACATACGTACGGCCATTTTTCTTTGATTGGCAAACAAACATTCCAACATAACATTATTGAAAATGTGAGTCCACAAGATACAGACGCTGAGTTTGTGCTCACAGATACGTATAACCTGTTATGGCAATTGGGATTATAATTTAGTACTACCTCACATGTTTTAATAATGTATTGTTTTAATTGCTAATTACTTTGGAATATAAAAGATTTATTTATTTACTAGCTGTACCCCGCGGTTTCACCCGCGTAGTTCCCGATCCCGTTGGAATTTCGGGATAAAACGTAACCTATGTTCTTTCCCGGACCATAAGCTACCCCTGTACCAAATTTCAAGTCTATCGGTTCAGTAGTTTAGCCGTGAAAAGGTAACAGACAGACAGACAGAGTTACTTTCGCATTTATAATATTAGTTAGGATTAGGATTTTAATTGTACAGATATCGCAGGTAAAACCGCGGTTTTAGCCTCTATCCCTCTCTCTATTACTCCTCTCTCATTAGCTGGGCACAATAACAACATCAAAAGAGAAAATCCAAACGCTCTTAAACAAATAAACCAAACGGTTTATATTAAAGCGTTAACATCAAAAGAAAAAAAAGTCTGTTTATGTCATATTATATTTGTGGGGCTATTTATTGTCCCTTTTCTTTGAAGATAAGCGGTTTTTGTGTGGATTCTGAAATCAGTGGACGAGAAACGTGGATCTCTTTGTGCCGCTGTCTCGCGACCTTTGGGTGACCTCTGTGTTTGAAGCTACAGGTTTTATTGCCACAGTTGAGGCACAACACGCAGCTGTGGCTTGGTTAATGATCAACATTGTTTTGAATAAAAAAACAAGATATGTACGTGTTCTCTTCTTTACTTACTTCTGTTTATTTAAAAAGAGAAAATAATTAAAAAGGATTTAGTGTGTGGTTTTTTGTGTTAATATGTTCATTAGTGCTACTTTTATTCAAACAGTTCGTAATATTCGTCGTTTTAATATTATTAGTGTAATGTTATGGTAATGAACCTACATACATACTTAGTCGAGTTCTTTTTAAAGACGATACAGTGATTCATAATATTGAAAGTAGAATAAATAGGAAAGAACCAACATGAAATTAAAGGTCACTTTCTAGGTATATGAAGAACGATAAGGGATTGATAATGAATTGCCAAGTCAATAGAAGTGTTAGTAGAAGAAGAATCAAAAAGAAACAGTCACACAAATTCATTTAAATTCATTTTCAGTTTCCGTCCACACGACCTACTGCTCATCACACACTACACCATTATTATTTCACGCCCTACATACGTCAAAAACTGAGACCCTAAAAGGGACAGCCTTATCTAAGTATCCACAAGTTGAATAGAGGCAGACAATCACGAATGTCACAGTATTTGAAACAATCCCTCGGAGTGTGTAATAAAGTACTTTGCTAGGATTAGTTCGGAATCGTAATTTCGCTGAATGTTATCGGAGGTTCCAGGACTTTAACATATCTTTTGCGAGTGATCTCGTTTTAAGGGTTATTGCTGAGTAACATATTTTATTGACGGTTAACAAGTGTGTCTTTCTGCTTTGTTGGAGGGTTCGATTCCTTTTTACAACAAAACTTACTTATGGACAGTATTTAGAACAGCATTTCTTGCTTTTATACCTTTCTATTCTAGGCATGCCAGCTTGTGTCTCGATATATGTGTTTTCTTTTATATTCTAGACATATTTATATCTCGTATTGTTCTAATATCATCAGTGAGAGAAACCTTTGTCTTGCAGAGGGATCTATTTACAGCAATAAATTAGTTTAATATTTGCTAAATTGGTATATATAATATATAGCGATATATGTTCGGATAATTATTTACTTATCTACAATAAAAAGACTTCTTTCTTTGACCTAAGAGCACAAGAAAAAGTAATATAATTGAAAGTTACGAAGATTCAGAACTTCAAACCACTCAAAGCTACGACGTAGTCTGCTACAATTAAGCTACGGGCTACGAACAACAATATATAATTTTGTAACTTTACAAACTCTGTTTCTTTTATTTGAACTTTGTTTTGAAAGTCTTTATTACTTAACAAAAATCCTATTAAGTTAAGGCAAATAATATAGATAAAACGAAGTCATATTAAGTCAGTTTTATTGAAATAAAAATGCAGGATTTTTGTGTAAATTATTCATAAGTTATTCATGGTTCCGTTCATAACACTTAAGGCCTATTTCACGACCTTCAAGTAAAATTACTCACCAAGTACAGTTAGTTTTACCTGCATAGTTCCTAAAAAACTTCGTCTTGAATCACTCTATCTATTAAAAGAAACCGCATCAAAATCTGTTGCCTAGGTTTCAAGATCCATGCATACATAGGGACAGACAGCAGAAAGCGACGTTGTTTTATACTGTGTAGTGAGGGTAACAAGTGTCGTGAATTCAATATGGCGTCAGTTCATTGGTTCGACGCGTAATCGCGGGATTAACGTGACGCGCTGATGAGCGTATGACACCTTTGTCTGTTAAGAGGGAGTCGAGACGCAATTTTCCATGCAAACGTATTTCCGTGTTTAGAACAACTCAGGCAGGCGGCAAGAGGGGGCGGTAAGCGGCAGGTGGCAAGCTTTAAGAGAGACGTCGAGCAGCAGTTCTCCATAATAACGTATTCCCGAGTTTCCTCCCTCGATAATGCCTCTAGCTAGAGCAATTTAGATTTCATGTTGTGGCCAGCCTTAGCCTTTGTATTCTTTTTTATAATTTAACAATCAAGAAGACATGACACATTTTCTCCTTCCTATACAAAAAGTAAATGTGACATACACATCTTCCTTATTATTAAGATAAATATTAAAAAATAAAAAACGGACATGGATGCCGCAGTCCCACACTAGATAAAAAAATCTGTAGAGGCTAGAGCAGACACATCCTGGGAGTAAACACGGGAATACGTTTGTATGAAGAACTGCTCCTCGACATCCCTCTTAAGCTTGCCGCACGCCGCGTGTCGCTTGCCGCCCTCTCTTGACGCCTGCCTTAATGAGTAGTCCTATTCACATCGATATTATAGTACGGGAGCCGGCGGAACATCGACCATCACCGATCCGTTAATGTTGAAACTTACTTTTTATATTGTTTTATTTCTACCAATATATTGACACGGCAAGGTATTATAGAGTGATTTACCTATTACTAAAACTATATAAGGCCAAAAATAGACACATGTAAACTGGAGAAGATCTTTGCCCAGAAGTGAAATAGAATAGGTTAATCAAAAAAGTGTGTGCGTAGTTTCTGTCACCCTAGATACAAGTGATAAACTTAGGGGTTAATTACCTACTAGTATAATGAGTTGATGAAGTTGTTATGTTATGTTAAGTTTCATCAGGAAACAGATCAGTGTAGCCCGATGTTCCACCGGCTCTTATCCTATAATTGTGTATTCTGTTTATATCTATTCACAAGAGTGCTCTAATTACAATCGGTTCAGTTAATTCACGCATTGTTTTGTTGTGAACCAGACCGCCGCTGCTGGCGTCAATTTGCGTATACATATACGTGTGGCTCTATGTATATGATTGTCATTGTTTGGTATTATTTAAATAGGTTTAGTTGTTTTAGTTGTTTGAGCGTAATAAAGTTTATTACGCTCAAACAACTACACAATGACTGTCAAACTAATTTTTACATGTTTAATATTTGTATTGTTCTTTGTATGATTTACAAACTTCCTGAAAGGAGTAGGTTCTATGTTCGACTCTATTTTTAGAATGTTATTGTTTTATAGCCTTTTTTATTTTTGTATTGTTTATTAACAACTTAGGGCCTATTTCACGACCATCAAGTAAAGGTACTCGCCAAGTACATTTGGTTCTGCTTGTGTCTCTTTCTTTCTTGTGACGAAGACAAAATTTGTGAGTAGGTACTCGGAACTTTACTTGAAGATCGTGAAATAGGCTTATTCCTAATTAATTAATCATGAAATAATAAACATAAAATCGTTAAGAAAATTATTAATGTGCTGAATAAATATATTTTTAATAATTGTTTGCGTACTCAGTACTGTGTCAGAGATCAGTTAACAATACATGAGTCAGCTAATGGGTCTTTTCATTTCACGGCCCGCGAGATAATTACGCCCAATCGGTACGTTCGATGTTTTAATTTGGAAACATTACGAAAAACGGAACGGTTTCGCAAATGTATTGAAACGGATGTTGTGAACGGAACGTTATTTTGTGTTTATTTGTATAATATTATGTAGTATATACGTAACTCATTATATAACTGATTTTAACAAAATTATGTAAATGGGAGAGTGATTTTGTTTGTCTCGCTTTTACGCTTAAAACTCTGAGCAGTTTTTGGTGAACTTATATACTACGTACTTTTTTTGTTTCAAATTATTTTAACGCAAACGTAATTATAATAGTAATTTTTAAGTCTTCTTTAAATGCTCTAATCTTATCAACGACTGATCTATTTTGAAAATTATTACACTTAGGGCTTTATTTCACCATCTTCAAGTAAGGTTCTGAGCTTCCGAATACCTACTCACATGTTTTGTCTTCGTCACTTGACAAGTAAGAAAGAGACAAGAGTCACTTTACTTGGTGAGACTTTACTTGAAAATCGTGAAATAGGCCCTTAGAATACTCGTATTGGCCCTTTTTTATACTGGGGTGTTACCGTCAAATTACTTCAATCTTTTTTACGTTAAAATCTACGTGTTATAAGCGGCGAATTACTGCAAGAAAACAAATGGTGGCCTTAAAACCCATTATGAATACTCACACCAACACAACTTTTAGCTGAGAAAATTCACACCAAAAGAATTTGCATCACAATATCTATAATCACTACATAGTATAAAACAAAGTCGCTTTCTCTGTCCCTATGTATGCTTAGATCTTTAAAATTATCAACGGATTTTGATGCGGTTTATTGTTTTAATTGATAGAGTGATTCAGTGGGAAGGTTTTTAGCATAATTTTATCCCCATATTGTTACGGAAATGGGAACTACGCGGGTAAAACCGCGGGGCGCCGTTAGTTACTTATAACAAAATTACAAATAGCATTAAGTTTCACAAAATTAACTATCTTGGTCTTATCCTTTTTAATTATTACCAGTGGTCAGAACTCGACCGTGATTCATTAAATATTCAAGTTTATAGATCGTTATTGAAGCTCTTTTGCCAAAGTGTCTCCATAATTAATCGCATCAAGTTGGTTCAATTACGTAAGCTGATACGTCTGGCAGTCAGTACAAGTCTAAATGGTAAATGTTTTGAATTATCTTTTTATCCTAACTAATCCTAACTAAAATTATAAATGCGAAAGTAACTCTGTCTGTCTGTCTGTTACCTTTTCACGGCTAAACTACTAAACCGATTGACTTGAAATTTGGTACAGGGGTAGCTTATGGTCCAAGAAAGAACATAGGATACTTTTTATCCCGACATTCCCACGGGAAGGGGAATTACGTGGGTGAAACCGCGGGGCGCTTCTAGTCTTAGATAGTTTGAAAATGATGTGATGTGAGCTTTTTTGGTTTTGTTTATCCCAAACAGTGGGAATTGGATTTGAAGCCGTAAGCGAAAAGGAAGATACTCGTGGCTTGTAAAATCGCGGGGAATACTTCTTTATCGTTCCCTTTTAGTTAAATATTGAAGAACAATCATCTATTCAAGTTTTGGAACTTAGGGATCAGTTACTATAATGAGATGATGTAGTGAATGCTTATATTATGTTATGTTGTCGAAATTGGTTGCCATAAGTGAAGTGAACTGGTTCTGTGTTATAGAACTCATCTTTAAACTTCAACAAATTTAAAGTAATAGAAATATCTCAGGTTCAACCGGGGTTTTAATTATAATCAATGAACTTCTGTCTGCACTCATATGTACTCCATATAAACTTCAGCAATGCCAAATCTCAGACTCTACCGTGCGCGCACAACGCTAAAAGGGAAGAAGTTTTCACTTTATTAATATAAATTATTGCGTTCAAAAATGGTTCTCTTGAGTCTAACTTCTTCACTACAACATAGCAAATAAAGTCTGACTTTGACTTTGACTTTGACTTTGACTTTGACTTTGACTTTGACTTTGACTTTGACTTTGACTTTGACTTTGACTTTGACTTTGACTTTGACTTTGACTTTGACTTTGACTTTGACTTTGACTTTGACTTTGACTTTGACTTTGACTTTGACTTTGACTTTGACTTTGACTTTGACTTTGACTTTGACTTTGACTTTGACTTTGACTTTGACTTTGACTTTGACTTTGACTTTGACTTTGACTTTGACTTTGACTTTGACTTTGACTTTGACTTTGACTTTGACTTTGACTTTGACTTTGACTTTGACTTTGACTTTGACTTTGACTTTGACTTTGACTTTGACTTTGACTTTGACTTTGACTTTGACTTTGACTTTGACTTTGACTTTGACTTTGACTTTGACTTTGACTTTGACTTTGACTTTGACTTTGACTTTGACTTTGACTTTGACTTTGACTTTGACTTTGACTTTGACTTTGACTTTGACTTTGACTTTGACTTTGACTTTGACTTTGACTTTGACTTTGACTTTGACTTTGACTTTGACTTTGACTTTGACTTTGACTTTGACTTTGACTTTGACTTTGACTTTGACTTTGACTTTGACTTTGACTTTGACTTTGACTTTGACTTTGACTTTGACTTTGACTTTGACTTTGACTTTGACTTTGACTTTGACTTTGACTTTGACTTTGACTTTGACTTTGACTTTGACTTTGACTTTGACTTTGACTTTGACTTTGACTTTGACTTTGACTTTGACTTTGACTTTGACTTTGACTTTGACTTTGACTTTGACTTTGACTTTGACTTTGACTTTGACTTTGACTTTGACTTTGACTTTGACTTTGACTTTGACTTTGACTTTGACTTTGACTTTGACTTTGACTTTGACTTTGACTTTGACTTTGACTTTGACTTTGACTTTGACTTTGACTTTGACTTTGACTTTGACTTTGACTTTGACTTTGACTTTGACTTTGACTTTGACTTTGACTTTGACTTTGACTTTGACTTTGACTTTGACTTTGACTTTGACTTTGACTTTGACTTTGACTTTGACTTTGACTTTGACTTTGACTTTGACTTTGACTTTGACTTTGACTTTGACTTTGACTTTGACTTTGACTTTGACTTTGACTTTGACTTTGACTTTGACTTTGACTTTGACTTTGACTTTGACTTTGACTTTGACTTTGACTTTGACTTTGACTTTGACTTTGACTTTGACTTTGACTTTGACTTTGACTTTGACTTTGACTTTGACTTTGACTTTGACTTTGACTTTGACTTTGACTTTGACTTTGACTTTGACTTTGACTTTGACTTTGACTTTGACTTTGACTTTGACTTTGACTTTGACTTTGACTTTGACTTTGACTTTGACTTTGACTTTGACTTTGACTTTGACTTTGACTTTGACTTTGACTTTGACTTTGACTTTGACTTTGACTTTGACTTTGACTTTGACTTTGACTTTGACTTTGACTTTGACTTTGACTTTGACTTTGACTTTGACTTTGACTTTGACTTTGACTTTGACTTTGACTTTGACTTTGACTTTGACTTTGACTTTGACTTTGACTTTGACTTTGACTTTGACTTTGACTTTGACTTTGACTTTGACTTTGACTTTGACTTTGACTTTGACTTTGACTTTGACTTTGACTTTGACTTTGACTTTGACTTTGACTTTGACTTTGACTTTGACTTTGACTTTGACTTTGACTTTGACTTTGACTTTGACTTTGACTTTGACTTTGACTTTGACTTTGACTTTGACTTTGACTTTGACTTTGACTTTGACTTTGACTTTGACTTTGACTTTGACTTTGACTTTGACTTTGACTTTGACTTTGACTTTGACTTTGACTTTGACTTTGACTTTGACTTTGACTTTGACTTTGACTTTGACTTTGACTTTGACTTTGACTTTGACTTTGACTTTGACTTTGACTTTGACTTTGACTTTGACTTTGACTTTGACTTTGACTTTGACTTTGACTTTGACTTTGACTTTGACTTTGACTTTGACTTTGACTTTGACTTTGACTTTGACTTTGACTTTGACTTTGACTTTGACTTTGACTTTGACTTTGACCGATTTCAAAAATTCTTTCGCTAATGGAAAGTTAATTATTAGCGAGCGACATAGGCTACTTATTTCCGTATATAACGGGAACTACGCGAGTGAAGCCGCGAAGCACTGCTTCTATTAGTTATTCTTAATTAGTCCGTTCGGCTCCAGTCTGTATTTTATTTTAATACTTTGGCGAAAGTTTAAACGAGTTATAAAACTATTATTTATTAAACAAGTCTCTTGAGGCGAGAAAGTTCGATCGAGGTTTTATAGAAGGAAACTTGGAGTTGATCATAATTATTCAATTAATAGTTGGATATACTTGTATCTTATTTATGTTATTAATTTGGTGATCAATCTTTACAAGTAGGTATATTAATTATAGTCTATACTAATAATAAAGAGGAAAGATTTGTTTGTTTGTTTGTTTGTTTGTATGTAACGAATAGGCTCCGAAACTACTGAACCGATTTCAATAATTCTTTCACCATTAGAAAGCTACATTCACCCTGAATAACATAGGCTATATTTTATCCCCGTATTCCCACGGGAACGGGAACCACGCGGGTGAAACCGCGGGGCGCTGCTAGTTAGTATATAAACATACATTTGCGTACACTATATGACTTGCTGTACCTCACGGTTTAGGCGTTTTCTCTGCACCTATTCGTCGTAATATACGAAAAAATCAAAGAACTTGACAAAATGTATTAGGTACATGTAAAAAATACAAATATAAATCAGTAAAGTAATTTGTACAAACTAATATATTATGTGCTACGTTCCTGGGTACGCAATACGCAATATAGCGACAGATAAATTAACTCTAAACCAAGAACTCGTATCCTAATTACCTACTTTTAAGTGACTTTCTGTCGGTCCTTAAGGAACTCAGGACATCTGGGGGCACGGCAGTGCCCCCCGCCAAGTCGAGCGCGAAGCAAACACTGCCGTACCATCCTTTACAGGAACCCTTTCGCCGCATTTTCAGGCCCCTATTTGAGAACCTCTGGATAAGCCCAGAACGCTGAAATTTTCGTCATCCAGTAAGCTATACTATCACATACTTAAAATAAAATTTCAAGTCTGTAGGTCATTTAGTTCCGAAGTTAAGCGAAAGCAAAGTTTCGTATTTATGACAGACACTCACTCACTCACTCACTCACTCACTCACTCACTCATGATCATCAAAATAGAACTAGTACTTCCCATAAACCTAGAGAGCTGAAATTTGGTACAGAGTTAGGGTTTAATGGCCACATAAAGGGAAAACTATAAAAACTAGGATAATCGAACGGGAACGGGAATTATACGGGAACGGGAACGGGAATTGTAACTCAAGAACGGCTGAACTGATTTGGCTGAAAATTGGTGGGGAGGTAGCTTAGAACCAGGAAAAGGACATAGAATACCTTTAATCCCGAAATTCCCACGGGATTGGGAACGGGAATTTAAAAATCAAGAACGGCTGAATTGATTTAGCTGAAAATTGGTGGGGAGGAAGCTTAGAACCAGGACAAGAATATAGAATACATTAATCCCGAAATTCCCACGGGAATGGGAACGGGAATTTATTACTCAAGAACGGCTGAACTGATTTGGCTGAAAATTGGTGGGGAGGTGGCTTAGAACCAGGAAAAGGCCATAGAATACCTTTAATCCCGAAATTCCCACGGGAATGGGAACGGGAATTTATTACTCAAGAACGGCTGAACTAATTTGCCTGAAAATTGGTGGGGAGGTAGCTTAGAACCAGGAAAAGGACATAGAATACCTTTAATCCCGAAATTCCCACGGGATTGGGAACGGAAATTTAAAAATCAAGAACGGCTGAATTGATTTGGTTGAAAATTGGTGGGGAGGTAGCTTAAAACCAGGAAAAGGACATAGAATACCTTTAATCCCGAAATTCCCACGGAAAAGCGAACGAGAACTACGCGGGTGAAACCGCGGGGCGCTTAATAATAAAATACTACTCCTAAAAAGAAAAAAATGTGTCAAATAAGAAAATCTAATAAAATAAATTAATATAAACAAGTTTTAACAAAAAGAAATGAAATACCACCAAAAACATTCTTTAAAAAACTAGCCAAGTCTCGATGGAGCTGCTTGTTTATCTCTAAAAAGTAATGAAATCTAGACAGACTCGTGCCAAGTCTAAGGTTCCTTACTGAGATTTCTTTATTATTATAGTTAATGTTGTGTGACTTGGCCGTTGAACACCTAGTTTTGTACCCTTGTGTACATACATGTGTACCTTTCAACGGCCAAGTCACACAACATTAACTATAATAATAAAGAAATCTCAGTAAGGAACCTTAGACTTGGCACGAGTCTGTCTAGATTTCATTACTTTTTAGAGATAAACAAGCAGCTCCATCGAGACTTGGCTAGTTTTTTACAGAATGTTTTTGGTGGGATTAATCCTTACCAATATTATAAATACGAAAGGTTTTGAATGTGTATGTTTCTTCACGTCTCAACGGCTGGACCGATTTATATGTTTGGTACATATTTGTCTTATAACTAGGACTAGCATAGGCTTTTTATCCCAAATTTCCCACAGGGTAAGGTTCAGCGTGGGTAAA
Source organism: Timandra comae (assembly GCA_958496195.1). Taxonomy (NCBI): domain Eukaryota; kingdom Metazoa; phylum Arthropoda; class Insecta; order Lepidoptera; family Geometridae; genus Timandra; species Timandra comae. Next base: position 18,859,236 of record OY292353.1, read on the forward strand.
ACCGGGACACAGCTTCCCAATAATTATCTGAGAACGATATAAAGTTAAACATACTATTTTCCGTAAACGTGTTTCTTTGCCAAATGAATGGGCCCAATTACATGTAAAAGTATTTAAAAGAAAACATTCGGCTATTTTTTTATTTATTTAGTATCCTCGGGCGATGCTGTGTATCGCTTCAATAAATAACAATACGATTGCCTGTTTCCGTATTCAATACAGTTACACACAAATTTGTATTTTACAACGTTTTTTTTTAAATTAAAGCCTTTTTGTTTGAGCTAATTGCAGAAAGAAATACAATGCACGGTATATCACGCTTTTTAAACCATAATTTTTAAACTTAGTTTGGGTAGGTACATTTTAGTTTTATCCTTTTTCTACCGTGTCGTGGTAGGACTTATAAACCACGTTCTTGGACCAGTCGCGGTGAATGAGATGTTCAAAGGGGCTACTGACTACCTTGGGCACCATCAGGTACGCTGCAGAAACTCCTACGAGGGTTTCTGCAATTGAGAAGTTCGTTGCTTCATTATCATCAGCTCAGACATGTCCCCACCTAGGGGCTCGAGTCTACCCTGGTCGTTGCTCACACCGATTAAATATATAGAACTGCGGTATGCAGTTAAATGCATTTCCTCATCCAAAAAGAAAATACATTAGTTTCAAGAGAAATATATCTTTGTCTGTATTTCCCAACCCATTTTTGTTTAAAATTTATACCATCTTTGACCGTTATAAATGTGGGTGTTCTTTAATTTGTTTAGCTTGCTTTCGTATGGCGTTTGGCCAAATTGGAGTCCGTTACAAACCGCGTGACACTTTTGACTTGGCTCTACGGTTATATTTCGTATTATTGCATAATTTTATGCAGATAAAGAGATTTAAAACTGTATATCAGACTAGCTTTTGTCCATGACTTCGTTCGCGTGGAATAATGCCCCTCTTTGGAATAAATACCGCCCTTTCTTCCACTAGGGGAGGAATTCCCAAAACTCCTCTCTTAGTAGTAGTCTACTCCCCCCAACAAACACACGTGCCAAATTTTAGCTCTCTACGACCAGTAGTTTCGGCTGTGAGGTGTCTATCAGTCAGTCAGTTCTTCATAACGGAAGAGTTTTATATGTATAGATAGATAAATTTAGTACTGTGTTTGCCAGATATGATACCAAGTTTATATTAATAAATCGTGATATAGCTTTCATTGTGGTAGTGAATCATGCGCTAATGCGTCTTAAATCTCAGATATAGGTAATTAATCTAGTTAGGGGTCAGTTGCCATAAGAAGATAGGGGTGACGAATTGCAATAATATGTTTAGATTGTCTGTGCGCAGCATTTTTTCTTTTATTTTCTAGATGCCTACGACTTAATAACTATCATCATGCCCATCATACATAACTATGAAACATCGTATTGCGTTCAGTGGTTCGAGATTTGTGTTCATATATCAGTCAATAATGTTTGTTTTTATGTAAATATATTATACAGACCTGAAAATAACATAACATAATATAAATCATTGACTACATACTCATTATCGTACTCATTATAGTAACTGACCCCTAACTAAGCTCGAAGCTTGTATGTAGGGTATCAGAAACTACGCACATCATTCACACAAATGACGGAGATCTTCAAGTAACGATATTTTTTGGCACAAAATAAAGTCTAAAGAATCCTAGGGTTACATAGTCCATATCAAATATCAATAGAAAAATAACAGTCACTATTATAAGAAGAAAATATATGTGTTATAACATTTCTATAAATACGGTCTAATTACGAATCTCGAGGCTCATGTTACCTAATAGTATTAATATTGATGTTGTATTTATTAGTTCTTCGGAGTGGGCGATGTAGGTTGTAACAAATAAATATCGGTTTATTATGATAAGTATTAATTATTGTGTGTTGTTAGACTTTCTTAGAAGGAATTAGATGTATTGTTTTATTTGATTTGTTGATCTTTACAAAATAATACTTACATTGTATACTGTGTGTGAAGTCGACCAACCCGCACTTGGCCAGCGTGGTTGACTAAGGCCTAATCACCCTAATTCAGGGTAGGCTCGTGCCCCTCGGTGGGAACATCGTATGAGCTGATGATGATGATGATACTGTTTGTTTTGTAAATGCATCAAAAAATTGGTGCAAATTTTAATAACCAAGATAAAACATAGGATGGACTATATCCTAAAATTTCCAAGTGATCAAGTTATACTGATTTTACCGATGTAAGTTTTAAATACAAGTCATTCCTGTGCGGGGTGAATATTTGTGTGAACCACAAATGTTTATTTCGGTCTGTGTGTGTGTGAATGAGTGTGTGCGTAGTTTCTGATACCCTAGATACAAGTCACGTATTTAGTTAGGGGTCGGTTACTAATAATGAGATGATGTAGTGAATGATCATATTATGTTATGTTATTTATACCGTTTGTCATTATATGCCTTTTTTGTAGTTTAAATAAGCTGAACTATTTCTAATAATACTCGTCTTTTACTATATTTTATGTAAACATTTTCAGTCATTGATGTTGCTTTTTTCTAACAAAAAAGCATCCAATCTTCGCACAATGAGAATTACGAGTAGGTACCTATATAAATTTTGCCATGGTCAAAACCGCAAGAAACTTCAACTAAAAATATGTATAAAGAAGCATCTCCACGTCCTATTTAAGGTTTAATCTAGCTAGACAGTACTTTGAGTTCCCGCGCTTCCAGACACCATCTTGGAATATGACACCGAAATGCACTTTCAACAGGATTAAACCGTTTTTCATCAACGGTTAAGCAAAGAAACTTGTGTTAGATTTTTTCTGTTTCTTTATTAAACACCTTTTTATTACTGTGTTTTTATTTATTTATAAAACTTTTATGAAAAAGAGGATAATGGAAACAGAGATTTACGTAGATTCTATTATAAATAAGTGTAGTGTTTTTAATTTAATTTTGACCACATTCAATTGGTATCATAAAATAAAAAGTAAACCAAAATAAATTAAAAATTAAGTACTTTATATTAGCTAAAATATTGATTGGAACATATCACACATTACACTTTAACACACATCTTTAAATGAAATAAAAATAAATGCAATTACCTTAAAAGTAATAGAATTCGTAACCTTTAGTGTAGCAAGCAGAGTTATAACCAACTTTCCCAAATAGGTAGTTTCATATACCTAATAAATATTATATTTTTTGGTTGTATTGTGATTCCTGTATCATTTATCAATAACGATATATAACCCAAGTTACTTAACGCACGAGTAAACTACCAACAAATGTTTTGTAGGATTACCCTTATCGCAGTATACACACTTTCTTTGCACAAACTATTAAATAAATGTATATGGAAACTTTACCAAACTTAACCTAACTTCGGAAAGCCCTCATTGTTAACGATCTGTACGGTTAAGCTACGTTTAGTGACGGTGTGAAAGTGATGGGTGGCCGTTACAGAAGTAGGTTTTAAATACGTTTTAAAGGCGTTGATTCTGGTTGTAGTAGTTAGAACCCTCAAAAGCCTAACAGTTATTTGAACTAAAAAAATGACGGCGTTCTTAGTTGTAAAAGTTTCACAGTTCATGTAAAATACCAACATTTGGGTAAACCTGGATAAACTAAAAAGCCAAATAAAAACTAAACTAAAAAACACCATTTAGCCAAGAACAAAGGGTAGAGCAGAAGTTAAAAAATGAAAAACTAAAATTAACAGACTGCATATTCAGTAAAAGTTTTGAAACGTGTACTTCAAAAAATTTAGTATTTTGAAACAAACGACAGCTCGTTAAACGCCGTGAATCCGTTTCAAATAGTGACGGTAGCGCTAATTTGACGCTTCGTTACGCTCCGCCATATTTGTTTTTGTTGTTTAGAAGACAATAAATGTTTTCAAAGGTTATTTTTTATGTAAAATTGTGACTTATTATAAAGAATCATGAATTTGACGACTAAAACTATTTTGATTGTTTTTTTCTTTTTTCATAACATTTTATTTATATAAAAAATAAAGGATCCTCCTCCTCCTTCATTCGTTTGCTCACTGCTGAGCGTCGTGATGTACCCGACCAATTTTCCCATTGACGACTTGCTTCCAGATGTTACGGTCTTTGGCTATGTGCAATGCGTCACTCAGTTTGGTGTCAAGTTGTTCTGACACCTGATCAGACCACCTTTTTGGACTACGACCTCTCGACCTCTTGCCCTCCACCTTGCCAGTGACTATAAGCTTCTCCAGGTTACCGGCGGGCCTACGAGCAATATGCCCAAAGTATTGGAGTACTCGTTGTAAGCAGATGGTGGAAAGTCTTCTAGTCACCCGCAGCTCATTTATGATAGAGACATTGGTTCTATGAGCCGTCCAAGAAATTTGCAGCATACGACGCCAGCACCACATCTCAAACGCATCAATGCGTCTCCTGTCAGCTGCTTTTATCGTCCACGTCTCAGTTCCATACATAAAAATTGGAAAGACCAGTGTTCGAACTACGTACATTTTAGTTTTCTTCAGGATGTTCCGGTCCTTCCAGACTTTGTCTAGCTGGGTCATAGCGGATTTGGCCATACCTATACGCCGTCGTATTTCACTTTCCGAACCCCCTCTGCTAGATATGTTTGAACCAAGGTATACAAAATCGCGGATGTTGTCGTATTGGCTCAGAAGTCCCTTTGTTTGTAAAAGCTCAGCTCTATCCACAATCATAACCTTCGTTTTGGCCTGATTCATTTTAAGGCCCATTTTCAGGCTTACAGCTTCCAGACGTCCGAGTACCTCTGCCATTTCAACCTCTGTTGCAGTAAGTAGCGTGGTATCATCAGCGTAGCGCAGGTTTGAAATCTTTCTTCCCCCAATGGTCACTCCGCCCTCCCATCCTTCTAGCGTTTTGCGCATGATATATTCGCCATAGATATTAAATAGGATGGGAGAGATGATGCAGCCCTGACGTACTCCCTTTTCAAACCTGAATTCCGATGACCTTTGGGTGTTGATCTTGACTGAGCCGTGGCCAGAGACATAGAGGTTTCTGATGATCTTGATAAGATGAGTTGGGACACCCATATCAGCTAGGACTATCCAAAGGTATTCCCAGCTTACGCAATCAAAGGCTTTTTGGTAATCTATGAAACATATCACGACGGGAGTGTTGTATTCGTGACATTTCTCAACTATGAGTCTTAAGTTGAGTATTTGTTCCAGCGTTCCTTTGCCCTTGACAAAGCCCGCTTGTTCTTCTGGGATTTGCCAATCTAGAAAATAGCGAAGCCGAGAATTGATAATCTGTAGCAGGACTTTACTGGTGTGCGATATGAGGGCGATAGTCCTGTAATTTTCACATTTCCTCGTTGCACCCTTTTTATGAATCGGCAGGATAGTCGAGTGGGCCCAATCTTTTGGCCAGTTGCAGGTTTTCCATACCGAGTTGCACAGTTTTAAGAGATTTGATCTTCCAATTTCAGCAATGGCTTGTAGGGCTTCTGCTGTGATATTATCTATACCAGTGGCTTTATTGAGCTTAAGTTTTTGAATCGCTGCGTCTAGTTCAGAAGGTAGAATGCATGGTTCTGGCTCTTCAATGACAAGATTTATCTTTTCGCTTATGGCCGTTGAATGATCCAGGCTGTATAAATCAGTGCAGTATTCTTTCCACCTTTCCGCAACTTTTGTGATCTCGTTGATTGGGTTTCCATTTTTATCGTCAATGACCCATGTCTGGGCTTTGAATTGCCTGGTGATCTGTCTCACTTTCTTAAAGAGGTCTGCCGTTTGGTATTTCTCTGCATGACACTCTACTTCAATACATATGTCAGTGAGATGACAATTTTTATCCCTTCTGCAAAGTTTTTGTATGTCTCTGCTTAAGTTAGCGTACTTTTTCTTGTTTGCAGATGTATTTAAGCCATTAGATTTTAGTTCTTTCCTGCTTTCAATCACGCTCCAAGTGTCGTCACGTATCCAACTCTTCTTTTTAATTTGTGGTTTCCTTTGTCTGACAATAAGATCCAGAGCTTTTGTGATTTCAGATTTAAAAGCAAGCCATTGTTGTTCTGTGGTTTGTTCAGCCATATCGGTAGTGGCTTCAAAAGCCGTCTCCGTTATTTGTTTGAAATAGGCAGTCTCAGATTTAGTTAGTCTAACTTCTTTAGCTTCGAGCCTCTTGGGAGATTTTAAACGTATTCGTATCTCGGCGATCAGCAATTGGTGGTCACTGCCGCAATCCGCCCCTGGTAGTGTCTTTGCGTTCACCAAACATGACTTCCACCTTTGGTCTACGGTTATGAAGTCGATTTGATTGCGATATCTATCTCCCGGCGATTTCCACGTGTACAAACGGCGTTTATGATGCTGGAAGCATGTGTTCGCGATTGTGAGGCGGTTTCCGATGCAGAATTGCAAAAAACGTTCACCTCTTTCATTCCGCGTACCAAGTCCATAATGTCCGACTGTATTTCGTATGTGGTCCTCTCCTCGAGTATCACCTACTTTGGCGTTCCAATCGCCCTGAACAACCAGCATCTCTCGTCGCGGTATACCTTTGATGGTTTCTTCCAGTACGCCGTAGAAATTATCAATATCGTCTTCTGTGGACTGTGACGTCGGCGCATAAACTTGTACTATGTTTATTGGCAATGGTTTGCAGTTCAATTTTAGGGTGATGATGCGATCGTTTACGGGGTTATACCCAAGCACACAATTATTAAGATACCTTGGTACTAGTATTGCTACTCCGTTTCTGCTTTCGGTATCATTGCCTGCGAAATATAGTGTGTTCCCATTTGAGGTCACTGTATGTCCAGAACCTTTAAGATGAGTTTCCGATAGTCCGAGTATGCTGACTTTGTTTGCGGTCATTTCCTTTTCGACAATGCTTAGTTTGCCAACCTGGAGTAATCCTCTTACATTCCATGCCCCTATGCGTTGTGGTGATCGGGTCTTTAATTTGTTGCGTAGGTCATCTTTGATAGTGTAGTTTGCTGACGTGTGGGCTTGATGACTGGCCCCCACGTAGCCTTCGGTAGCCGATTTCACACTCGCTGACCCGGGTCAAAAAAAATAAAGGATCCAAACAATTCAATTTAAAAAAAAAATATAATTCCCGATAATAATTAAACGATCAAAAATTACGAGCCCATTCAACAATACGCAAACATTTTCAGCACGCTTAATTGAATTGGCCGAAATGAAAATCCTTTAAAGCGCGTGAATAGTCGGACACACGAAAAATAATATGAAATCAAGTAAAGTGTTTCGGTTTCCATTACTCAATCACTTCAAAAGGGTACTACTCTCAATGTGATACAACCTTTGAAAAGCCTTTCAAATCAAAAAGACACCTTCCAATAGAAAACTATCTCCAACCCAACGAAATACAGAAGCACAACATGCAAATCCCTTTAGCTGTATTTGAGCACATTCACAAATCGTCCGAGTAACATCCATGAATACGTAACACCCTCGTTACAGTACAAACCGCTATTCATCTAGTTCAAACCTGGTAAACCTTGTGCAAACAAACCATGTAAAATCACATAATCCGATTGGTCGTTAGCTTCTGGTGCAGGGGTGACACACATATGGCTCGCGCGTCACTTGTGATGCGGATATATAGGTGCATTACCTTTTGTATTCAAATGTGTTAGATCTAATATTTTTATGTGTTAATAATTTATAATTAATTAGCTTTTTCCCACGACTTCATCTACGTGGAATAATGACTTCCGGCAGAATTTGGATTTTTCCCCTTTTTCTCTCCCTAGGGGGGGGGGGGGGAATTTCCAAAAATTCTGGTAGCCTACTCCTCCCAACAAACACACGTGCCAAATTTCAGCTCTCTACCACCAGTAGTTTCAGCTGTGCGTTGTCTGTCAGTCAGTCAGTACATCAATCAGTTACGAAAGAGTTTTATATAAGTATATAGATAGATATCATATGCAGATTCAATACCGTACCTGACATGTTATAAACATTTATTCATTATTTAGACTTGGGGTCTAAATGGGGTCAGCTGTTTAGTTTAATCAAAGTATGAACGTATATTTTACGAGCATCTGCAATCAGACTAACATATGTATAAGTAACTAATTATACGATACTTTTTGCTAAACTAACTTTACTTTTAAGAACCCATAATTGAATATATAGAGAAATACGATAATAATAACTTAACTAGCACCTAACGAATTAATTTACTGCACACGTCGAATGATAAAACGTCAAACTATTTAAAAATGTTGCCCACCCCTGTCGGACTTTCAATTGTAGGTCCGCGGCACACAGTGCAACAGTGGAAATATAATTACGATGAGCTCTCAATCAACATATCGAGTGACCGACACGTTCATGCAACATGAGATTTCAATAGAACTGTTTAACCGCACAAAATAGGAGAAGTATACAAATTAAATACAATAGTGTGTTTGATATGTTAATAACTTTTTATTACATGTATTAAATCTTCTTCTTTGCGTATCGACTCAAATTTTGTAGGGCCAAAACTCGGCCACCGATATAGCGCTATCAGTGGCCTTGGAAAGGTCACACGCATGGCCGTTGAGTCGTGGTGAGTGTATTGAATGTACATGGTAATCATTTAAAAAAATGAATACCTATATACTACATAATACAAAAAATCGCCTTTCAACAACAATTTGTCTGTCTGTTTGTTTCAACTAATCCTAAGACTGAACGGGGTCGATTTTGACAGGACTTTCACTCAGTGAATGATGATCGAGTGAAATTCACTGGCTCAGCTGTTGGTATATGAAGTAACTTTTTCATATTATTATATCACTTTTTCATTCTTTGTGTCATTTTCCTGAATAAACGTTTCTTCCTTTGTCTTTGTGATATTATATTGTTTAGCTTTCGTAAATGTTTAGTCTTGTCTAATTTTATCTAATCAATGTAGGCAAACTGCGTGGTATAGATATTAATTATGTCAAAAGATTAAGTTTCAATTCGAACGACTGACGTCACCTTGTCTAGACATAATACTCGTAGAACTAATTATTAAAAGATATTTAATATTAACTTAATTATATAAGACAGACTGGTTTATAAGAATTTTTAGACGGCCTGCATTAATGTTTTTTTTTACATCTGTTAATTTTGGTACTATATTAGGTCGACGGGAAAAGACCGCGAGGTCGCACACTTAACCGTTGGTCGGACCAGATAAAGACGCTCACTGGCTTGCCAATCCCTAAGGCTATGAAGACCGCCGAGGACAGAAGTGTATGGAGGAGCATTGTACATCAAGTGAGCAGCACGTCACACTAGACACGACCTTCAGCACCGACTAAGAAGGTAAAGTTACCGACTAAGAAGGTTCTATATTAATTATAATCACCATGGAAATACAAGCTGTAACCCGTTGTTTTACCCACGTATTTCAGCGATCCTTAAAGATATCCTGTGTTGTTGTATAGGATATATTTTTTAAACTCTACCACAAAAATATATGAATGAAAATATAATGAGAAGTTGTGACGTGATAATAATCTGTCTAAAGATAAAAATAGTTTGAAAACTATTACATACTCCCTGTACCCTCCAATTTTACCAACATAGTTCCTAGTAGAAGTTTCAGTTGCATCTGGAAGCAAGTTCTCAATGAGACAATTGGTCAGGATCATCACGATGCTCAGCAGTGAGCAAACGAATGAAGAAGTAGGAGTTCCTAGTAGACAAGACAAAGCTTCCATTTGCGAAATTAACCTTAAAAATAATTAGTAACAACACACTTTCTAAAAGCTTTTTAAACATCTACCAAAACCTTGACACACTTTCCAAGATATTTTAAATGATTCCTATAAAGCTGTATCACACACATGAATCTAATAGTGTGTTTTTGACATAATCCGTGATCGAATTTGTACGTGGACGTCGCAGTTCAGTCCCAGGCGGACACAATGTGTCAGGTGGACTAAAATGACTAAATCATTATAAACGTTCATGAATTGAGCATATAATTTGTGTTTATACTACAAATAGTTCACGCTTTCGAAGGGTTAGCTATCTTAACTAGTAGACCTACAATTCTATTGGAGCTGGAAACTAAATAGTTAGAAAAAATCAAATGAAATCATTTTGTCGCGTTCCAGAGGCTTTACATTATTTTTAAATGATAATATGTAGACCAATGGTAAAAAAAAAGTTTGTAAAAAAAAATAAGTCCGTCAGTTAGATATGTGGAAAATATAGGACATGTATTTATTTCCTTTTCCACGTCAACAAATAATAAGGCCAATACAGTACGTTGAAAACTCATTATGACGTCACAATCTGGTACAATATTTACCAGTAATTGACGTCACAAGCCTCCACTCTTCAACATTAATGCGTTTTAATGCATTTTCATTAATTTGTTGAAACAAACAGTGAGAAGACTTGTGCTTATAGTTTAACCGTTTCCAAGTACATTTCATTAGGGCTGCAGGCCAACTAGATAATTGCTTACGTCACCAATTAGACGACCAATTGGAGTATCAATTGATCCTGGTTTGTCAAAGGTGGTTTAATTACAATTTAATTTGACACGGTAATACGAAACCTAACATTAGATCTGTGTATCGTATTCTGAAGGGTTATTATCTGTCTGTTTATATGATTATAAATGCTTTAATCAAGAGCGTCGAAAGCGTAGTGGTTAAAGCTTTTGACTTCTATTCGAGGATGCATAATTCGATTCCTTTCTTGTACCATTGTCATTTTTCAAAATCATAAGTACGTTTACTTGAAGCTCTTACGTTCATACATAAGACTTTACTTTATTTCTGTTCACAATATTTATTTACTACAAATTTTCCATTACATGTTTTAATAAAGGAGCAAAATTACTAAGTTATCTATAATGTATAATTACAAAAAGCCAATTAATGTTAAAAGTATAATATTGTTTCGTAAGAACAATTTAATTAGCTTCATATAAAATTACCCGAGGCGAATATTGAACGTGGATAAATGGTTATAAAGTTAATATTTTAACTTCGTTGTAATATTTTACTTTGAAACAATATAGTTAATTAAAAATAGGTATAAGGACTTGTAGAATTACTGCTGCCCCCCCTTTTTTTTTTTAACGCAATGAAAATGCATGGAACTGCATACCACCGTGAGCCGATATTGGGAGGACCCACGGGGCATGTAGGGCTCTCCCAGCCAGAAGGGCTGGGCCTACCCACTAAAAACACAGCGACTTCCGTCCGCGTTACATTGGGGTGCCGTAGGATCCCGAGGGGGATTTCTACTACGGCACTGCTGCCCCCCCCCTAGTATTATGACTGTGCGTGATAAAATATATCGACACCACGTTATATTTCACGTTAGATTTCGCGACCATGCCCAAATGAATGGCGTGCTATGGTATGGTAAAACTAAATATGGCGGTTATTTTTATCATATTTTGACAGTTGGATGTCAATAAATCGCTATATCATATCGGGTTTTTTAAAGCCATGCCCTAGCCCTGGTGATAAAGCACTTTATCACTGTCGTGCTTTAAGGAAAAGTAGCCGTAATCACTCCACTTGTAAAATGTGTGTTGGTCATTATAATAAATCATGAAACGTTCGATTCAGCATTTACGGTATACAATACATATGTGGGCTACCCAAGTGGCAGAGCACCGGACTGGCAAGCAAAAGATTGCGAGTTCGATTCCTGTGCATGGTAAATATGTATGTGGACCACAAATCGTATCAAAATTAAATATAGAATTATGAATTATGTTACCCATACGAGTATATGTACATATGTGTATGTTTCTGTGACTATTTATTTGTTGCGTGTTTGCTACTCATTTCCGTTCAAACGGGTGACCTATTTGGATGATAATTGGAACACATTTATAGTTTAACACATAGGATAATTATCTCGAAACTTTCACATACTTTTATTTTATTAATACACGGGAAAAGCCGCGGGTGTTTATGTACTGGTTATTATTTATTGACTTACCTCTAGTAAACAAGTTGTTTGCTTTAATCTTCCTCTTTGCAGCTATAACTGTAACAAGAAGAATATTTTAAATAAGTTATCAAATATACTACTAAATAAAACTAGATATAAAAGCTATAGTTTTGTGATAATATAGAATGGACGTAGATAGCCTGCCTACGGACTGGGAACCAAACGAGCGTAGGCCCCCGGGTCGCCCCCCGACACGTTGGAGGCAGGACCTTGAGAGATTCGACATAGATTGGAAGGAGCTGGCTAGGGACAGGCACAGATAAATAAATAAATAAAATAAATAAAAAATCATTTATTGCCAAAACGAGAACTTAAGCTAATTACAGATGGAGGGATTTGGGGGAGACCTTTGCCTAGCAAAGGGACAATACAGGTTGATTAAAAAAGCAGCAAGATTAAATAAAACTATTTTCAAATTTAGGTTATTAAGATGCGAAAAATAACACAAATCCCGAAATCATAAAAGTCTTAGATAATATTCTAACCAACTGTATTATCTGACGGAAAGGAAGTTAAAATAGTCCAAATAGTAAAGTTATGGTAGCACTTTTTAATTTAAAAGTGAAACCTTACGGCTAAAGAAATTCCGCGGTGAACGGGCACGGGGCGGAGAATCCTTTCACGGGACGAGGAGCCGAGTACCTGTCTATTTTATGTTACATTTTTGCGGCTTTTATTCATCAACATAATTTCATTCGCCAATAAAATTATGGCGATATAAAAATGTAACATAACTTATATTTGACGACCTCGATGGCAGAGTGGTCACTATGCCGGACGGCCACCCGTAAGGTTGCGGGTTCAATTCCCATACGGGGTGAATATTTGTGTGAGCCACAAATTTTATTATCTCGGTCTGGGTGTGTGTGTGAATGAGTGTGTGCGTAGTTTCTGATACCCTAGATACAAGTTTCGAACTAAGAGGACAGTTACTAAAATGAGATGATGTAGTGAATGATTATGTTATTTATTAATCGCTAAAAACGTTTTTCTTTTCTCTTTCTCACGGCTAATTTTAGTATGTTATAATTACATTTCAAGAAGACTCCTAACAATACACACGCGGGCAAATTACCATACATTACTGCCTAATAGACCACGAGTGAATCAACAGAAACAGCCCCTAATACACCTTTAATTTTCTCCAAGAAAAACCATCTTGAGATCAACCCATTACCACAGATTAGATAACAGTAACAATGGCCATTTCACGGAATGAGGAAAACATGGAACTTTGCGTGTTTGTTTGCAGTTTCCGTGACTCGCTAACGACACGCGAGGGACGTCGGGGGGTTAGGTTGTATAGAATTACTGTTGGAATCATCCCAGTGGGCTATTGTGAGGATTAATCGACCTCGTGTGATGATCGTGGCCGCAAATGAAGGTAATAGGCGGAGGTAATGGATTGAGTCTGGTATGTGCACCTAAATCCGTTAATAACATAAACTTGCAGTAGGTAATTGGTGCATTGATTTTGAGTAAATTGGAGGCTCTAAACAATATAATTGTAGCTTGTTTTGAAATCAAGGCTGGATTTAAATTATTATTTTAGGTAAAACAAATGTGTTGTAAGAAACTGAATGTACAATTATCTCCCTAAGAACATCTCTTTAAAGTAATTGAAGGTAATTTTCAAAATACTTAAAATCTTTATTTTACAATGGGAACTACAATAAAAAGCTGTAAACGGATCTTGTACTTAAACAGGCAGTGTTCAGTACAAGTGCCATAAAGCCGTCGGCCATCAAACAAGGGTCACTGTGTTATATCTAAATAATTACTTCGAAATTAGTCTGAAACACTAAAACAAGAAGAAGCGACAGAGACAAGCCTATAAAAGTAAAATAGTCAAACCCTGCGAACACCAGCCGTGATAAAATATTCTTTTTTACTTTTTACGATAATGTTCAAGTAGAATAATAAAAAAAACGAATTATTGCCTCCTCTGTCAGAGCTCGGCCCTTTATAGCACACTTCAAATATTGTGAATGTAAAAAACTTTTTGAATGATACACGCAGATTTTTTTCAGTTTGCTTCATAAACTTTTTATTGTCGTAGTTACGGGGACAGGGTTTAGAGGGCGCTGTGATCGGCGGATTATGTTTATGAGTGTTATTTAAAGAGTGGCTTGTTCTCAGAAACACTTGTTTTGTTTGGGTTTTATTAAATACTTTTGTACACGAATTTGTGTTGTAGATGCAGACGCATCTTGCTCGTAGCACAGTATAATAATTAAATATAGAGCTCCTACAGCTACACGTCATTACACACACACGTTTTAAATAATCGTCGTGACAATCGACCCATCTAATTTGCATATTGTGTACTAACGTAACTATTTGCTTTGCGTAAATCCAAATGATATAGAATCAAAAGAACTATACAAACATAGAAAACTAGAGAGACGAAAAAACAAAACTTTAAATAATAAATACAAAACTAAAAGTAACATAAAATCTAGTTTACTAAAATTAACTTCAAATTAGTAGCTGTACCTCGCAACAAATTACACAGTACGAGCACGGCAATGGGTCGCGCCTGACGGATAGAAATGTAGCACTACTGGCACTACTCAGTAAGCAATCTCCCTAGTCTCAATACGTACGGCGTGTGAACACAGCTTAAGGCTAGCAACGCACTAGGCGGTCATAACGCGGCGGCTCGTTGGACTGCTATTTAAAACACATTCGGACATATTATTATCATTATCACCTTCTAACTAAAGCTCGCACTTGTACTTGACTTGTAAAACTAACTAGAAAATGTATAGACAGACCAAGTCGAACAAACATGTTCTATTGTACGAGTACATGCTATAACTTGAATAGTGCGCGCATTTCTCCGAAATACAGACTTTGTGCCAGTGTGGGGTCTACTATTGAACTTTATTAAAATACCTGTATTATCAATAATATTTGATTTTCTTACTATGCAGGAACCATAACAGGGGCCAACACGATAGAATCAAACCGTCTAATCTCGCTTGGCTGCCGCGACGAAGCCGCCGCGTCCTGGCTTCGCAGTGCG
The DNA here is from genome assembly GCA_958496195.1 of Timandra comae. Lineage (NCBI taxonomy): Eukaryota > Metazoa > Arthropoda > Insecta > Lepidoptera > Geometridae > Timandra > Timandra comae. The sequence continues at coordinate 18,874,240 of OY292353.1, forward strand.
TTCCTACTCCAAGACAACTCATGTATGAAATAGAGAGACTATCGTCAGCTGACTGCATGCCATTGTAATAACGACTCTAGCGACGCACTCACTTGGATGCTGAATGTCTTATCCAACAGGAACATTTTGCAGTTTTATCCCCGTTAGCAAGAAGATTGAAAATTAGCTACAATGCTGCATTGTTCAGAGATAATTAGAAGCTGTGTAGGTTTGTGAATGGGTCTTTATTTACATTGTAATAGCTTTAAGTTACCGAAATAACTAGACTATATAGGTAATATACTCGTATATATTACTAGCTGCGGCCCGCGGTTTCACACGCGTAGTTCCCGTTCCCGTTCCCGTAGGAATTTCGGGATGAAAAATAGATGTTGGCCGATTCTCAGACCTACTGAATATACTCACAAAATTTCATGAGAATCGGTCAAGCCGTTTCGAAGGAGTATGGCAACGAAAACTGTGACACGAGAATTTTATATATTAGATAAATAACTTCATTTAACATAGTCTTACTTTTTTGTAAGAGGCATAGAATTAGGCCCCATAACCACTAGAACGATTCAGGTGTTTGGGTGCAGATTTATTCAGGGAGCTACAATTTTTTTTTTCTTTCTAAATAATAATACTAAATAGTGATTGAGAATATAGCACATTGTAATTAACTTTCACATTGTGTCTTTTATTTTCCAAAATACATATATGAAAATAAAATTACATTTACAAAACATTTGATAATAGCTATTTCCTATATATCTTCCATCAGAACGTAAAAACTTTACCTGTTTTATTTAGATTCAGAAAGTTTAAAACTTCCCGGGACTTGTCAGTAATGAAAAATTGTGTTTGTTTAAGAAATTGCATAATATCAAACTGTAGACGCGACTCCCGCCGGTACTGTGTCAACAATTACGGTCACAATATTATACAAAATTAAACGAACATTTATGAAATGCAAACATTAATTTTAGGACATAAACAACGCTTATTTTCGGCAATATTTATTTCTATTACAAACCAACAAACAATAAATATTAACACATATAAACAGGTTAAATATACTACATGAAAACAAAAGGTTTTGTTTTTCAATTTAAATATGTACATTCAATTCAAATACTTATGTGTAAAGAAATTCACCGAAAATGGTTAGAGCTTAGTTAAAATGTTTTGTAAACGATATTCGTAAGACCCTCAATTGTTTAACAAATGTGATACAAAATAATAAATATCAAAGTCTTTTCAAAACATTTCTCTACACATTAAACGCCTAAACCCTTTCTATATTTATTATTTTAACCGAAACAACATATTTGTTCTCAAAAACTGAAATATAGTTTATTTAATGTTGCGTGAAAACGAAAACTACCCTTCGTTAGGCAGTTAGCCATAGAGACCTTTCCGTCTGTGATCTGTGGACCGTTAGGATATTATAATTGTTGGTTCATCTGAACCAGAAAACAAATCTCGAAGTTTGAATGAACTTTCTAGTTAGAGTTAAAAGCCTCAACAAAATAATGTTTATCACAACTTCTTCGGAACCTTTATCATTACCACCTTTATTATATTTTTTTAGATTTGGCGGAATGTCAGTATTTTACCCATAATAATATGTACATTGTATGAACATCAAAACAAATATACTAATTTTAGTACACTGATAAATATCCTAACTATATAATGTATACCTTCTCCAGTCGTCGCTATCTCAACAGCCCGGTCTGAGTAGACTTGATTTCTCCAGAAGGCGAAATATATTTTAATAGAAATGACCAGTTCCAGCCAATTTCATTAACAAAGTAAAGGAAAAACAGTGAAACGTCGGGAGAGATACCAATCTCATTCCGTTCCGGAGAGGATTAATAATTTTCGTTAATTAAGGCCCCGAAATGGCGGTGACATTCGGAACTTGAAAAAATAAGACTAATTGATTATAGTCCTTCGCCGTGATTAATTGTAAACCTCTTAACAATCCCTCTATCTGTTTGAAGGTTCTTCGGATTGAGGCATTACATTATTAAAATGAATTATTTATTTCATCGCGGTTTCGATTCGAGCGTTCGAAATATAAATAATACATTTGATTGTTCCCGGGTCTTGGGTATTCGTGAGGTATGTATGACGTCACGGGAGTTTCCATATGATTTCCATCCTTTACCTCGAAGATTTGCCTGCAATGGGTGGGAACAGATCGGTATTGACTCACATAATATTCATTGAAGTCCTAAATAAATAAAAAAACACATAATTCTACAAGCAAACGTTTACTTCCAACTTATGAATGTAGAGTAACTTATGAAGAGTCAAATGAAAAAGTAAAATTAATTACTTAATTATGCCTAGCGACACAGCAGTGTCCATAAAATCTTTTCCAGTAATATATAAAAGCCGGATAAAAACATGGCACAAGTCTCTGCTATAAACCTTGTATAAACTAAGCAAAGTAAATTAAGTTTACGGGGCCGTATTCAGGCGGGGGGCGACTCCCCCGCCCCGTTAATAAAGTTACATCAATGAACACTAATCGTTCCATTCAATCGGTTACACCTACGTTCATTATGTTTAGCAAGTGAATGTGTTAATGTGCTTAAGTGCTGTAACACGTATAATGCCTATAGTTTAATATTGAATGTTCTTAGAAACAATCGAATAAGTGTTAAATTGAAGTTATTATCGTAGTGTTCTAGTGATCGTTCTGTTTTGTTTGTGATAAATTGATAATAAAATCTTTTTACAATACACCCTTATTTTGAAATTGCGATACCTTATCTCACAGCTAATGTAAACGACGGGTGACAATATAATAGTGAAGTTAGTTTTTTTCTTTTGCTTTTATTTAAAAAGTTATGATAAGTCAAAGATTTTCAAAATCCCGCCGAATTTTATTGTTATTCTACACCGAACAACAGGCGAACGCTGCGATACACAGCTGAGCGCGGTCATCGACCCGAGCCGTCACAGAATATTGATAGCTAGTGTGCCGTCTGGTAATACGACATTTATTTGGTATTTTTTAAAGATAAGTAATCGACTATCATTTTTGATATTTTTATTGGATATATAGATTCAGTTACTGCTACAGATATTCTGATTTTAATAAGTCCCATATTTTCAAAATAGGGGTGTATATTATTAAATTGTATTGCTGGATTAATTTCTTTGAAATGAAAAAGGCCATTTATGTGACATTTGTACATAATTAGCTATCCTAAATTCAGAAAATAGCAAAGGCTTTTACGTTAATGACGAAGTTGGAAACTGATTACTTCATCGTCATATTTTATAAAATGTTATCAACTTTAGTAACAGAAAATTATGAAAATTCCTCTGCTCTATAACATTGCCCCTTCCCTGAATACACCCCTGTTATCTCGACCGAATCTATTGAACTTAGTTTTATGATGCAGTAACATCTACAGACTTTTTTGTTTGTTTTACGAGTGTGTTCAGCTTACATAACTACTTATTAGATCAAAGTAATCGACACATTTTATTCTGTTTACTGGAATTTGAACCTTATGGCTTGCTGAATAATGTTCAAAGTAGTATATAGACTAAGGTTTAACTCGATTTAAAACCTATCTCGTGGGAATAAGGGACCAACGCGACATCGAATTACACTACACTGAAGCAATACGATGAAAGGCAGCAGTTATCTAGAACATTCTCCACTTATCCTTGAGAGCCCTGTTAGACATGGAAAATCTAGGACTGGCAACGAGATTTTTCGATGAAAATGTTGTAGGTTTGATATTTTAAGATGTTTTCTTAAGCATTTTAAATTTTAGTCATCTTGTTAGGAAACTTAGGATTCACAGACAACCACATCGATAACATTGTTCAGTTCATCCGTAATCATGGCGCTTGCAACAGCGTCGAAATATCGGAAACTCGAAATCAATAATATACAAGGTAAATATCCCGTTAATCATAATAATTTAAGTGCTAATAATCATGATAACTATAAAAACTAAATTTCTTTTGCAATCCATAAAACTGGCAGGAGACAAAAGAAGGTTCATTTTATATGCCACTAGCAGCGCTCCGAGGTTTCACTCGCGTAGTTCCCATCCCCGTGGGAATACAGGGATAAACTATAGCCTATGTCACTCGCTGACAATATTGCTTCCCATTAGTGAAAGAATTTTTGAAATGGGTTCAGTAGATCCCGAGATTACCCCTTACAATTGAACAAATACACAAACTTTACTTCTTTATAATATTAGTTAAATCTATATTTAACGCAAGATTAACACAATATATTGAAATACTGCTAAATAATATTATTTGTGAACGTAAACTACGGTTAAAACACAGTATTTAATATCGAAAAGCTTTAATTTGAACAAAAACAGTAAACTAAAACGCAGTTGCCAACAACCACTCAATAGATGGCGTTGATTAAAGTTAGAACACGCTTATGTTTTATTCCGAGTCTGCATGACTACCGGCCGGGGTTGGCAGTGTGTTTAAGTTCAAATAGTTTTAAGTAGGTTAAGCTTAGGTTAAGACATCCAACCGCCTAACCCATTTAAACTCTCGTAAATTAAAGTATTATATACTTATTGTTATAATACTTTTAACAAATTTTTTGGTGCTATTACCTGCTATTATTGTGGTGGGCTAATAGCTGAATAATGCACCCTAACTTCTTTGGAATAAGAAGGAACTCCAACTGTTTAGCTGGTGTTTGCCTTATATTCCGATACGTTATAACAAAGTGTTAAGTTTATTTAATGCTTAGTGGGATGGTATATGAATTATATTAATTAGGTATCTAGGTATAAACTATGAACTCTGATCGCGAAAGTTTAAAAAGTATATCTAGTAATATAATTTTAAAAGGATTATCCTCTAACAAATATTATAAATGCGAAAGTAACTCTGTCTGTCTGTTACCTTTTCACGGCTAAACTACTGAACCGATTGGCTTGAAATTTGGTACAGGGATAACTTATGGTCCGGGAAAGAACATAGGATACTTTTTATCCCGTAATTCCCACGGGAACGGGAACTACGCGGGTGAAACCGCGGGGCGCTGCTAGTTATAAATAAAGTCCTTATTTAATAAGAAGGTAGAATATAATAATCGGCCATGCAGCTTTTTGACATTCCATAAGTTTGACACATCAAGTATGTGTGCTTTGTGGTTTGACATGAGTTCTTCCCGACTTAAATAATAAAAGCTTTTTATAGTAAGTACATGTCATGTCAATTATTATTTTACTTGCTTATTAAAATAATATAGTGATATATATATATTTTTTTTCAATTTCATGTCATGTCTCGTTGGAATTATCTATAGCTTTTACAGCATAAATAGAAGTGAGATTATGGCATATTTTAAGTTTTTTTTAACCCCGATGCAAAAAGACGGGTGTTATAAGTTTGAGTTTGAGTTCGTCTGTGTGTGTGTATCTGTCTGTCTGTGGCATCATAGGTCCCGAACGGATGAACCGATTTCAATTTAGTTTTTTTTTTTTTGTATTAAAGGGGACTTACGTGCGAGTGTTCTTAGATATGTAGAATCGGTTGATCCGTTTAAAAGTTATGGGGGTTTGAAAGTAACAGTGTTGGGGTTTTTATATTTTAAGTTTTTATATTTTAGTAGTACTCTCTATTATACTGTGCCTTTTCTAAACCATATCCAGAACGATTGTATGTATTATACCTTTAGACGTTCAAAGGTATTATATTCCGTATATAAAATTCGGATCACGTGACATACATTTGAGATCAGGAATACTGGAAATACCAACCGAGTCTCGGTCATAGGAAAGATTTCATAAGTTCAAGGGCAAATATATCGAAAGTATTATGGAAGATAACTTAATAGATTTTTAGAAGAATTTTATTGGCTGCGATTCTAATAGATTATAATGGAGTCTTTTTTATCTGGAACTCATTTTTTATTAGTTTTTATTGTCAACATAATCATCTATATCATTATATAAAAGGCTTTGTCCTGAATGACTGATGGATCAACGCACAGCCTAAACCGCTGATCGTAGAGACCTGAAACTTGGAGGGTGTGTTATTTGTATTACGTAGGCGTCCGATAAGAAGGGATTTTTGAAAATTCCTCCTCTAAAGGGGTGAAAAGGGGTTGTAAAGTTTGTATGGGACAACGTGATTCCGTGGTCTGATTAAGTTCAAACTTGGCATAAATGTTCTTCAAAAAGATTTATTAAATATGTGGTACTCATTTTTCTTAAAATCATCACCTAACATGATTAAAAAGGGGTAAGAAGTTATTTTGGGGTTGATTTGCGTCGAAATTGATATCAATACTCCTTTGACATGTGTTTCAATTTGTAATTTGACAGCTGAATGTAAAAATGGCGGACTAAAAGAAAATGACGGAAAATGAGGCAGCGTATCAAAACTATATGTAAATAAAAAATACCGTATTTTTACTTATTAATAGACTTAGATAAGTCACCTCTTAATAGATATTTATCAATATTCTTCACCCCGCATTATAAATCTAGACATTAATTTAAATAACTATTTCAAATATCAAATCTGTAGGTGAAGTAGTTTTTTCATAAAATGTACCCAAATTGTTGCGTTACAAGGGCTTCGCTTTGCTCGCCCTAATTAGATATTTTACTCATAATTTGATTTCTGCTTATCATATCTTCAGACATTTTCGATCTAAAATATTACTATACGAAAATTATTATTCATGTGCGATTTATCGATTTTAGCTTTATGGTATGAAATTAGTCAAGTCGAGCAGGGTTTTTTTATAACTAAATCACCCACTTATTATAGATACATAGATTCGCTTAATTACAATCCAGAATCTTTCCAGAATTTGTCGCAGAATCTAAATCACTTTCTAATATAGTAGAACGCCGATTAACCGAATCGCCAATTATCCGAATCCGTCCTAAGTTACTATGCAATGTACCTCTATTAATTGTTGTGATTTATTATATTTTGTATTTTCGTCAAGGCCCGCTGGGATTGCAACTTAAATATAAATAAATAAAATAAAATAACTTACTCTGATCGAGATGTTTAAGTGACTTATAGATAATGTAGAACTGTGTTTGTTAAACTTATTATAGTTCATTCAATGTGTGGCATCGTTTTTAGAGTTCCGTTCCCAATGGGTTAAAACGGAAACATATTACTTCGCTGTCCGACCGTCCGTCTGTCACCAGACTATCTCAAGAACCATGGACATTGGACGTATGATATGAGAGAATGATGCATATTCAAGGTCAAGAACGGTGACAGCTAAAGCTATACTTGAAATTTTCACAGATGATGTATTTCTATTCTATTGCCGCTATGCTATAGGAAAAAATACATAAAATAAAATAAATATTTAAGCGGGGTTTCTCAATATAACAAACGTGTTTTTTTGTCGTTTTTGGTACGGGACCCTTCATGCGTGAGTCCAGCTATGTGCAGTCTATGTGCGATAATCGGAATTTTCGATTATCCGAATCGACCCCGGTCCCAATTAATTCAGATAATCGGCGTTCTACCGAATATGTATTGTGTTATGAAACACCGACTCTTCCGAAGAAAAGATGAAAAAATGGGATGGAAGTGGTAGTGGGGTGGAAGGGGTAGTGGCGTGGAAGTGGAGTGGATGCGGGATAGGGGTTGAAGTGATGAGATGGGGAAATGGGATTAGTGTGGATGTAGGACGGTGAGATTAGAGCGTCGGTGGCGTAGGGGTTAAGGCCTTTGACTTTCGATCGGAAGGTGCCTGGGTGGAAACCCACCACGTACCAATGTGTTTTAAATCAACATTACCAGTTCATTGATCTCCCTACCGAGGGTACAAGACCAGAAATAAGTAATGATGAGTGATGTGGAAGTGGGAGTGGTGTGGAAGATGTATTAGTGTGGAAGGGGAGTGGGGTGGAAGAGGTAGTGGCGTGGAAGTGATATTAGGGGGTCAGCATCAGCTACCTAAGGAGGGGCTAGGGCCTGTCCTGAATCATATCTAATAGGGGTATTTTAATTATGTAGGTAGGCACATAAAATATTAAAGTTTACCTAATTTATATGTCACTAGCGGCGCCCCGCGGTTTCACCCGCGTAGTTCCCGTTCCCGTAGGAATATGGGGATAAAATTATGCTAAAAACCTTCCCACTAAATCACTTTATCTATTAAAATCAACCGCATCAAAATCTGTTGCGTAGTTTCAAAGATCTAAGCATACATAGGGACATCAGGACAGATAAAGCGACTTCGTTTTATACTACATTATGTATTGATAACGAATAATATAGGCGTGTTTATTGTTTAATTTTAATCTCGACTGCCTGACCTACATATTGATTAAAGTTATTTTATTACATCGATATTTAGCGTTAGCCCAAAATAACTATTCTACGCGCACGAAGTCGCGGGGCAGAAGCTAGTCTAATATATAAAATTCTCGTGTCACAGTTTTCGTTGCCATATTCCTCCGAAACGGCTTGACCGATTTTGATGAAATTTTTTGTGCTTATCCGGTATCTATGAGAATCGGCCAACATCTATTTTTCATCCCGAAATTCCCACGGGAACGGGAACTACGCGTGTGAAACCGCGGGGCACAGCTAGTACTTATATAAAACATTAATATAATAATATACACTTTTAATTGGTTCTACTCTGGTAGGTATGTCATTTTTATTATTTTTGTCGTCAATGATCTAAATGCGACATGGAAAGGGAATCAAGCGAGTAAAACCGCGAAGCACGCCTAGTAACACACACATTTTCTTTTTATCCATTAAATGTATTGATTAATAAATTATTATTATCTCGGTCTAGTCGGCATTAGCATATTAAACGCTGTTTTATCAAAGGTTCTGCAGACAGAAAGTAAAAAAAAAGTGTTAGGTAAAGAGATTATAATCTGCGTTCAACTGCACGACTCAATGATTTTTTCTTGGAATCTATTAAAATCCTTACTAATCCTTGCTTCCTTACTAGTCCTTACTAATCCTTACTAATATTATAAATGCGAAAGTAACTCTTGTCTGTCTGTCTGTTATCTTTTCACGACTAAACTACTGAACCGATTGACCTGAAATTTGGTACAGGGGTAGCTTATGGTCCGGGAAAGAACATAGGAAACTTTTTATCCCGAAATTCCCACGGGAACGAGGCGCTGCTATTAAATAATAAAATAAAATAAAAAATTGACAGTATTTTACGTGAAGCGAATATCATCGGACCTTCACAATTCAGAAAGCAATACGATTTATTTAACCAAGGACTCTTACAACCCATAACAACTGTCGTTGATGTTAGTACGAACAACCTGGTCCGCCGGCTACAAGGACCATCAGATGTAAGGAAAACGGAAGCGATCATAACGTTAAAAAACACTTTTTAACTGCTACCCTTTTCAATGTCTCTAATTTGTAATAACCAAAAACATTTATATTATAAAACGAAACGTACGTCATTATATATAACTATATAATACAACGGGATGTTTGTACGTACTTATTTAAGTCGATTCCCTCGACTAGTTTCAGCCACGTCCGGTGGCCATCATCAGGAGGATGAGTGCGATACGCCCGCGCCGACGGCGTCTCGCTCTCGATCGACTTAAATAAGTACGTACAAACATCCCGTTGTATTATATAGTTATAACCAAAAACATGTTTAAGTTATTAATTTATTAAGTTAATGGATACAATTATTCGTATTTATCTTAACGTTGAATCGTTTGGTGTGTTGCCAAACTACTGTTTTGTTATAAACCACACTGAGCTATATAAATACGAGTAAATACATGTATATAGCTCTCTATATACGCAATATATATGGTTCGTTTACTTTTATAAACGGTCAATTTTTTGTAAGAAAATGTTGTATTCTTGCCAAATTACAAATGTACAGATTGGGTTGTGTCTATGGGAGCGTGGCGAATTGTTTGTGCCGCCAAATCCCATATTATTTGGATATAACATTAATATCTACTACATACTATATATTTTATTGATTACTACGTAGTACGAGTATAAAACAAAGTCGCTTTCTCTGTCCCTATGTCCCTTTGTATGCTTAGATCTTTAAAACTACGCAACGGATTTTGATGCGGTTTGTTTTAATAGATAGAGTGATTCAGTGGGAAGGTTTTTAGCAATTTAAATTAAATTTATCCCCATATTCTTACGGGAACGGGTACTACGCGGGTGAAACCGCGGGGCGCCGCTAGTACTATATATTATTTTTCGACGCTCTTACGGTGAAGGAAAACATCGTGAGGAAACCTGCACACTCCTGGGAAGAAATTCTAAGGTTGTGTGTGAAGTCGACCAACCAGCGCTTGGCCAGCGTGGCTAAGGCCTAATCACCCCAGTTCAGGGTAGGCCCGAGCCCCTCGGTGGGGACATTATATGAGGACATGATGATGACATACTATATACTCTATTATGTATTATAGATATAACAATGTCGGTACCCTTCTCATGTACAAAGAGAATTGAGGAATTCGACTTAAAGCGGTACGCATACCTAGTGTAAAATGATTAAAATGTTCACGATGAAGCTTTTCAAATATGTTATTTTAAAGCGGTTATCCTCAAAAAGTAAAAAGACAAAAGACTTAAAGACGTTACAAGCATAGCTGGGAATCTGTGGGGCACATCGAGAAGAGACATATTGTATTATTTTATTTTAAAAAATGCGAGATATAAATGTCTACCAGCCCGAGTTTCTTGCCGATTCTTCTCGTCTGATATGATTTCCGAAACAGTGATACAAAACTTAACATAATCATTCACTCCACCATTTCATTGTAGTAACTGACGAATCACACTTACAAATATTCACCCCGCACGGGAATCGAACCCGCAACCTTACGGATGGCAATTCGACATGGTGACCACTCTGCCATTGAGGTCGTCACAGTGACATACCATCAGTATTTTCAATAAAATAATACTCAACATTTATTTGATGACCTGCCATCGGCAGAGTGGTCACCATGCCGAACTGCCATCCGTAAGGTTGTGATTCGATTCCCGTGCGGAGTGAATATTTGTGTGAACCACAATAAAATTATTTGTCCCGGTCTGGGTGTGTGTGAATGAGTGTGTGCGTAGATTCTGATACCTTGGACACAAGCTCCAAGCTTAGTTAGGGGTCAGTTACTATAATGAGATGATGTAGTGAATGATTATGTTATGTAATTTCTACTTGCACTTCAACATCCTTCAGTAATAGACACTTATTGCACAAACAACTGTCCATATCGCTATAAAGTTCACGCCTTAGTGCGTTAGAGCACACTCCATTGGCTCACGAGTGTCACCAGTGCAGACGTATTGACACCTCCAGTGCTTATGAGACTGTATGTTTCTTGATACAAATATAATATAAATATAAAGAATTGTAGTAGCGATAATTAACGAAAGTATTAGTATTTTTGCCAGTTTCGTTTTGTAATGTTACTAATGTAGGGACTTTACTCAGTTGTATTTTACGTATTAGAGGGTTTATTATATTTTTATTGTTTACTGCATGCATTTGTCACTAGAGACCCAAAAAACATACACTTAAGAAAATATATTTTTTTATGTATAAATTCTCCTATAAGTGAACTGTTTTTGTTCTTTTGAAAATAAAGTTTCTTTAAACCGAAGAATTTGTAGATATGATAAAATATTTATTACAAATAGTTAATCACTCTAACTTAGCTATTATTTTATGGCCTAGAGTGTGTTGGGCGAGGATCCAACTCGCCATCCTACGATCACAAGAACGACGTCTTAGCTATTGGTCTATAATTGGTGCTACTTAACAGTACTGCATACAACATACAGACTAGACAAAAAATCCTTCCTTTATCAAATGTTGAAGCCGAAGCTCAATTAGACAGAGCAGTGCTACGGTTCAGCATGGTTCCAGGTTCAAGCCCTGGCTGAGGCAAAAATATTTTTAAAATCATAAAATTGGTGTGAAACACTATCCTAACTAATACCCTAACGAATCCTAACTAATATTATAAATGCGAAAGTAACTCTGTCTGTCTGTTACCTTTTCGCGGCTAAACTACTGAACCCATTGACTTGAAATTTAGTACAGAGGTAGCTTATGGTTCGGAAAAGAACATAGGATACTTTTTATCCCAAAATTCTCACGGGAACGGGAACTACGCGGATGAAACCGCGGGGCGCTGCTAGTAGAAAATAAACTCTAAATAAAATTTATATATTCGCAAGTATCCATTTTCGCGTCCCTATTATATTAACACTCACTACCCCGACTCTAGTGCTCTGTAAACTTTCGGAAGTGCATTAAAATGGCCTCTGGTCTGTCAACTACTCGGCACCACAATTTTTAGTTACCATTTTAAATATATTGACGACTTTGTTCCGTAGTTTTACCAACGTAAACTTCAGTCCCGTGGGAATTTTGGGATAAAGAGTATCATAAGTGTTATTTCTGGATATAAGGAACATCTGTACCAGATTTCATCTAAATCGATTTTGTAGTTATTACGTAAAAGAGTAACAAACATCTATCCATCCCCACAAACCTTTGCATTCGTAATAGAAATAGGATTTTAAATCCTATTAGATATTTATAAAAATATATCCCGCGTAATATAAGTAGATTTTTTAAATCCATAAAAATGATAAAAATATAATCAGACAGACACACATTTTCGTTAATACACATCAATTTAATCGAACAAACAAATCAACGGTTCTTGGCGTGGAATCTGAAACCTTAGAAATGTGAATAAAGTGAAAACCGCGAATAGAATACGTTCATATTCAATATTCCATTTATTTGCCGTGCTTCGCCATTCTGCATGTGTATCTTTTTTCTTGGTTAACATACGTCTGCGTTATTTTAACTATCTGAGGGTAAATTTTGCAGAATCTGTTCAGTTGTTTAGGCTATGTTATGATATGTCAGTCAGTCATTATTTACTTTTATAAATACAGATTTTCACGTAAGAACTTTTCTTTGTACTTCGACCAAATGAAACCTGAATTGCAGCCCACATCTTAAGGATCTGTCTGTGGTCTAGGTTGATAGGTCAGTCAGTTATATTAACAATTGCTTTAATATACAGATTTTTAGGTAAGAGAATTGAAACCAAATATATTATAACTAACTCACTGAGCGCAAAATTGTTAACTAACTCACAAACAGCGCAAAATTTATTAGTTTGGGTTGTATGGATAGATAAGTTAGTCAGTAACAGCCATCTATACTTACAGATTTTTAGTTAAGAGTACTTGAACCAAAATGGAACTCAAATGACACTAAATCCCAAACACTAATTATTCCATACAGAATTGAACTGAATGAAATTCCAATAATACAGATACCTGTTAGTGCTCGAATCAATCAACCTTTGATTAATTTAGAACGCGCGCAAAGCATACAACATAATATCAAATTGACAAATTAAATGGGTGAATATTTGACTAAATGTTACAGTGCATTGAATTATGTAGTGACTATTAAATGAATTGTTTGTAAAACTAGATTACAAAATAGCTAATTGATTGTTTGTTTATTTTTAACTGTGGCCCGAGGTTTCACCCGCGTAATTCATATGTTATTCTTAAGTATTAGGAATATCTGTACCAAATTTCATCTTTCAGTAGTTTTTGCGTGAAAGAGTAACAAACATAACATTCAACACACCACCCTATTTGTATTTTCTTCTTTTATTATTATTAAGTACATGTTAGAAGTTCCTCCTCTGGATGGGGATGTCAAAGATTCTCGATTAAAGCTTTGGAAGGAGAGATACCCACTAGACTCGTTTATTGAGCAATCGGAGCGACTCCCCCCTGGACATGATCTACCTTGGGCAACTTGGAAGTCCTTAAATAGACTGCGGACTCAAGTAGGCCGAAGCAAGGAGAACATGCACAGGTGGGGCTACAGCTCTGATAGTGTATGTCTATGTGGCATTTCTCCCCAAACAATGGCCCATCTTCTAACTTGCCGTGCGTTTCCCTACACCCGCATACGCGAGGACCTTTACAAGGCCACTGATAGTGCCATATCGGTGGCCGAGTTCTGGTCCTCTAAAATGTGAGTCGACACGCAAAGAAGAAGATTTAGTACATGCGTTCTTTATTGTTTTTTTTTTTGTGTTCTTTGTTTTATGTTGTTGTGTGTATTTAATATATTTTTTCTTTCTCTTTTTCTTTTTTTCGCATACACACACACTCATAAACTTTTATTTTTATAATATTAGTGTGATATTTCGTCACACTGCTGAACTAAGTTATCCCACAATTCTTTCCAGTTATGGCTATATTTGGCTTTATACATATTTAATTTAATATTATTTAATAAAATGAATTCATTTTATCAAATAATAATAAATGAAATATGCCATCCATGGGTTCGATTCCCGTGCGGGGTGAATATTTGTATGTACCACAAATGTTTGTCTCGGTCTGGGTGTGTGTGTGAATGAGTGTGTGCGTAGTTTCTGATACCCTAGATACAAGCTTCGAGCTTATTTAGGGGTCAGTTACTATAGTGAGATGATGTAGTGAATGATTATGTTATGTTATTTTAAATCTTCCTTTGTAACCAGTTCGCCATTTATAAGCGCCTATTTTGGGCCCAAACTGAATAAAAGCTTTCGATTTCCGATAGTAGTATATTGACTATAGTGAGAACTCAAGAAGTATCTAATATTAACTTGCCACAATGTGGTTTCCCGGCGAGGAACACTAAACTCGGCACCGAGAGGTCGCTAATTCGATCCCGGATACGATTAAATACTTATACGTGGAGAATAGATTTTTCTCGACTCTTATATGTTTGTGATTTTTGTACGTATATGTATGTGGACACTGGACAGTTCTTCGCTAGTAGACCTGTATATTTTGGGTCCTCGGTGCCCGATATTATTTTCATTATATCAACTGTTATTACTTTCGAGTATATTTGTACTGTAATTTTCTTACCACAATCTTGATTATCGTCATTGTTTAGCCTCGATAATTGCAATATGTTTTCTAATTAATAAAATTAAACCACTTTGTAATATTAAGATATTTTTTACTTCTGCTAAAAATATTACCGCCAAAAACGTATCATGACATTTTGACATACTTATAAAAAAATATAGTTAATAGACAATGACTCCTCTGTGGTTACAATGTAGACTTCTCCTCCGCTACTTGTTCCAACAATCATAACATGCCTTCCGAATCGTGGAAACACTCATAAAACTAAAAACCTTGAGAGAAAGCCATCTACTATATTTATTTAGACACTTCAACAACATCTTCACCATTATTAAGTACTAGACATTACTCACAGATCAAATAATCAAAGTAATTTATACTCAAAACCGACACAAAAGTATTTACATTGTATCCACACTCAGCCGTTTGTTTTTCCAAACTTTATTCCCCAATTGTAAACGTGTCCTGCCTCTAAACTTCGTACAATATAGACTGGAGTCATTATTTACCGCTTTATCTATAATATAGTGTTACTAAGGCCATTATTTTCTTTACCAGAGAGAGAGGTGTTGACGTTTTTATGGTGTAAGTATGTCATAAGCGAGCCGGTCCCTCAGGAGCTTACGTCATCTCTAGCTCAGTGAGAGAGTAAGCGAAGTACTAACGAATAATGATGGAAAATAATGTTATGTTGCAAGTGGTCTTCGAGGTATAATGTAACGTGTTTTTAGGGTTCCGTACCTCAAAAGGAAAAAACGGAACCCTTATAGGATCACTTTGTTGTCCGTCTGTCCGTCCGTCTGTCAAGACCCTTTTTCTCAGGAACGCGTGGAGGTATGAAGCTGAAATTTATATCAATTACTCAGGTCTACTGTCCCTTGAAGCTGTGAAAAAATCAAACTTCTAAGCCAACGCAATCAAAAGATACAGCCGTTTATGCCGCAAATTTTCGACACTTGCAAGGGAATCAAAACCTACAGGGTGCTTCCCGTGAACTCAGAATCTTGAAATTTGGTACGAAGCAACGTCTTATAGCATAGATAAAGGAAAAATTACGAAAACCATAAATTTTTAGTTACATCACATAATATATTTTTTTTAATAATTTTAACCTTACTACCCATTTCCTCATAAACGCGTAGAGGTATTAAATTGAAATTCATACCAAATACTCAGGTCTATAATACCTTTAAGCTGTAACAAAATCAAACTTCTATGTCAACGCAATCAAAAGAAACAGCAATTTAAGCTGCATATTTTGAAACTCGCAAGTACTCGCAAGGGAATCAAAACCTAAAGGGTACTTCCAGTCGACCTAGAATCTTGAAATTTGGCATGAAGCAACGTTTTATAGCACACATAAAGGAAAAATTCCGAAAACCTTAAATTTTTTGTTACATTACAAAATATATATTTTTTTATAAATATATATATAACTTTGTAAACCTTGCAGGTTTGTACGGAACCCTCGGTGCGCGAGTCCGACTCGCACTTGGCCGGTTTTTATTTTTTATTAATTTTCAATACTTAACGTTGTATAATAGTAATTTCTCGTTCCTCACCGAATGCATGCATATTTTCCTAAGAAACACTCTGTTATTATTTAACTTTGTAGTTAACTCAATGCATAGTGTTACGCATTGTAAGATAACTGATCAGTCAGTCCGAGTTTTTATGTAAACTCACATCTGTTTTATATCTTACAATTAAGACACATATTAATATTTTTTTCACCTAATTACCCATCATATTTTAACCATCTTACATAACCATATAAATTGAATCCCAAAGAAGAAACTGCTCAATATTTTATCCCATTTTTCTACCAGAAGAGTGTAAAGGGCGCATTCCATCGCACGCCTGGCACTGGCGGGGAAAATACAAAATAAACTAAAAACTAAAAATAAAAACTCTTCGAGGACATATCGGACGGAGGAACAGACGGACAGATGGATGGAAGTGACGTGACGGCCTTTGGAAAAAAACAACTTTTAAAGCCTTTTTAGTACGGCTTTGATACCCGGCTTGAGTGCTAAAGAAAAACGTTGGTGTATGGATTCATTTTAATTATTAACGTTCGAGCAAAGTTATTAGAAAATGTACTAGTTGATTGCATGCTGTGATAGAAAAATATGAAGCGTAATTTTAATTGAATACCCAAGTATATTGCTCAGACTAGATTATAATAGAGACAGACCATTATCATTATTACCAAACATTTTTGTAAATAATTTCCCTAAAATTCTAACTTGGAATATTTTTTCGTCCTATTCGTATAGTCCATTTTCTTTATACATACTTAGAATAATTTTTCCCTCTATATTTGAACATAAATCCTAGAGACAACATAACAATATTCGCCAGCGGATTAATAAATAAGAAAGCACACACAATGCGGACAGTAAACATAAATGTCTCGCATCACGCAATTAGATTTATTATCTTAATGAATCTCTTATCCGGAATATTCGAGAATCGTCCAGAATAACCGAAGATTTTCCCTATGATAGATAAGGTGGCCATTGACGAGTCAGTGGAACTGATCAGTCCAGACATCAAACTGTGGCGACACTCCAAAAGTTTTAGGCTAACTAGATTTTCCCACTGACTGGCGTCACCCCGGCACTCAGTTAATTCCATTAATTAACTTACGATTATTGAAATATAGTTTGTTTTTGGTGGGCATGACGGCAACGCTCCCCGTTGGATTGTTGGTTAAAACTTTGGAATCGCTTTGGTGAGTGATGACAATTTTTGGATGGACGCTAGTTCAACTGATCAGTTAAACTGACTCGTCAAACCTATAAGATAGATTAATATTTACGCAGAATGGATGGTTAATTGAGGAAACTGTTGTCTACTCTGTATATGTTGTTTCATTTCTGATGGTAAAAGTTTATGTGGGAATAAGTTGTTGTTTCACTGGCACGATTCGTCGTTTTGTTATTTATAGTACAGAAAATTTGTTCTAAACATTACGGCTTACAATTAAAATCAATGTAGGTATCTTTACTTAATCATTATTAGTCCTAAAATTGTTATTAAAAAAGGTTGATTTACATTAAAACATAATAACATAATCATTCACTACATCATCTCATTACAGTAACTGACCCCTAACTAAGCTCGGAGCTTGTATCTAGACTAGAGTATCAGATACTACGCACGCACTCATTCACACACACACCCAGACCGAGATATTCACAAACAACCGGAATGTGAGTTGCGTTGATCAAAGAAATGTTATTTACGTCTAATAAAAATCACAAAACTCTTGATTAGTCAAACAACGCAGAGCGCAGAATATACATAAGCTTTTAGAATATACATAAGTACGCGCGTGCGATGAATCTATCTGCAAAACGTGTATACTAAAGAGTTTTGAATGTACCCCTTCAAAACTTTTTAATCTACACCTAAGCAAAACTCACGTGTGGCTGTTAGTTTGCGAATGTCCAGGGGCAGTATTTTACCATCAGGTGTCGCCTGCCCATTTCCCCCTATTTCATTGAAAAAGATCAAAGGCAGTGTCATGCAAAAAGTCACACTAAACCAGTTCGTATAAAGTGAGAACAATATGCATTTAAATTCACTTTGGATATCCCTAGTACGATGATATTATCCGCTGGAATATCCGGCATATGAAGCTCGAGCAAACTCTATCTCCGTTTTGGAACTACATCAATTTAAGGAACAATAGCACTGAATGGCATTCAATGTCGATATTAGGAAGAATATAATATTTCTGGGATTGAAGTGTAATATGTTAGTTCAGGAAATTAATAGAAGAATCTTATGTGTATCCTAAGTTTCTGGATTAATGTCAACATTTACACAAATAATGTAAAAGTACAACATCCATTTAGAAGTATTTGAGTACCAAACATACAGACCCACATTAATACTCGTAATATAAGTAGGAAAACAAAAGTGGAATTTCTTACATACACATAAGCATTACATTCGTTTTGAAGCATTTCTTACATTTCTTAGTTGCCATAGTAACCAATTGCTATCAGAAAAATGATTTGCCAGTTACAAGCGTTTTCTTTCAGAAAAATGATTTCAAAACGTTTTCTTTTCATGTTTCATTTCAAATATTTGTCGCTTTGCTGTAAGCTCTCTCTAATTGAAATTCTGTAAAGGAACATCTTATATTAAGTTGGTCTTACGTTGTTTTCTTTGCATTGCTTGTGGTTTCTTGCTCTTTCAATTTTATCTTAACGAATATTTCATAAATAGCTTACGTTTTCATTGAGTGTTCAATGTTAGTTAACTGTTGTAATGTTGATTAAGAAGTTACTAAGCCAGGTAAATATATTTGTAAGTAAGTTACAAATTATTTTTTATTATATGACAAATATTTGCATCAATTACAAATGTACAATATGTCATACGTACTTCAAATATTTGAGCCATGCTATCTATGCAAGTTATTTATGTACTTCCGAGTTGCATACTTTCCTATCAATAGAGATATTAAAATGTTGCTGGTAGGAGCTACACTTCCACTGCCTTATTTGCGTTGCATTGTTAGTTCGGTTTAGCACTAAAGCAGGTTTTACAATCAATTTTGAATACTGTCAAAGGGACAGATTTGGCTGACAAGGTGTCAAATGCTTACCAGGTTTTGTTAAACCAGACTAAAAATGCAACACAAATAAGGCTGCCAAAGTTAAAAGTGACAACTCCATAACATAAATCGTTACAAAAAGTTTTGCAAATGACCAAAATTAGTCATTTCACTCCAAAATTACTACACAAAACACGTCAAACACGTCATTTCATCGCAACATGACACCCTAACGATGTGACATCATGTCGTGTGCATGTGTTTTGACCCTTACCTAACCTAATTAAGGGTCATAAGATACCTTCCGTAATTAATAATGCTAACTCAATCAAACGGCTTATCATATTCGCATTAATACACGTTCAAGGTAATACGATTTAAGTTATTATGCTAATCCCAAATCAGGGCCTCAAGTCTGCTAACTATAATACTGTGATAAAGATAGTCAAATGTATTTTAATATCCCAATTAAAGCCGTTTTTTTTTTACATTTTGCAAATAACAACTACCTATGTTAGATCAATATTACTTACTCATCGACTCTTTAAGCGTAGCTCGATAGTTGTTAAAACTGTTTTCTGGCGTTTATTTGACAGCTTTTTCATTCAAATTTTTAAAAAGATAAGTAACTGAGACCATGGAGACACCAATAGCCATATTAACAAATTTTAGTAGAATACCAAACTGACACTCTATTTATGGTGTCTCAATATCAACACATTGTCAGATGAAATAATGTCAAATAGCAGACTTGACACACAGGTATCCGTAGGCAGGGAACTACATAAAAACTTCTGACAGTCTCGTTATGTTGTTTGTAATAAATTGTCATCTCAAATAAAGTCAAATAGCAGACTTGACACCCAGGTATCCGTAGGCAGTGAGCTACATAATATATAACATTTTGCTTTCACCGTTTCGACCTCGCGTGCACACTAACCCAAGTAATACACCTACCATAAAGTGGGGACAATAAATTGATAAAAATAGACCCATTTCATGCAATTTTCACGTTTTTAGATACTGTCGTGAAGAAAAGTACTTAATTTAACCGACTTTGAACAAAAGGGAATGTTTTTGGCTGGTTTTGTTTTTCAATTGTGAATGTTTGTCTGTCTGTTATCCTATCTCGTGACAACTAAAATATTACAACTTTTGATGAAAGTTATTTTAATAAGTATCGTTACTATTGTCATATTTAAATAAATGAAGAGCTAGTTCGAATGTATTCCTATTAAACTTAAAAAATATTGTGACTGACAGAAAAGTAGTGGCAATAGTTTTCGTATCTAAAAGTTCTATTAAGACCCTTTCTTGAAAAAGTTCCTAACCTAACAGCCTGACAATCTCCAGCCTTATCGCTACAATCTGCAGACTACCTTCAAATGGGGAGATTAAGTTAATTGGTTCGTATAAATTATTTGTGAATACATTCGGCGTCTGACTATTGTCGGCGACTGTACGTAGATACGTGATAACAGGTACGTGGAACAGGTACGATAACAGGTACGCGAATGAAGTAAAACAGGCACGTAGCGACTTTATTGAATCGTTACTCCATCCGCTATGATTTTTTGAGCTTCTTTTATTGTTCTGGAGGTGTGATTGTTGATTTTTAGTTTCTTGTAGTGATGTTCTCATAACCTGGTGTCGTGTAGTGAAAAGAATGCTCAAAAATGTTCTTCTTCTTCTTCTATCGTGTCAATGGCCACAAAATAACATATACTGAATAATACTAAATTAAATTCTCCCGGACCAAAACTCAGCCACATCCACACCAGCGCCATTTGCCTCCATCAGGTCTTCTCGTGTGCAGGTGAAAGGGCACAACGGGCACGATAGTAAATGGGTCATATCCTGCTTTGGAGCACCACAGTCGCAATTAGACTCGCTGGAATCTAATCTATCAATTGGACTCTTTTCAAAAATGTTTACTTTACCAAAAATAACTTTTTTTTTATTTTATTAAAATTGTATACTATATGGCCTTCTGGGTTGTAAAATACTGTACTGTTTATGTGATTCCGCCAAATATAGTAAAACACCGAGCCAAATGAGACATGGAATACAGGTTTGGAAGAAGAAGAAGAAAACTGGACAAAAATATACAGCAGTTGCTTAGTCATAGTAAATACGACAAACTCCTTTTATTTCATTTTCTTGTAAGTACATGAAAATGACCTGTATTTTATAAAAACTGGTACTAAAAATCCCAATCAATCCAGTAGTTTAATTCATTCAAATCATATTCTTTCCCGAGAAAATACACATTCAAAATTTTTATCTCAACCGGATTTGAATCCACGACCTATGATGCTGCTCTAAATCAAGTGAACCACCGACTGTAAACCCCGGCTGTTGAAAATATGTAATCTTGAATGCTAAATTGGCTTTAAGGCAGCCATTTTGAGCACCTAAGTGTGTGAAGCACTATAAAAATGTTATCCTAACAGATTTATTGCGGCCCAGTTTTATTGTACGCAGATCCTAATACCTGGGAAGATATCTTAGTAAGCGGTATTACTATACTGATACTTGACTTTGCTCGTGAAAAATGGAAATTCAATTAGTTCAATTATATTGTCGTTCAGTCATTATGTATGACAATCTACCAAAAAATCTTTGAAAAAAAAAGACAATCCAAATTAGAGAGGTCTGCTACGGCCACACTATAACGATAACGCGAACATTTACGTTGTCGCGACACGTCTGGCCAAAGAATTTGTCCTATCGCAAATCAGTTCCGCGAACTCGAATGCCCTTAAACAACTCGCTGTCGGTAAATTGACAACTCGCTGTTGGTAAATTGGCGCACAATCAAAGGATTTGGTCGTGACAGTTTCGCACGACAGTGTGGCCGTAGAGTAGAGAAAAATTGCCGACTGACGATTACAAAAAAGGTACACAACATATGTGTATGGACCTATCAAAAGATGATAGAGTGGTTAGTTATTTATTTATCACGTTCCCAAAGGATTATATCAGGAACACCGCGAAGCACACCTGCCTAAAATAAACCCAATTATTGTCTCCATCATTTATTTTTTTGTTCCCTAAAACCAAAAAGCTTCTTGTCTTGTTTTTAAGGAGCAAAAAATTTTAACTAAATTAAACACAAAACTATAGTTACTTTTAATAAAACAAAAAACAAATGAACACCGTGACTAATAGTGTATTTTAGTGTAATTATAGAAACACTGTTAAGAAAAGAGACGTGATTATTTCGCCCCTTAATTGGGGCATTCTTGTAGTCTGGTAACCCAATTAGCTTCATTCTTACATTTTTACTAAAATAAAGTTTAGAGGGTATTGAAAATTTCCCCCAAATTGCTTTAATGGAACATCGTAATCGAATATTTTAAATTGAAAAGCTTTCGAGATCCGTTTGAGTGGGAATTTTCGGAATTGAAATGGTATTACAAGGGTTTCACTAATACTCTAATTGTTGGATGTTTAAATATTAAATTAATTTAAATTACTGTTTAGTTTGAACGTAACATTGATTAATATTGGAGTGGATCCCGAAGTGGTTCTAGCGGTTTATCGTTAAATGGATACGGTTCAGAGGGAAATTTCGTTAGGAAATTTTCTTATGAGTTTCCTTAGAAAATGTCTTGATAAAACTTTGATGTATTATATTCAGCAGAGAATCTTTTATCTAACAGGTCTATATTTATTGTCCAAGGACACATCTTACCATTTTATAATTATTTGATGAACAAGTATTGTAATTTATTGGTAATTACTCTCTTGTTTTTACTAATAAATGTAAATGAAAAAACCACTTTCCACTTATTTAACAAAACAAACAGGTATTACTAATGATAATAAACTTAAAATATGAATAAAATAAGAAATTAGAACGCTAAGCTAACACCCCGTCTGCTCGGTCCGTTGATAAACCCGCGTTCAAAGTAATGTTACAAAAGAAAGATTTATTCTACACTAGTACCATCTGGTTTTAACCGGTACTTAGTGAGCATTTCTTTTAAATTCGTCTGTAAGTATTTTTAACACGAAATGTAATTCTATTTTTTATACTTTTTATACAACTTACATTACCCTGGATAATACCTACATAACTTATGATTATAAAGTAAGATATATACAATGTATATATCTACATAATGTATCCCTTTATTATCCCATTTTGTATTTTATTGAATCTTGCTGAGCCGGACTGACCTGTCCAATAAGTTTGTTTTCTAAAATACAATAGAAAGAGACTTTTTACACGAGTTTTCCATATTTTTGGGGTAGGTAATAAATTGTATCTTTTCCATATCTTTTAATTCGACCTAGTGATGTAATTGTTAGTGTTAGGACGGAAGTCCTAAGGTGACTCCCTGATCTGTGGAACCTGCCATGGCTTAGGCCATCCGGCATCCTACTAAGTCAATGGTTACTAGTTCGATTCCCGTTCTAGACAAACTTTTTTGTAATTTGTGTGCATTCTCTTTTATATCTATTCCAAGTACAAAAAGAATGATATAAGTAAGTAAATATTTATCCGTTGTCTAGTATCAATATTTCAAGCTTTGCTATAGCTTGAGAATACATGGCGATTTGTCTCCGGATATTTATTTATTTTATGTAGACTTTATTTACAGACTCTTTTTCCGAACCTTTATCCCATGTCTATTTGGAGTAGGTTTTCAGTTTAACCAGGTTTTAGCGAAATTTTACGTGAAGCCACTGCCATCAGACCTTCACAACCTAGAGGGCTATACGACATTTTTTGGTTAAACCAAATGTTTGACTTTTGAATGCTTTAACTACCCGTAACGATTGTCGATGATGTTAGTACGTCAACCTGGACCGACGGCTTTAAGTTCCCTCCGAAGCACGGAAACGCTCATGAAAGTAAAAGTCATTTTTAATAATGACTCATCACAGTCATGACGGTGCCAGACGTTGCTTAACCGCAAAGATCACAAGTGATACACGGGTAGCACTGGGCCATGAGCGCTTCTCACAGACACAGTATTTTATTTATATAAAAGTTCTTCAGTTATAACCACCCTCATAGTTATGCTCTGTAAAGCTAATTGAGATGGGATGAGGTAGTTAGTGAACTCAAACGTACAAATACTTTAACTATGAAAAAAGTTTAATAAAATACATTTTTAATTTTAATATGAAAACTTAAAGCTTTAAAAATATATGTAAGTACCTGTGTTTCATAGGATGAATAAGGAATAAGCTGTTTTTTACCTTTAATTATAGAAACTGTCAAAGTTAAAATAATGTATTCTTATCTTTAGGAGACTTGTCAAATTATCAAATCTGATAAATGAAGAGACTGTCCAAATAAGAAAGCTGTAAAGACTGTCTAATTGTCATAACTTTTAAACTGATAACACAGACAGGAATCTCGCCCCGCGAACCGATTCTTAACCCGCGCGGGCTTGCGGGTAACATAAATCATTCAACTACATCATCACTACATAGTATAAAACATAGTCGCTTTCTCTGTCCCTATGTATGCTTAGATCTTTAAAACTACGCAACGGATTTTGATGCGGTTTGTTTTAATAGATAGAGTAATTCAGTAGGAAGGTTTTTTGCATAATTTTATCCCCATATTCTGACGGGAACGGGAAACCGCGGGGGCGCCCCGCGGGTTCCGCGGTTTTTGGCTAGTCTCATTAAAATTAGTAACTGATCCCTAAGTTCGTGATTTGTATCTAGGGATGAAACTACGCACACACTTATTCACACACATCCAGACCGAGATAAACTTTTTTCACCCCGCACGGGAATTAAACCCGCAATCTTAGGCTTAATCTTAACTTTCCATCAGGCGAGTTACAGTCGAGTTAGAGACAGGCGAGTAAGAGCAAGCCTATTCTGGGTAAAAAAAAATTACGGGTGCGGGTTCGATTTCCGTGCGAGGTGAATATTCCGTATTCACTTTGAAAACTCACTAAAATTGTATCACAGGAGAAAGAATAAATAACAACGTATAAGCGAACACAAACATACATTTTCCTCAAATACTTCTCATTCAATAACAACTTTTATTTTCTTTGAAAACAATTCCAAAAATTGAGAGTTCTCGTTGTTTAAATTAACGGCGAAATCCTTCACAAAGTCGGATTAAAGTAAAAGAAACTCGAGACCTGTTCCAATTGAACCTAAAATACTAATTTCATTAATCGCAAATAGAAACAAAAGTTTTATTTAAGACTCAAAGACTGGACGTTAAAAGCTTACAAAAGGAAAATTAAAATAATCTGGACGTTAGATGAAATAAAATATAAACCTCGATTGTTACCCGTTTCAAGCAGATCTGATTCAAGATTTTAATAACTGTTTAAATAATATACATTCCACTAATTAACTCCCACAATATTATTAATTAAAATATAAATTCCTCGCTTAGTTATGTGAAACTGCCAAATAACTCTCTTACAAAATTATTACTCGTGGCATTTCCTTCTAAATAATTTATATAAAAACTGTCTGACAAAACTGTTAAGGGTCTTCTGAGACTTTCAAAGTATTTTGGCTCCATTAGGATAAGTTCGCAGACCGAACATAATTAGTTATTTTTTTTATTTTAAGCCGGACTTGGTGGTGCGCGTTCTGACGTCTGTTTTGTCCCGAATTTTAGAGCGAAAATAATGTTTTTGCGAAAAAGCTTCACATTTTTGGCAGACAGCGTTGCTCGCGATATTGTTTTTGAAATTGTTTAATATTTTGTGTGGATTTTTTTACTATTTACCAAACGTAATTAAATGTTTCCAATCAATATTAAAACATGAAGCGTTTGTATTGCTTCATAAAACAAATAAAATAATAAATAAAACTACTTTTAACAAGATTAAATTCAACCTGAATTTTTGCGTAATATTTCTGACGTTTCAAATGTTAAACCGAAATTAAACCACGTTAATCCGTTCCAGATAGTTTTAATTTAATATGTAGTGTACGAAATTAATTTAAATTTGTCACAAGTGTAAAGTGGTACGAGACTCCTCACATTGTTGTAAATTATTGAGTTGTTTGGTACAAAGTTTGGGACATATCTTTTGTCGTGGGACATAATGGGGCGTTGGTAGATGTCCCAACGCGGGACGGTACAAAATACGTATCTGTATTGAATAGTTTCTTTACTCATCTATTCTATGTATGTAAGTTTGTTACAGTGAATAGACGTCGGAAATGAAATACACAATTTGATTGTACACTTGGTTGCGATAAAAATGTTATTTAGATCTGTAGTGAGATGATGTTATGTAACATACAATCTCTATGAAATACTAGTGTAACCTACGGTTTCATCGGTTACTATACTACCTTTATTCGCAATAATGAATGAATTGTTTTTTTTTCCTATTATGCTACGCTGCCTACGTCACAATCACTGTCTGAGTGCCAAACAGTACATTTAACTTATGTCATTTAAGTATCAGAAACCATAATACGAGTAGATTCTAGATTTTTGTCCGTCTATAATATGTTTACTTGTAATGTAAATGTATCACGCAAAAAAAACGGTACCAATACAGACAAAATTAATCATCATCACTACATAGTACGAGTATAAAACAAAGTCGCTTTCTCTGTCTCTATGTATGCTTAAATCTTTAAAATTAGGCAACGAATTTCGATGCGGATTGTTTTAATAGATAGAGTGATTCAGTAGGAAGGTTTTTAGCATAATTTTATCCCCATATTCCTACGGAAACGGGAACCACGCGGGTGAAGACGCCGCTAGTATTTCATATAACCAGAAGGCACAAAAGATACTTTTTACCAAACACCAACGGGGTCAAGTGGTAATTACAAAGATCACTGCTAATTTCGAACAAAGACAAAGCAAGCATTGACAGAAAGACACTCCTCTGTAAAATGTTCCTTTTCCCTTCGTAATATATATTTATTAAGTTGTCAATAAGCTGCTTAACGATCACAAGTGCTCCTTTGAAGCATACGATGAGGGAATTTGAATTGAAGGTGCGTTCTAAGATATATATGCAATATCACGAATACAATATAATATGTATGTTCCGCGGTGTAACCCGCGTTACCTCCGCTTCTATTGGTGTTAGCGTGCCTACGTTTAAGCCTACTAATAGCGCCATACGGTTCCTCCCAATACAACTACCCTAAAATGTATCCCGCAGGAAATTCGTGACAAAGCGTAGCCTATATCCTTTCCCAAGCTATGGTCTATGGTGAAAGCTCCTGCACACAAACGTTGGCTTGGGCGGGACGGGAATCAAAACCATAACCTTTGGCCTAGCAGGCAGGGTCACCACCAACTACACGACTGGATAACATTAGCAAAGATATATCGTAACTTTTAAACATTCGTTAAGATTAACTATCAACTACACCAGTTGGTCATAACCTTTATAATCCTTATATTATTATACGCGTATGTAAGAATCAATGCCATTTCGTTGTAATTTTATAACTCAAGAACGCCTATTCCAATTTCGCTTATTATTTTTTGTTATGTTTGTTACTGTCAGGAGAAGGATCTTATGTGAAAAAAAAATGGAACCATGCAAAGCCGGAGTGGGCCGCTAGTATTATTATAGATTTGATACAAATTATTGACTTTTGTTTCTGGAGCCGGCTATAACAATAGTACGATACCTACTATCGTTTAATCTGTACCCGTCCTTCGATACTGTAGTTTGTTTTTATTGAAACCCTTTTCATATTAATCTATTGTATGGATAGTTCTATTGTCTTCATCGGGGTACTACTATTTGCTCAATGCAATGATTTCTTTTAATAAATAATATAAAAAAGATTTAAATAAGAAAAAAAACGTAGATATAAATAATAAATTAATATTAGTTAACTTTACATAACTAAATATTTTATTGTAAAAAAAATCTGCTGTAAAGGAATAAATAAAGCTTTATTATAATGATTTCTTTTAAATTCCGTTTTGATAGAAAGAAAGTAAAAGTAATCCCACCAAAAACATTCTGTAAAAAACTAGCCAAGTCTCGATGGAGCTGCTTGTTTAACTCTAAAAAGTAATGAAATCTAGACAGACTCGTGCCAAGTCTAAGGTTCCTTACTGCGATTTCTTTATTATTATAGTTAATGTTGTGTGACTTGGCCGTTGAACATTGTTTAAAAGGTTAGTAGTGGGTACATGTCAATTTTGTTTACTCGTAATGTTATAACATTATTAAAATACGCAGCTTTATCAAGCCTACAATTGACTGGATATTGAATCAACATTTTTCAAGTGGCTATAATTAAGCTAATTTTCTATCGTCAATGGATAGGTTCTGAATTTTTTAAGATTGGTGCAATAGCGTCATGGAGCACCTAGTTTTGTAGCCTTGTGTACATACACATATTTTATTAGATTTTCTTATTTGACACACTTATTTTTTAGGAGTAGTATTATATTATTAAGCGCCACGCGGTTTCACCCGCGTAGTTCCCGTTCGCGTTTCCGTGGGAATTTCGGGATAAAAAGTATCTATAGATAAATAGTTTTAAGCTACCTCCCCACAAATTGTCAGCCAAATCAGTTCAGCTGTTCTAGAATTATAATTCCCGTTCCCATTCCCGTGGAAATTTCGGGATTAAAAGTATTCTATGTTCTTCTCCTGGTTCTAAGCTACCTCCCCACCAATTTTCAGCCAAATCAATTCAGCCGTTGTTGAGTAATAAATTCCCGTTCCCAATCCCGTGGGAATTTCGGGATTAAATGTATTCTATGTTCTTGTCCTGGTTCTAAGCTACCTCCCCACCAATTTTCAGCCAAATCAGTTCAGCCGTTCTTGAGTAATAAATTTCCGTTCCCATTCCCGTGGGATTTTCGGGATTAAAGTATTCTATGTTCTTGTCCTGGTTCTAAGCTACCTCCCCACCAATTTTCAGCCAAATCAATTCAGCCGTTCTTGATTTTTAAATTCCCGTTCCCAATCCCGTGGGAATTTCGGGATTAAAAGTATCCTATGTCCTTTTCCTGGTTCTAAGCTACCTCCCCACCAATTTTCAGCCAAATCAGTTCAGCCGTTCTTGAGTTACAATTCCCGTTCCCATTCCCGTATAATTCCCGTTCCCGTTCGATTATCCTAGTTTTTATAGTTTTCCCTTTATGTGGCCATTAAACCCTAACTCTGTACCAAATTTCAGCTCTCTAGGTTTATGGGAAGTACTAGTTCTATTTTGATGATCATGAGTGAGTGAGTGAGTGAGTGAGTGAGTGAGTGAGTGAGTGAGTGAGTGTCTGTCATAAATACGAAACTTTGCTTTCGCTTAACTTGGGAACTAAATGACCTACAGACTTGAAATTTTATTTTAAGTATGTGATTGTATAGCTTACTGGATGACGAAAATTTCTGCGTTCTGGGCTTATCCAGAGGTTCTCAAATAGGGGCCTGAAAATGCGGCGAAAGGGTTCCTGTAAAGGATGGTACGGGGGTGCGCCAAAGTTCACCTAAAATTTCAACTCCGATAATTGGAAATCCGAAAATTTTCTTCCTAACATTTTTTATCCTAACAATCGCAACTCCTAAAATCTTTGGCACTAATGTTTTAATTCCGAAACATTTGTTTTCCTATATTTTCTCAACATAACCATCGTTCATACTATTATTCAAAGTCATATCTTTTTTGTTTAGATTTATTTTTATTTATTATAATCAATATTATATACATAAATTTTTCGTAACTTTGTTTTTACATAACATGTAGGTATAACATATAACGCACGAGCCGAGCGAGCAAAACCAGAGTCCTGCTCCAATCATTCAGTCAAGTTCCAGTAACGAATCGGTCCTATTCCTAATTATTGGTTTAGGTTATGTTAGAACTGTGACCCCAACGCACGAGCCGAGCGAGCGTAGCGAGCGTGCCGCGGCAGCGGCCGGCGAAGTGCTAGAACCGAATTGGTCCTTTAGTTATGGTTATGGTAAACTCCCAGGCCATAAGCATAACCGTAAACGAGTCGTATAATAATCATTAAAACTATAAATATCATCTTCTACTTACATATATTTTTTATTACACTTGGTAAATGTTTCTTTCTGAGCATGAGTGAAAATATTATGGTAAGTATGTTTAGGGATAAAAGCGTTATGATAAAAAACAGTAGGAGTTTAAATATATTTACATTAAAGATGTTATGAATTCAAATTTTCGGAAAAATGTGTGTTATGAACATCGTCGGTAGCACTACAAATAGTATGAATAAAAACTTTAGGATGAAAAATTTTAGGAAGAATGATCATTCGGACTACAAATAGTTAGGAAAAACATTTTCGGGTAAAGAACTTTAGGTGAGCCAATATGGACCCATGGTACGGCAGTGTTTGCTTCGCGCTAGACTTGGCGGGGGGCACTGCCGTGCCCCCAGATGTTTTTGTAACTGGCTACCTATTTATTATAGCTTAGGTATGTCTTATTTTTTATAAACTTAATTCATAAAAATCACATTAATATCGTTTGTAGGTATGTGTGTATGTTTGTGACTCACATTTCATGCACATATGTATGTTTGAAAATTTTCGAAAAGGATAATTTCTTAGATTCTCGAGGGATTAGGATATAAAACCGCTGAGCAATGCTAGTAAGTATTATATTATAAAAATAGAAACTATCATACATTGAAAAATACATAAATGAACTCTGAAAACATTATACTCCTTTTTACAATGGTGTAAAAACTAAGTAATATTATCCAAACCGTTTCCCTAGTTTCCAAACTAAAATAAATCTAATCAATTGCTATACTTTGCTAGAACTTGCTCGAAAAGGGACAAAAATAATGTAGAACTCTCAAAATAGCAGACTAATTTAATTGTTCGCATTTTTAAACATTTCAGAGAAAAATACTAAAACGAAACTTATGTACAAGTCATGTTCTTTCGCATTTTTATTGAGAAAAGGTCGAGGAGAAAATAAAATGTTCTTATAAAACATCAGAACGTACTTTCGACTTTTATTTTCAAAGAAATTCTAGAAAAACAAAGTACCTATACCGTCTGCTAACTAATCTAATCTTGAGACAGACCACTAAAGACCACTGAACCGATTTTGAAGAAATTTTCACAGGCTTAAGGGTATTACATAAGCTTTTCATCTCAAGATTTTTACAGGATAAGTTGAAAAAAGTCTGTCTTCGAAGCCTTTGTAACTTTATCCTTATTTGAGGAAAAATAACAATAGAAATTCCGCAAGTTTGTACCATTTGTTAGCTAAAAGTTTAAATGGGTTTCGCTAACATCACACCATGATTGACACGTAAAAATTTAATCGACGCTACAATAGAACGCGGTACGTAATGTCCGTCGCTCACACCGAAACGTAACAATATCGGACAACATTTTGAGATAACAAGTACAATACCATGCCTCAGCATCGCGTCGTAACAGACTCCCTCTATATTACAATAGTTCCGATTTCTCGCTCACACAGCGACTTTGTATAGGATCGAAAACTAATATGTAAGTACTCGTTACATTAACTATATAGGAAACTCTACTGCATACCTCTAAAAGTATTTGAATGCAAATGAAATGGTTTTCACTGTATTCAATTTGGATAGAAATGTTGCTTTGAATATAGAAAACCGATATCAACTACTACTTCATTAAAAAGTTACAAATTAAAGACCTAATAATACTGGATTTTTTAGAGGACGCAATTTTGTTTTTGGAACATATGCGGGGTTTAGAAAGATATAAAGATTTTATGATGGACACATTTTTAGGCTTTTTTATTATTAAACGAAACGTACGACATTATGTTAAATTAAAATGGGATGTTCGTACATACGTTCGTACATTCGGATTTGGCTGAAACTAGTCGAGGGATTCGGCTTAAATAAGTATGTACGAACATCCCATTATTTAAATTTAATTAAACATTTTTAGGCTGTTTTTGAATGACCTAATCCAAAATATTCAGTGTAAATGTGCCCTTAATAATTGTTTTATGGCGTGCTTTACCGTGACTCAGGCCTCGTGCAAGATCGATAGTTGGCGAACTTTTACGAACATTGTTCTCCGTGTTTATTTGTTGAAAATAAGTTATTTTACAACTTTGGAGCTCTCGCATTGATCGGGAACTGTGAGTGGTATGTAAATTGGAAACTTTTAAATAACACGGATTAGTACGAACTTTGTTGGAACAAACGTGTAGTGGTACACGGTGGTGTGGTCGTGTTCTATTACAAGTTACGTCGAAGTTTAATTAGTATTAAATTATTAAGAGGATCAGAGGGCGAGCGTGTTGTGTGACGTACTACACGTCTCACTATGTTCAAGTTTAGTGTTTTGAAGTGGAACAAACCCGCGGTGACCAATCAGCGGGCACCACTCCCAACTCTATACCTTCTTAAGATTTCCCTCTCATACATTATTCCAAACACAATTTAGAGTTAACGAAACTCGTTTCAGTTTTATAACCTTATGATTATGGAAATAAAGTTCAAAAGCGTATCAACTTTTCCCCGGTTTACGAACAAATAATATTTTGCGAGTGTAATAAATACAATTTTCATAACAAACTTATACTCCAACAAACTGTAAATAAATTAATAAAGAAGGGTTTTGTTTCGAACATGTCGTCAATTTAATGTTTCCACGGATATTTGTGAAAATCGAGGTTCGGGCACGGATTACTTACAATAATATTTTATCACAAATTAATTTCAATTGAAGATTAAGTTCAACATTTATACTATTAAACTGAGTTTAATTCGGCGAATTCTCTGCGAATGTTCGTCTCGTATTATAAGAGCAAATATCAACAATGTTAGTATATCTTTTTGATTCAAACAGAGCGTACTAGTTAACCTCTCTGTACAATCAACTATACAAATAAATTTCAGTTTTATTGCTATGTTATTAAAATCTATTTTAATAATATGTATGAGAATCCCGAATAAATGTGTTTCTGCTTCACAGCTATTACTAATAAACATGAAGCAAATAATATATATTTTATTTCCAATAATATTAAGTACGCTTATGGCGTGCACAGACGAGGGATATTCGGGAAGAATAAAAGCCTTGTCGAGAATAAATTTGTGTCAAAACATGCCAGTCACGCAGTAATTAGCAAGGAGTTGGTACAAGCTTTATGGAAGTGAATATTTTGATAACGTTATGTTGTAGACATTCAAGTACATTCAAAATCAGTTTTGTTTTTGGAATCTAGTGAGTTATTTTATGTCTTTGAGCAATATAAGTATTTAAAAATATTTCAAGTTGGTATACTTACATATTAAAATAATTTCTAAAGATTTTAGATAACTTATTATATTAGTTTTAGTAAGTATGTATAAAAAGATTAATAAATTAGAATTAGTCCAGTTATATTTTCGACAGATGTGTTAGAACTTTAACCAGAACTACGTAGCTGACTTTCGTAGTCCAGTTATTCAGTTATAAGTAATACAATTCAGCCCCCCTAGCATGACTGTGCGTGATAAAATATTTAGGCACCGCGAAATAATATCGATTTCGCCAGCATGACCAAAAGAATAATGGCGTGGTGCGATATGAAAAATTTAAATATGGCGGCTATATTTATTACATTTTGACAGTTGGATGTCAATAAATAGCCATATCGATTTCGCGAGCATGACCAAATGTCATAAAATTAATCACATGCTAAAATTCAATATGACTGGTATTTTTATCAAATTTTGACAGTTGGATGTCAATAAATCGCTCTATCTATCGCGTTTTTGAAGTCATTTTAAAATACCAAAGATTATTCTTCGTCTGTGCAGACCTTAAAGTCATATTTAGTTAAGAAACGTAGGTATTGTAAATATTTTCTGTAATAACAAAAGGTACCTCTACATTACTTTTATATCAGTGAAGATGGTACAAAGGAACGTTGGTTATAAACCTCACAGTGAACAAATATATGCATTGATTTGATATTATCAGATTTCAATAGAGGTAATATAATATTATGTTAGAGTTAGGCCTATTTCACCATCTTCAAGTAACGTTCCGAGTACTGACTCACAAGTTTTGTCTTTGTCACTTGACATAAAGTGAGAAAGAGCCAAAACTAACTTTACTTTGTGAGTACTTAACTTTACTTGAAGGTCGTAATATAGGGCATAAATAAAAAAGAATATATATTGGTCAAATAGTTGTGAGGTCAGTCCGCTATCCAGTACTCATGTATTATATTGATTTTACCCACCCGGAAACGTATTCCATGGGAAATTTGGGATAAAAAGTATCACATATCATTACCCAAGCCTAGTTTTTTTAACATAACATAATCATTCGCTACATCATCTCATTACAGTAACTGACCCCTAACTATGTTGAAAACTTGTATCTAGGGTATCAGAAACTACGCACAGACTCATTCACACAAACACCCAGACCGAGACAAACATTTGTGGTTCACACAAATATTCACCCCGCACGGGCATCGAACCCGCAACCTTACGAATGGCAGTCCGGCATGGTGACCACTCTGCCATCGAGGTCGTCAAACATACTACCCCTATTTTTCTTATGAATAAACATCAACACTAATAAACATAAATCTTACGTAAGAAATAACAATATTGTATTCCACGATATTCACACTCCACTGAAAGGTTCATTATTTTTTCAACTGATACACATTTCGTAATCCTCTCTGCAATCTCTACTCGTGTATCGAAAATGAAACTTTGACACCTGTCATTGTAAACTTTGACATTTTGTATAATCCGCGGGAAAATGGGACTCGTGCAAAACCAGGTCGTTAATATTATTATAAACATGTTTCTATGTTTGTTTTTCTTTGACGTTGACAAAGATTATATCTTTATTTGATCACTAGCTGCGCCCCGCGGTTTTACCCGCGTGAATCTCAATGCTATGGGAATTTCGGGATAAAAAGTATCCTATGTGTTATTCCTAGTGCTATGGGAATTTCGGGATACAAATCCTATGTGTTATTCCTATTTATAAGGAACATCTGTACCAAATTTAATCTAAATCGATACAGTAGTTTTTGCGTGAAAGAGTAACAAACATCCAAACTCATAAACATACAAACTTTCGCATTTACAATATTAGTAGGATAATCCCATAGATTGGTACGGGTCTGTGAACTTAGCATCTCAAGTGTTAGCATCTCACCAAAAAACTTTATAATTAACAGTATTGGGGATAGTTCTATAGTATTGGATAGGTTTTAGCAATAGTTCCGCGAATTTTCCTGGGAAAACTCAAGTTTGAAAATGAGATGCTAACTTCACACTTCGAAAGTTGGCATCTCATAGAATTTCGATATTTAAAGGGTATATGAGTATAAAAATAAAAGTATTATGCCTCAAAAAGCTTACTCGAAAAGTTCTGAGTGAGCTTTTACAAAAACTTTCAAAAAAGCTCAAATTTAAATTTTCACCAAATTAAAATTGGTACTGTATGCTTAATAAAATAACATAAAATAGTCAAACAA
The DNA here is from genome assembly GCA_958496195.1 of Timandra comae. NCBI lineage: Eukaryota > Metazoa > Arthropoda > Insecta > Lepidoptera > Geometridae > Timandra > Timandra comae. The sequence goes on from OY292353.1 coordinate 18,910,154, forward strand.
AGTATATAATGTAAAAAATTAACACATGTATATAAAAGCTCGGAGCTTTTAGCTCAAAAAAGAAAAATAATAATATTACATAAAGTGAACAGCTCTACCGCGCGTTTTCACTTAAGAAATGGTGAGATGCCAGTTCTTTTTCAAGAGTTCTGCTCAAAATTACTCTTAAAAATGACAGAACAGACTACAAGCTAGTAGAAACTGCGGAGTATCGGGCTCTGACATGAGGTTCCACTTGGAAAATGGCGAAATGCTACGACATAGGAAAATTCAACAATATTACTAAGACCATGGTGAGATGCCGGTACTTTTTTAAGAGTTCTGATTTAAATTACACTATAGATTGATAAAACAGACTACAAGCTACTAGAAACTGCGGAGTATCGGGCTCTGACATGAGGTTTCACTTGGAAAATGGCGAAATGCTACGAAATTGGGAAATTTTGTCGAATTCACTAAAACAAGGGTGAGATGCTGGTACTTTTTTAAGAGTTCTGATTTAAATTACACTTTAAAATGATAGAACAGACTACAAGCTAATAGAAACTGCGGAGTATCGGGCTCTGACATAAGGTCTCACTTGGAAAATGGCGAAATGCTACGACATAGGAAAATTCAGCAATATTACTAAGACCATGGTGAGATGCCGGTACTTTTTTAAAAGTTCTGATTTAAATTACGCTATAAATTGATAAAACAGCCTACAAGCTAGTAGAAACTGCGGAGTATCGGGCTCTGACATGAGGTTTCACTTGGAAAATGGCGAAATGCTACGAAATTGGGAAATTTTGTCGAATTCACTAAGACCATGGTGAAATGCCGGTACTTTTTTAAGAGTTCTGATTTAAATTACACTTTAAAATGATAGAACAGACTACAAGCTAATAGAAACTGCGGAGTATCGGGCTCTTACATGAGGTCTCACTTGGAAAATGGCGAAATGCAACGACATAGGAAAATTCAGCAATATTACTAAGAACATGGTGAGATGCCGGTACTTTTTTAAGAGTTCTGATTTAAATTACACTGAGGAATGATAGAACAGACAAATACCATTTTACTCTCTTATTAGGTAGAATTTTTATATCAAACAATTTCTACTACTTACTTAATTTTACTTAATACTGGCATCTGTCCATAGCCTTAGTAAATTTTCGTATTTCGTAGCATTTTGCCACTTTTTCAAGTGAGACCTCATGTCATAGCCCGACACTCCGCAGTTTCTATTAGTTTGTAGTCTTTTTTATCAATCTATAGTGTAATTTAAATCAGAACTCTTAAAAAAGTACCAGCATCTCACCATGGTCTTAGTAATATTGCTGAATTTTCCTATGTCGTAGCATTTTGCCATTTTCCAAGTGAGTCCTTATGTCAGAGCCCGATACTCCGCAGTTTCTATTAGCTTGTAGTCTGTTCTATCATTTTAAAGTGTAATTTAAATCAAAACTCTTAAAAAGGTACCGGCATCTCACCCTTGTTTTAGTGAATTCGACAAAATTTCCCTATTTCGTAGCATTTCGCCATTTTCCAAGTTAAACCTCATGTCAGAGCCCGATACTCCGCAGTTTCTAGTAGCTTGTAGTCTGTTCTATCATTTTAAAGTGTAATTTAAATCAAAACTCTTAAAAAAGTACCAGCATCTCACCCTTGTTTTAGTGAATTCGACAAAATTTCCCAATTTCGTAGCATTTCGCCATTTTCCAAGTGAAAACTCATTTCAGAGCCCGATACTCCGCAGTTTCTAGTAGCTTGTGGTCTGTTCTATCATTTTAAAGTGTAATTTTAATCAGAACTCTTAAAAAAGTACCGGCATTTCACCATGGTCTTATCGAATTCGACAAAATTTCCCAATTTCGTAGCATTTCGCCATTTTCCAAGTGAAACCTCATGTCAGAGCCCGATACTCCGCAGTTTCTACTAGCTTGTAGTCTGTTCTATCATTTTAAAGTGTAACTTAAATCAGAACTCTTAAAAAAGTACCGGCATCTCACCATGGTCTTAGTAATATTGCTGAATTTTCCTATGTCGTAGCATTTCGCCATTTTCCAAGTGAGACCTCATGTCAGAGCCCGATACTCCGCAGTTTCTACTAGCTTGTAGTCTGTTCTGTCATTTTTAAGAGTAATTTTGAGCAGAACTCTTGAAAAAGAACTGGCATCTCACCATTTCTTAAGTGAAAACGCGCGGTAGAGCTGTTCACTTTATGTAATATTATTATTTTTCTTTTTTGAGCTAAAAGCTCCGAGCTTTTATATACATGTGTTAATTTTTTACATTATATACTTTGTTTGACTATTTTATGTTATTTTATTAAGCATACAGTACCAATTTTAATTTGGTGAAAATTTAAATTTGAGCTTTTTTGAAAGTTTTTGTAAAAGCTCACTCAGAACTTTTCGAGTAAGCTTTTTGAGGCACAATACTTTTATTTTTATACTCATATACCCTTTAAATATCGAAATTCTATGAGATGCCAACTTTCGAAGTGTGAAGTTAGCATCTCATTTTCAAACTTGAGTTTTCCCAGGAAAATTCGCGGAACTATTGCTAAAACCTATCCAATACTATAGAACTATCCCCAATACTGTTAATTATAAAGTTTTTTGGTGAGATGCTAACACTTGAGATGCTAAGTTCACAGACCCGATTGGTACTAACGCAAATGTTAGGTTTGGTAAAGTTTACTTTTATTTAAGTTATAGTATGCTTTACTTACATTTTTCACTGGAATTCTCGTAAGTGGAAATCACTGAAATTCGCGTAAAGTGGAAAGACCACAAGAAACCACTGGTATAGTAACCATGTAACACATGTTTTTGTTGTTATTTTAAGCGACGTAAAATATTAAATTAATACCTAAATTACATTATTTCTGATTGCAAACCAAAGTAATATTGTAAATTTAATGATATTTAAAAAATTTCATTTTGTATAAAATGAATAAGTACCGCTATTACCGATCACGAACACTTTCCGGTATGACCCGTCAACTAAGTAAGCAATAACCGGTAGTTTGCCACGTTTGCGATATTGCATCTTTTGATAACTTCACGCGTTCCAATAGTTATATAATATTTCTACTATAATATTTCCTTAATTACTTTTAATATTTTGTGGTTAAGTGTTTATCAAACCAATTTTTTAATTTACTTTATTCTTGTTGGTGATGATTTTGTGTGTTAATCGCCTAAAACATCATCGCCCTGTAAGATCTCTTGCAGTTTAAAAACAAATCATCATGCTCTTAACACTTTTGTCTATCGCACTACAAAACCTCAATTAAAAACCATTCATTCATTTACATACAACAATGTTACTATTACCAAAACACTCGCGTACGTTAAACACTTTGAAATATAAACAAAGAAACTCATTTCGTCCCGAAGCACAATTTTAATGTTTAAATAAACAGCCGTTTGTTACCGCGCCCCACGAGTTGTGTTTTACGGTATATTTTAATACCTCAGACGGGTAGTACCGGCTGTCGTGCGTAATAACACTTACGTGCTAAAAGTAATACCGGTCGGGTACCGGTAATAAGGCGCGTACCTTGTACCGGTAATATCGAGAGTACCGGTGACATCACGACACTCCGCCGTGAAAGGACACCCTTTATTTAGCTTCCAAAGCGAAATCTCAATATGAGACCGCCATATTCATTTAGAAAATTAATTTTTCTGAGTGTGCGGTTCACGAATATGGCTTACGTGGGTTTTTTTTAGGTTTTTATATCATATTCGTATTAGTAATAACATTTGATGTTTGATCAAAGTGATTCTGAACACTTTATTTGTAATCTCGGAAATATGTTTGTTACTTTTTCATTGGTAGATGGGAGAAATTGGGGTTAAAGAAAAAGGTCATAGGCTACATTTTGTTGGGGAAAATCGAGAATCAAAACCTATGTAATAATATGATTGATAAAGTCTAGAAATATGGGAGGTCTACCGAAGTTTCTACTACGTCTTTTCTGTTCTTCGACTTCGAGCAACTTGGCCTGACTTACCAAATTAACTAACAATCTCAGAGCTATAGATTCACCTTCTTCTTTTTGTAGCGTGTCAATGACCATAAAACATATAAATGGATTTAAATGGGTGATATGTATAAAACATTTCATTGCCAGATTTCACCTAATAGTTTCGGTAACTGGTTCTTTTGAAAATATTATCGTTCTAGATTGTATTATAAAAAAAAACTCCCGAAAATATCTGTTTCCATACCTCCTAGAGTCTTTAATCATCAGAATATCACTATACTATATAAAACAAAGTCGCTTTCTCTGTCCCTATGTCCTTTTATCCCTATGTATGCTTAGATCTTTAAAACTACGCAACGGATTTTGATGCGGTTTGTTTTAATAGATAGAGTGATACAGTGGGAAGGTTTTTAGCATTTTATCAGCAATTTTATCCCCATATTCTTATAAAAAATACAAATAATTAAAGAAATTAAAATAATATGTACAACTATTTACACTAGTCACGTATAAATCAATACCTGTGGGGTACTCTGGTAATGTACCTGTCAATCAAATACCGCAATGGGAACGCGTCGTGAACAGCTATTAGTTATCTGTGGTAAACTACTCACGCGTGAATTAAATGACATTATTAGTCCAATTACAAGTCTCTGGAGGTTTTTACCAACGTAATTACCTCTGTGTTGGTAATTACCAATATTATAATAATTAACGGGATATTTACCATGTAAATTATTTATTTCGAGTTTAAGTTCGAGAAATAAATAATATACCTAGGTAATATTCCTCTATAGGTAGGTATAGGTATGGTAAATATTCCTCTTAATTTCACAATTATTTGAGTGCTAATAACCATGATAACTATAAAAACTACTTATGTTATTAATATGGTTGGAAAGTTTCTAGAACACAGTAATTTTGAATTAAAGTTTGTTTTAATCGACTTCAAATAAGGAGGAGGTGTCTCAGTTCAACCGTATACTCGTATTATGCTTTTTCAGATATGTAATTGTTGCCGAAATGGCTCAAATCATTTTGATAGAACTTTCACTGCCCATCTTAGGTTTAACTGGGTAGAACCACAGCGACACCTATTGGGTTCTATTTAGAATCTTACCCATCTATTTTAACTTAAACAAAAATCCCCATATCATTTAAACTCAAACAGAAACAAAAATCACGTTACGGTATCAAAATCATAAAAGAAAACTTATAATAAATGATTATACTCGTATGACCCATTCACCGTTTAATTCCACTCTTCATAATATAATAAAATATCGTCGCTTTTATGCACTTCACAGTCCATACACATAAAGACAATATTAATAGCACCAGGTCACAATAGGTATCGACAGTCTGAGCCTCAGTGAGGACATTATTGATGAGTGCAAACGTCCTCGGCGCGGGTGCATTGATAGCTTGACAGGTGCGTCGTGAAGGTGGTATTATGTAATACGTATGAATGTTATGAATGATAGATACCCATAGTTATTCTATTATGGTAGTTTGTTATTCTATTATGTAATAGAGGCATTAAATTTCTGCACACGCAACCTCAGTATGCTATTTATAGTTTTTGACCTATGTAATTACTTTACTTCTATATTTATAGATTTTTTTTATATACTTTTTGAGATGATTTTTATTGTTGACATTAGTTATAAGTGACACTTGTATTTCATTTTATTTAAAAAAAAAATACCAGCCCGATTTTCTTGCCGATTCTTCTCGGCTGATGTAATTCCGAATCGGTGGTAGATTCAGTGACGTTCATAAGTGCCTCATTGAGGCCTCAATTGAATAAATAATTTTTGAATTTTGTTTTTTTTTTAATATTGAATGTAATAGAGGGTTTGGGTGAAATTTGGCTTAGTTAGGTGGATATTTATGTCAAAATGCTATTAAAAGAAAGCGATATAAGAGCAATTAACGGATTCGGATGCAAAGTGTCTTGATGAAGTCCCAGAATCATAAGTGCGTTACCGGTATTTTGGATATATCAGAATATTAGGAGAGGAGATTGGATTGGATTCCGATTCCAAACTTCTCCACATGCGAAACCCAATAACTCGACCTATTACTTGAACCTGGTATTCTGGGAGTGAGTGTAGTATGTACTTCAAGATGAAGCTTAGTCAACTTCGAGTTGTGAAAATTATGGACTCTACCAACTATATTTCACATTTAATGCAGTTACTGCACAAAACGACATATGTTATATGAAATCTGGTCGCATAAAGGATTATGAAAAATAATAATATTTGTGGTAAACGAATACATTTCTGAATTTAATTGTATACCTGCGTACATGAAGGTAACAAAGAAATGCTTTGCATCCGACTGGCAATATCATATGAATGTAACTGACATATTGATCGCGATTATACGCGATTCATTGTAAAATATAAAAATGATGAATGGAAAAACAAAGCGATTTGTGATTGTAATGGTTTCGCATTTTTATTATGCCACTAGCCTTGTGCCCGATGGGATTACCTTTCGCCGACATTTAATGTTCATTTCTATTTCAACTTTCTACAAAAAGGGAAATATGACGTTTTAGTCTTTCAGTTTTTCAATTTAAAATAGATACATTCATATATACCACAGATAGTTTAGACCCGAAAATATTTGCCTTTAACATAAACGCACAATTCTGCAGAGATATGAATTCGAAACCTTATAAATCAATTAGAGACAGTGGTCACTACGAGTGGAAACTATTAAAGTACCTATGTAGGTTCTACTAATAACAGAGTTAATTTTAAAATTTCTTATAAAATTATCCTTTGCCTTGTACCTCGTAGACGAGAACATAGGATATTGTTTCCACTTTTCTCGGATGTCAAACTTCAGCCATCACCAACTTGAAGGCCCGTCAGTTATACAAGTTTGTAAATTAAGAATTTCAAGATTAAAGTTCGTAGCCAACGGCAGCTCGTTTCGCCCTAACTCGATATGTTTTAAGCTTTAACATTATTTAATTCATCTTAGATATTTTATACCAAAAATTGTAAACCAGGATCCATTGTTAAATTTAATTACGGTCTCTAAAACTTTGTTAATGGATACTCGTAATTTGAGTCTTATTAAGAACTTGTACTTTGTTATAATTTTATTCGTTTAACATTTTATTACCTTCGGCGTTACACGGAGGTGAATGATTCCTTTGATTAATTTTAATATTGACGAGCCGAGTCGGACGGATGAACAAAGGGTCGCGGTTTCAATTCCCTCGAGAGGTAAGTATTTGTGTGATCAATAAATGTTTGTTACGGTCCGATACGCGTAGAAATGAGTATATTTTGGTACATGTGTACTTTTTGAACAATCTTGGATACAAATAAAAAGATTGTCATAAGAAGACGACAGACTGATTGATTATGTTTTAGTAAATCTACATTCTACAGTCAAAGTCCATCCAACCCTCAATCCCACTCCAAAATAAATAAAGACTACAATAATAAAACAGAATTCGATCTTCAATAAACCGCTCACGTAACGGAAACAATAAAGGATAAACTGAAACTATTAAAATACGATATCAAAACGAGTCATATCTCTTAAAAAATTCCACTAAAGTCGCGTACAGACGATGCGATTCGAAAGCGGCCGCGGCGCTTCCACAGTCGACGTACGAGGCGGCGAATAAAGGAACAATTACTTCACAAAGGGACGCAGTCGGTGGAATCTCAATGCGAATGCATCGCGATAGTTATACCGTTTGAATGCGGATTATGATGTGCCACAAATAACGCGGCAATCGGCTTTGTAGTGACGATATTTTAGAGCGTTTTTACAAGGTACACAATCGACGGTTTTTAAACGTTTTGTAACTTTGTGCGTTTTTAATTATTGGTTTTGGGATTGGATTTTTATAATATCTTTTTGTTTACTCTATTCTTCGGCAGATTAGTGGCATGTACATTGTACACCAGCAACGGTCAGCAAGGTATCGAGTTCAATTTCTCGATCGAGCAACAAGACACAGCCTTTAAAATTTCTCAATAAACGAGCTATTAATACAAACGCATTTTCAGAGATTGCATTAGTAGTAGCAACCATTAGCGCCTTTAAAAACTGCCTTTTACAGTTAACACGTCGTAAATAATTAAAAACATAGACGCTGCTCCGCTGCTCTATTCAGCAAACAACGGTCCATCTGATCGTTATTTTCTTTTCCGTCCTTGAGACGACTATCTCGATATCAATACAAAACGCGTATTATTCTCATCCGCTCCATTGAGGCGTATTTTTTAATAAAAATCAAGATTAATATTACTTTCAATAAATTCAAATAAATGAAAGGATTGTATTAATTTTATTTAACAAAACATTTTACATTTTAATAAAACTTTGATCAATAATACGGATTGCAATCTCTGTTTACTTTTGTTCACATTCTTACTAAAACAAATAACATAACACAACATAATCATTCACTACATCATCTCATTATAGTAACTGACCCCTAAGTTCGAAACTTGTGTCTGAATTACATTGCATTAATATAATAATCCAAGTAACTAAATACACCTACGCATATTGTAAGCATATTGTTGTTCTCTCTAACGACTAAACAAAATTAGTTGAAACCGTCTCAATACAAGAATCTCTTCAATTTACAGATTGATTAAATTACGTATACCTAACTCACCAGATATCTATCTAATGATTCAAAACTATGATCTAGATACGTTTGACAGTATTCACCTCAGATGTAATTAGACACAGGAGCACAATGTTCTAATCAACTGAGCTACCGAGGTTTGTAGATCTTGATTGTTAAATTGTCTTTGATCAGTCTCAAATCAATGTTCAATGGTTTGCGACGCGTTTGTAGTAACAACTAATTGTAAACAAAGCATATTGTGTATATGTATTTATAGAAGCTATATCGACTACTAGAGGCGCTCTGCGATTTTACCCGCATAGTTCGAGTTCTCGTAAGAATGAGAGGATAAAATGATAAAAACCTACCCCTTGAAATAAAATAAAATCTTTTTTGCTACTTAAACAAATTCAAATTATCTTTATTATCAAGGATTGATACAATCACTTATAATCGTAGATAAACACATAGATAAAACTGACAAATAGATATAATTAATAATACGAGTATGTAGATAAGTCGTAGCAATAGGGTGACATCTCAGCTGATGCTTATCCGAGACCGGAGTCTCGAAAAGCGCTGATTTTCAGATGCCCCTGCTCCCTTAGGTAATGAAATAACTCTATCTATAAATAAAAGCGCATTAAAATCTGTTGCGTAGTTTTAAAAATTTATTCATACATAGGGTACTAGTTTTAGGTACATCTGTACCAATTTTACACCAATTTTCAACCACTCCAGTAGTTTCGGCATAAAAGAGTATAATAAGCTAACTAAGATTCGCTTATACATTTATCTCCACAAACTTTCACCTTTATTCTATAAATGGGACTATTATGTCCATGTTCGCACTTCAAAAGCTTTTCATTTGAAGTTAAATTCTCAATTTAAACAATTCAAATCTATTTTTCGACGATGTTTATGGCGTTCTAAGTAATTCCGCCGCTGGCCCGGCGGGGATTGCCCCTCATACTATGTACGCATATTTGTTTCAAGTCCACTAGTGCTGAAAGGGTTATTACCAATTCACCTCACGTATCCCATAAAAAATCTCTTTTTCCCTAATTTTGTATCCGTTTTATTTAGCAAATTGTTTTTTTAGTTAAAATAAAATTTTGTGGAATTGAAAACAGGAATGTAATACGCCCTTTTATGTTATAAACTTAATTTGTACGGTTATTTTGTTCTGCTATATAATGTTACTAAAACCCAATGTTGTTGCCTAAAACATATAGTTTTTACTCTACTAAAATTGTATAACTAATTTTTATACGCAATAGCGCAATACGCAAACTCTACCTGTTATTTATTTACAAGACTGAACAGACTTTATTGAAATGTGACTTTATACGAGTAGATTGTATTTCTGAACATTTAAAAACTCAGTAAAGTTACACTTGAATCGCGGTTACATATTTTTATTACAAGAAGTCTGGCTATGTCTGAGCGCGTATGGAATTTCATTTTATCGCATTTCTTAACTCTTTAAATATGATTATGAATGGTATAGCCTTTATCCTTTCTTGTAGACCATATTATAAACATTTCTTTAAACAAAAAAATCTCCTATTATATATAAAAAATCGAAGTCAAGTTTTGTTTCACATTTCTGAGGTTTCTCAATAAGATAAAGCAATTTTTATTTAAATAAAAACTTTTTCCCTTTTAAGTTTGCAATAATTTTTAATTGTATCTCTTTTGTATATCATAATTATCTTCAGAATAGTTGTTAGTTTAATTATTTCTATAGATATACAGTAACTTTAAAGCATTTACACCTGGTTCGTTACAATTAAAATGACATCCCCGACTTCATCGCAGCCGGTGTCCACTTTCGTCTGTCCGTGTGTCCGGTATAACGGACCTCGTAACTCGGCACCAGTACAGAGTGATACACTTAACAACGAGTAATTTTATCTATAAACTTCACAATGTAGTGTTTCTTGTAGCTTCAATTTCCTTGTTGCACAAATGTATTGGTTTTTATGATTTATTGTTCGCTTTTGAAATATTATTTTAACAATTTAGTTCTTTTGTAGAAGATATTTGGTCGGTATGTTTTTACTATTATAACTGTTGTCTATTGTAACTAGGTTTATTGGTAGGTTTGTATTGAAACAGGGAACTCTTTTTATAATGTGTTGTGAATTATACGAGTTCAAGACAAATAAAATTTCATAAATATACGCCACTTAATCTTTTTATTTTTATAAATCCATCTTAAAACTAAAATATCAACATTAAAACCCCATAAAACAAGATTTGAAAATAGAACGTAAAATAAAATTGTTCCAATTTAAATTCCGTATATTAGTTCCGCTGTAAAGTCGTCTCGGATCGCTTCGTCCGCAGATGCACCGTCCAGATAAGACATAGATTTCAGACGTTTCGCCAACACGTTGCAAATCGAATCGGGTACATCCGGATAATCGAATCGAGTAGTTTCGGATAATCGAATATATTAGATCCGGATAATAGGTTGGAATAATCGATCAGGTCCGGCTAATCGAGTCTAGTACGTCCAGATAATCGAATCCAGTAAGATCGGATAATCGAATGAATTAGGTCCGCATAATCGAATCAAGTAAGTCCGGATAAACGAATATAATATATCCGGATAGTAGAAAGAATTAGGTCCGCATAATCGATTCTTGTAGGTCCAGATAATCGAATCGAGTAAGTCCAGATTGCCCGGACCATGGCAGTCCGGATAATGATTATTAGCTTTTATTTGTTTTATTTATATCTGACATTGGTGAATGTTTTAAGTATTCTAATTTTTTGCTTTTCGCGGATGACATGAAGATCTATAAGTCAGTCGAGAATATTAACGATGCAAATCTCCTGCAAGATGATTTATCTAGAGTAGCTGTCTATTGCTCTCTTAATAAACTCGATCTCAATATCTCCAAATGCATTGTCATCAGTTTCACCCGCAAAAAACAACCCGTTACATATAATTATATTATATCAAATCAACTTTTAGAGCGAACTGACGTCGTTAGGGATCTTGGAGTCTACATTGATAATAAGCTTTCATATAACCAACACGTTGATTATATAGCTAAGAAGGCGATGTCGGCATTAGGCTTCATTATTCGCAACGCTAGTTCTTTTAGTAAAATGAAAACCTTAAAAATATTGTATTGTGCTTATGTCCGTAGCCATTTAGAATACGCCAGCCAAGTATGGAACCCCAACTACGCGATACATTCACATAGGTTAGAGCGAATACAGAAAAAGTTTGTTAGGTATTTGGGTTTTAAGTTTAAGATTCCTCTTTCAAGTTATGAAGAACGGTGCACGCGTTTCCATCTTCTACCAATCACTACACGTAGAAATATCTCTGACATAAGATACCTTATGAAGTTGGCGCAATCTAAGATTGACTGTCCGGAACTCATTTCTAAACTGCTAATTAACGTCCCTTCTAGACAATCTCGACCATCTAGAATTATTAGCATACTCCATACTCCGTTTGCACGCACCAACTATCGTCGGAACTCATTTTTAATTCGATCTTGTAAAGCTTTTAACAAAATTGTAGATTTTAAAGACCGAACCATAGATCTGTATGCATCTAGTATCACTAGTTTGACTAAAACTTTGAGTAATATCTGATACATAAATTTTAGTTATAAGTCAGCTCGCTGTGAAACATCAAATATCACTGGACAGGTTATATTTATATCATTTGCGGTTTTTTTTGTTAAACATTTTTGTGCTACATGTGGCGGCTTGTAAATGGCTTTTGCTAATTCATGTTATTTGTTAATTTATAAGGATAGCTGTAAGCCACCCAAATAAAATAAAATAAAATAAAAATAAAATAAAATAAATGATACCGCCCCGATATCCGGACCATTTGAAAATGGCTATTATTTTACAGAAATTTTGATTTGTTTGAGTCGGAAATGGCGAAGTCGGGGGTCGAGTGTACTTTATTTATGACTTCGATTGTTCGACGGTCTTCCGCTACAATATTGCTGTTTAAGGATTATTTTGGGTATGTTTCTTATCTTTACATGGTATCAAACATTGTCTCTCCCGCTGTTGTCCAGTAAAATGTGGTGTGAAATCGTATGCAAATCACTTCGGACCTTATTTTACCGGATGCTCGATTTACGACTTAGCTTAAATTTTTAAATTACTAACGAAAATTGGTTTTTAATTTATGCAATTTTGATTCAAGATAAAAGTTTTCATGTAGTGTACATATTTCTACGGGATTCTGATTTTACGCAACTGAAGTCACAGTTGCTTGTAATATATAAAAAGACTAGCTGTGCCCCGCGTTTTTACCCGCGTGGAACCTTATCCCGTAGGAATTTTGGGATAAAAATTATCCTATGTGTGAGGAACATCTGTACCAAATTTCATTAAAATCCATTCAGTAGTTTTTGCGTGAAAGAGGAACAAACATCCACATCTAAACATCCACAAACACAAACTTTCGCATTTATAATATTAGTCGGATTATATTAAATTAAAACCACGTTTCAAAAAAGACCAAAAACTAACTTCATTTTTTACCAAGAATCAAAGTAAAACTTGTATCAACTCTTTTCCAAACAACTTTTGGAGAAGTTTGTAAGTGTATTAAAGTTATCTTATGAGCGAAGGACACGAGTAAGTTACAGATGACCTCTGTAAGGGTGACAAATCTACATCGAGCTGTGCTGCGCTGTACTGGGTTTTGGTTAATTTTTACTCCAGACAGAGCGCAGCCTCACCCAGCGCAGCACAGCATGCTTTGATTGTATCCTCATTCAAATATATGGCGAGCGAGTTGACCAAACATAGCACAGCTCGACCCAGCGCAGCACAGCTCGATGTAGATTTGTCACCCTTAGTCTAGAGGCACAGTCATATTTTTGTGGGCAAAGGGTTAAAGAGGTCTTACAAAAATTTTGCAATATAATAATTATGTTTTTAATCTTGTATGTTGTAGTTGATGTAGTTTTATAAATCCTGATCCTTCCTAATCCTAACTAATATTATAAATGCGAAAGTAACTCTGTCTGTCTGTTACCTTTTCACGGCTAAACTACTGAACCGATTGACTTGAAATTACAAGTACTTGAAGGTACAGGGGTAGCTTATAGTCCGGGAAAAAACATAGGACACTTTTTATCTCGAAATTCCCACGGGAACGGGAACTACGCTCGTGAAACCGCGGGGCACAGCTAATACTGTAATAAGTCTACTAAGGTGTTCGCTGTTTATTATTATTGTATTTCTTTTTTTTTTCCATTCACGGGACTATTAAGGAGTCCCGGTCTTTTGGAAGGCTAGTATGAGGCCAAAGCCAACACACGGAAGCCCTTTGACATATTTAATCTTGTGTAAAGGATGCACAATCCGGCGACTATCCCTGTATAACACTATAAAATGTATCCAAGGACAGATCCCGGTTCTGCTGGGACTATTGCAAATATATGGAAAACTACGACTGGGATATGGGAATGGGATGTTTAATGGACTGGATATTGGGGAACTATGGGGACTATGACACCCGCCGATACAATGCTATAAACATGTACGAAGTGGCGGATGGAGACTTGCCAGCTCTATAACTGGGCCCCCCAAACAAGTCGCTCGAGTCGCAACAAGGGGGCAACATGAAACGAGCGGCTTTGAGAGTGGAGTAGACGCCCTGGGTTTTAAACCGCGATCCACTGAGCCCGAGGGTCCAGCTTCATGCTAAGCCAACTCACCACTTACGCAACGCCCCTCACTCTCCGAGCACCAAAGTGCTCTCGCGGGCTCCACTCCGGCCGGCCAATGAAGGCAAGCACGGAGGTGGGGGACCTGTTCCCCCTCAGTGTTCACTCCGCCGGCCAGTGAAGGCAAGCGGAGGTGAGGAATGGTGACCTCCCCCGGGAGCGCGTCAGGTCCGCGGGGTCGCTACTCCCCGACACCCCGCCTCAAAGGTGCCCTGCGGGCTATTGTATTAATTATTAATTTATAGCTGGCTTTCTTTTAATGAAAATAACGTCTATTTAAGCAAAAAAAAATGCAAGCCGAATAGAGAACTTCCTCCTGTTTTTTGCAATTCGGTAAAAACGTTATAGCACTTCAAAGACAAACATAGTCGCACCAGTTAGATAATATTGCAGATCCTAATTAATTATACTGATTGATTATCTAAGATTATGTCTTTCACTAGATATTTATGTTGTTCGTACAATGAAACATTTATTCATTCAGACATAATCTTTACAAATGATTGTACATTTGTGAGATTTAAAAAGGCCGTACTAATGTTGTCGTTCGTCTCTTTACGTTGCCTATTGCTCCGAGATTTCGAGGATTATCAAGTTACCTTTTTGCGCAATAAGAGTTGTAGTCCCAAACGGACTATAATTTATCCCTTTTTTCGTTCTATTGTGACTGTAAGCGCTACTTCGTTGTTCAATACGGGGATTAAAGGACAAAGATTTAGAATTAAACTCAGATAGATAACCAGACGTGTTCAACGGTTTCTGCTGCGTTGTTAAGAACAATTTTGCTCTCAACAACTCTTCAACAACTTTATCTGTTGCTGAAAACAGCATAAAAATCCGTGTATAAACTTAGTCTCACGTGGAGAAAGTGGTAAGCGCCAATTTAAGAGTTATTTAATTTATATTCATAGAACAAATGCAAAAGTAAATGTGTCTCTATCATTGATACTGTCAGCCATATAATTCAATAAACGTGATTATAATAAGCGTTTTATAATAACTCCAAGCAGACGAACCCGCAGTCCAAACACTAGTTATAGTTAAAAGGGTTACCCTTAAGAAAATACTAAATCAGTGGAGGCGAACTCCAAAACTTCTGTTTGTCTAACTAAAATCCAGAGCGACTGGACTATTTTTACAGAACTTAACTTTACTCAAGTTTCTTGTCTTGATTGTAACAAATGTAACAATATTTTATTGTTAACTAGCGGTGCCCCGCGGTTTCACCTGCGTAGTTCCCGTTCCCGTAGGAATATGGGGATAAAATCATGTTAAAAACCTTTCTTCTGAATCACTCTATCTATTAAAACAAACCGCATCAAAATTCGTTGCGTAGTTTTAAAGATCTAAGCATACATAGGGACAGAGAAAGCGACTTTGTTTTATACTATGTAGTGATATGGTTATAAGCACTCTATGGCGCTTGCAACAGCGTCGAAATATCGGAAACTCGAAATAAATAATATGCATGGTAAATATCTCGTTATTCATAATAATTTGGATATTATTTTCTTTGACCCGCAGGATATACTATTGCAAATTACCTAGCAAGACCATAGAGGAGACATATTAAACATCACCATGTACTACTAAGCATAACTATTATGGATATAACATAACTTACATAACAAAGCCTATATACGTTTTTGTATTACCTAGCTAACAAAACATCAATAAAAATTTAAAATACCCCCAACACAATTACTTTCAAACCGCCATAACTTTTAAACGGGTCAACCGATTTTCATCAAACATGTCTAAGAACACTCGCCCGTAAGTCCCCTTTAATACGAAAAAAACTAAATTGAAATCGGTTCATCCACAGACAGACAGATACATACACACACACAGACTCGTCAAACTTATGACACCCCTCTTTTTGCGTCGGGGGTTAAAAACCACCATATTCACGCACACAACTATTTGTCTTAAATACTTCAAACCCTTAACTTTTGACAGCGCCCTTTGATCACGCAAAGTCACTAAACCTGATCTAAACCTAAATTATTTAGCACTTCAATAACATACATTGTTGAGGTTTCAGTCAATAATACAATATGTACGAGTTTAATCAAAACGTTATTGAACGCAATGACTCTATTATCAAACATGGATTGTGTATCTCTTACAATAGGTGTGGGTTCCATTTCACACGCTCTACTCGTTATGTCAAAGCGTTTGTTGTACTGGCAAATAATTCATTGGTGATTGAACTAATAATATTGAGGAATTAGTTTGGTAATATTAGTTTGACTGTTGGGTTAGGAATTATTAATATTTATTTGTACATAAAGGTCAAAAGTCAACCGCCACTGCCGGACTGACTGATTTATAAATAAAGCCACTACCGATCGGATTGTGCTAAAATTAGGCACGCACTTAAGCATCGTAAAAAATGAAAACTGCGGAATGAAGTTTGTATTATATACACTCGCATAAAAACAAATTCAAAGGTCTCAAACGTACAGTACAAGACCCAAAATATATTAAATATCACTGCCATTTCTTAAGTCTTAAAACGAGCCAAGAACCCCGTAATGAACGTTCAAATACAACAAATAAGAAATAGGGAAACCATTTACAGTGTCAGAGAGACAGCCGGTAATAACCAAGACTAAATAAGATTTGGTGGCGGGCGGCGCCGGGGGAGACGAGCAAACTAGATTTATCCATCGCTTCAATTGAATTCAATTTTAAGAAAATAGCAAAAGCGACTTGTATATCTGTAAGTACGTACCGCTTCAGCTCGTCTTTTAAAAAGACGCAGTTTATATAATAAAGTCTCCTTTTGAATCACGTTTCATATTATTTAAAAACAGATTTGTTTACAGAACACAGCGTTCGCGTTACTACAAACTTGCATTTAAGCTTTTCTTTTTACGCGGTCTCGGTTTAAAAACAGCGGTAAAAAATTCAGTTTCTTTCATGTTCGTTCATTAGCGAGAAAAACCTGGAATTTTAATGTTGATAAATAAGAATTTTTGAAATTAAAACAGTTTAGGCTCAGAAGTAACGCGGTCATTGAGAATGCAAACTTTTTCACATAGAAAATTGAAATTTGAACTTGCCGTAGAATAATACAGTACGTATTTCATAAAAATAAATTGCTGAGTAATTTCTGGTATTATGCAAAGTAAAGTACTCGAAGGAAACACAACATAACAAGTTATGTTATCGTTTGCAGCTTTATCAAGTGCGGTGTTATTTCTATGTAGAAATATAGAATAACTGTCTCGTTTTTTTTTTGTTTCAACAGATGCCTACGTCATAATTACTCAGTTTCTAACTAGCACGGGACAATGACTTGATAATTGCGTCAAATATATTATTATGTACCAAAAATTCATAAAGTCATATTAATTTGATTGATTTAAAAATTTGACTACTATCTACGCCCCGCCGTTTTACCCGAGTGAATCCTAATCCCATGGGAATTTCGGAATAAAAAGTATCCTATGTATTATTCCTAGTTATTAAGAACATCTGTACCATTAATCTAAATGGATACAGTAGTTTTTTGCGTGAAAGAGTAACAAACATCCAAACTCATTAGGAATTCAAACTTTCGGAATTATAATATTAGTAGGATTTGCGAAATTTTAGAGCAATCCGTTCAGCAGTGCTACTTTGATAGATCAGTCAGTAACGGTTGCCATTTTACAGAAGAATATTTAAAAAAAGTCTTACTAAAACCTTTCCCTTAAAAACATTTTAGTTGAATCCCAGGTGGCTTAAAAACAAAACATATTAAACAGGCTTGAGCTGTGTTATAATATTACAACTTTCTAGACTACTTATGGTGCCTAAAGTTTTACAAAGTTTTTTAGTGGTTAAGGTAGCAATTGACGAGTCAGTTGAACTGATCAGTCCAGACATAAAACTGTGCGTCGTTCCAAAAGTTTAAGGCCAACTAGATTTCCCCACTGGAATCTGGAATCACTCCGGTGATTGACGACCATTTTTGGATGGACGCCAGTTCAACTGATCAGTTCTTCTTCTTCTTCTTTGCGTATCGACTCAAATTTTTGAGGACCAGAACTCGGCCACCGATATGGCGCTATCAGTGGCCTTCTAAAGGTCCTCGCGTGTGCAGGTGTAGGGACACGCATGGCAAGTCAAAAGATGGGCCATTGTTTGAGGAGAAATGCCACACGGACATGCATTCTCCGAGCTGAATCCCCACCTGTGCATGTTCTCCTTGCTTCGGCCTACTTGTGTCCGAACTGATCAGTTAAATTGACTCGTCAATGGCCAACTTTAAAGTACCAGGTGACTGTTTTAGCTTAAAAACATAAATGTGTTTGTGCTGTAAAACATAACATAATCTTTCATTCACTTCATCTCATTATAGTAACTTAACATACCCCTAAGTTCGAAACTTGTATATAGGGCATCATCCTAATATAATAAATGCGAAAGTAACTCTGTCTGTCTGTCTGTTACCGTTTCAAGGCTAAACTACTGAACCGATTGACTTGAAATTTGGAACAGGGGTAGCTTATGGTCCGGGAAAGAACATAGGCTACGTTTTATCCCGAAATTCCCACGGGATCGGGAACTACGCGGGTGAAACCGCGGGGCACAGCTAGTATTATAATAAAACGTAAAATATTTAAGACATTCTAGACTACTAAGTAATGTTTTAATGGTTAAGTACCAGGTGACTACTCGTATTAGCTTAAAACATAACAATTTAAATATGTTTTAATTTTAAGGGGCTAGACACATTTATTCAGTTCCATTCAGCGTTTGTCCATACAAAACAACGATTTTGTATGGAGACGATTCAGCTAAATGGATACGTACGCGTGCGTACGCGTCTTCATACAAAATCGTTGTTTTGTATGGACAAACGCTGAATGGAGATGAATACATGTGTCTAGTCCCTAAAACGGGTCCATATTGGCTCACCTAAAGTTCTTTACCCGAAAATGTTTTTTCTAACTATTTGTAGTCCGAATGATCATTCTTCCTAAAAATTTTCATCCTAAAGTTTTAATTCATACTATTTGTAGTGCTACCGACGATGCTCATAACACTGATGTGTCCGAAAATTTTAATTACATACTAACATCGTTAATGTAGACATATTTAAACTCCTACTGTTTTTTATCATAACGCTTTTATCCCTAAACATACTTACCATAATATTTTCACTCATGCTCAGAAAGAAACATTTACCAAGTGTAATAAAAAATATATGTGGGTAGAAGATGATATTCTTAGATAAGTCACTCTATAGATCCCATGTCATACACTAAGCGATGCAATATACAATGGCCAACATTTGCAAGGCTGTGTGCGTGTGGTACGCACACAAGCTTATAGCCAGCATCGTCTTACTCGAATGCATAGAGTTGCCAGCTAATGAATCTTCCCTATGAAATGGGGAAAACTGAAAAATTGAGTCGTGTTAATAAAAATATTTTAATAAGATGAATTTTATTGAAATTAATAACTTAAATGTATGGGGTGTATAGCAACATATGATGTGATAAAATGTCCTTTTTGCCCATTTTCCTATGGGTGAATTTCAACAAATGCTATTTTTGAAATGAAAACTTCTTTAGCGGCGCTGAGCACTTTTTTTTGTATGGGTAAAAACTTTCAAACTCGCGTCAGGGTCACGTGATGCTGATCGAAAAAGCGTAAGATCGAGGGGAAGGGAGAGGAACTAGTATCTCCCACTCTTTCTACCGTGCCTGAGTGTGCTGCTCTGTTTAGGCGGCACAGGGCGCTTGCGCGAATGACCGTGTGTGTTTATGTACAGCGTCCCACGCGTATCCAAGGATGGTGACAGATAAATAACAACATATAAATTGTCATATTTGTGTACGATAGCGCAATAAATAAACATTGTATTCTACCTCATAAATAATAGTACTTTTATACTTATAATTAAACACAACGTTAATATTGAAGTTTTCACTTCTGCCGGCACTCCCGGAGTGCTACCTTTTTTTCATTATATCGGTGAACTTTTTCATTTTTTTTTGTACTTATATTTTTCAGGTTTTATGTAATCATTAGGATATTAAATATCCCTAAATTCAATAATATCATCAACGTATCATTTAAGACTAAGGAGTAAATTTAGTTTGAATTTTGAATTTTACCGATGCGATGTGACAAACCGGCACCGATTATTTTTCTGTACACCGATTTGTTTAGCTACCGAAATGATATACATATTCAGTGATATGATAAATTTATGTGTACAGCCTTCTTTTCTTTTTTTAATATACCTATTTTAGCTTAGAATAATAAAAATGTTTATATTTATTAACATAGTCTTTAATTAAATGAAGTGTAAAAAAACAAAATCTGTTATAAGTTAATGACACGGCATCAACCGATATGATAAATAAAAATGACTTTTAGTTTCATAAGCGTTTCTGTGCTTCTGAGGGCACGTAAAGCTGTTGGTCCCGGCTGTCGTACTAACTAACATCATCGACAATCGTTACGGGTAGTTAGAGCTCTCAAAAGTCTAACATTTGGTTTAACCAAAAAATGTCGTATAGCCCTCCGATGGCAGTCGCTTCACATAAAATACTGACATTCCGCCAAATCGGGTTAAACTTAAAACCATACAATATTATTAAGAGGTTGATTAAATCAGTTCAGTTAAAGATTATTCTAATATTATGGAATGTAAATAAATAAAATAAAATCCATTTATTGCTTATACATAAGATATAGGTAAGTAAAATACAAACATGTTTTTTTTG
This sequence comes from Timandra comae, assembly GCA_958496195.1. Classification (NCBI taxonomy): domain Eukaryota; kingdom Metazoa; phylum Arthropoda; class Insecta; order Lepidoptera; family Geometridae; genus Timandra; species Timandra comae. Next base: position 18,931,208 of record OY292353.1, read on the forward strand.
TTACATAAGCAAAGGGTGATGGCTCAGCTTTGTGCTACCCGGAATAGTGTACAACTCATGGAATCAAATAAGGTCGAAATGTAAAAAATACGGAAAAATTACGGAGGCAAAATCGCGGGCGAAAGCTAGAAATAATATACAAGCAACTAAAATATTTATTTCAATTAAGCTAACTGTTATTTAATTTTATAACCATAAAAATATTTATTACACATATACTTTAGTATCGTCATATACGTATGCATATTGTCACATTTTATTTTATTACATTGATAAATGTATAATAGGTATAACATACATACAAAATAAAACTACAGTGGGAAATTCTAAATCTGATATCAGGTAACACTAAAAAATGGCGCAATGGCGGCGTGAAAAATTCATCATTTGATAGGTTTTTTTTTTCATAAAAGACTATAAGATTTGAGTTACTTGCCGATGGAAGGAGATAGTGTTAGTTGTTTTTAAACGTCCTTTGTAATTCCTGCTGGTTTTCATTGCACAACTAGTCATTTTCAGCAAAATAACTGAAAACAAAATCTAGACCGTGCGTGTGTATTGTATGACGTTACAATGAACACTAAGGAGTATGGAACACCTTAGTGGTCAACAGTTAGCCATTATATTTTTTGACGCTATGGCACCGTCCATAGTCAATCTAGAGGTGACTTATCTAAGATGATATTTATAGTTTTAATGATTTTTATACGACTTGTTTACGGTTATGCTTATGGCCTGGGAGTTTACCATAACCATAACTAAAGGACCAATTCGGTTCTGGCACTTCGCCGGCCGCTGCCGCGGCACGCTCGCTACGCTCACTCGGCTCGTGCGTTGGGGTCACAGTTCTAACATAACCTAAACCAATAATTAGGAATAGGACCGATTCGGTACTGGAACTTGACTGAATGATTGGAGCAGGACTCTGGTTTTGCTCGTTCGGCTCGTGCGTTATATGTTACACCTATATGTTATGTAAAAACAAAGTTACGAAAAATTTATGTATATAATATTGATTAAAATAAATAAAAATAAATCTAAACAAAAAAGATATGACTTTGAATAATAGTATGAACAATGGTTATGTTGAGAAAATATAGGAAAACAAATAAAAGTGTAAAAGATGTTTATTGCTACTGACTTTATGCAGTTGAATGTTTCGGAATTAAAACATTAGTGACAAAGATTTTAGGAGTTGCGATTGTTAGGATAAAAAATGTTAGGAAGAAAATTTTCGGATTTCCAATTATCGGAGTTGAAATTTTAGGTGAACTTTGGCGCACCCCCCTAAAACGTATAATAATTTCAACTTTCTAGACTACTAAGTAGTTTTTTAGTTCACCAGGTGACTGTACCGAGTGTCTATAAGTCGGGTGATATAACCGCTAAAGTCACCCTCTGCCACCCCCGTTGGACCATTAAGCCAATTAATGAGGGTTTGTTATTTTAATTACGGCCACCGCGGTACTAGTTGACAACTTTATTGGATTAAGTTATGGGTGATAATAATTTTATGAGTAACTCTTAATTTTGTTTGTTTAATTAGATTTGATGACAAATGAGATTGAGTGAGAGTATATTGTTATTAGTCATCAATGGAATTTAAATATCAATTGTATGAAAGAAATCGGTTGCTTTTTTATATATTGTAGATTTAATATCGTATATCTCAGTGTGTGTATGTATGTGTTATTTTTTATATCCAAGATACATGTAATATATTAAGTTTGATAGTTAGATTTTAGTAATATATTAATAACTAGCTGTGCCCCGCGGATTCACAAGCGTACTTCCCGTTCCCGTCCCCGTGAGAATTTCGGGATGAAAAATAGATGTTGGCCGATTCTCAGACCTACTGAATATGCACACAAAATTTCATGAGAATCGGTCAAGCCGTTTCGGAGGAGTATGGCAACGAAAACTGTGACACGAGAATTTTATAAGATAAAATTATCCTGAAATATCAAAATACGATGGCATATTGCGTTGTAGGTCGATAACAAGTTTCCATTATCATAGCGATGGTCTAGAATGACCGTTTACGTTATTTATTCTAAAGTACATAAAATGGTAAATTTATAAAGGTACTACAGTCATTATTCTTAGTTAGGTATCGCAATTTTTGCCATTATAGCACCTCTTCCTAAGTTATGAAGGTCTATTTTCTCTTATCAACATTTATGCGGTCATAAGTTTAGAATCATTAGAGGGAACTAACCTTTAGGGTGACAAATCTACATCGAGCTGTGCTGCGCTGGGTCGAGCTGTGCTATGTTTGGTTAACTCGCTCGCCATATATTTGAATGAGGATACAATCAAAGCATGCTGTGCTGCGCTGGGTGAAGCTGCGCTCTGTCTGGAGTAAAAATTAACCAAAACCCAGTACAGCGCAGCACAGCTCGATGTAGATTTGTCACCCTTACGACTTTTTAATTGTAATATACTGTAATACGAGTAGTAATGGAGGTGTAAGTCACTACATAGTATAAAACAAAGTCGCTTTCTCTGTCCCCATGTCCCTGTGTATGCTTAGATCTTTAAAACTACGCAACGAATTTTGATGCGGTTTGTTTTAATAGATAGAGTGATTCAGTGGAAAGGTTTTAAGCATACTTTTATCTCAAAATATTCTTACGGGAACGGGAAATACGCGGGTGAAACCGCGGGGAGCCGCTAGTAATATTATTATAATAACTACTTTTCCCCAGTTTTATTCGTGAAAATGTATAAAAGTAGTATTGAGTTAAAAATAACACATACAACACTATAACTGAAACCACATCAATTTATAGTGCCATTACGACAGACAAACAAATCCTTTAACGTTCTAAAATATTAAGGAATACTTTTATTAATCTAGCGCACCAAATTTTAACAGAAAATATTAGTTTTCTAAAACTTATTAAGTTTATATAAACCAGACAGCAAATTGTACTATTCCTACGCGAAACAAAATGATATAAACATTTAAAACACAAGTATCAGAAAAAAAAATGTAATCACTTTTATTGTAATGAAGTTGTTAAAGTAGTACGTCGGAGACTACAACAAACCAGAATATATGTGAATTATAACAAATGTAGGCGACGCGATCCATACGCGATGGTAATATTACTCTCCGGTGCATAATTTACAAATGATTGTGCTTAAAAAGGTTATTTTTCAGCCAGATTATGTTTGTCGTTTGTCGTAAAATTTTATGTTTTCCATTATTGTTATTGTAATACAGATACAACGCGGTGATATCGTCGCGAAATCCCGAGGATAATACACAAGATTATTATACTTTACAAAGGAACTCGCTCCGAAGGAAACCGAACGCAAAATTGTAGTCAAATCTTTCTTGAAAAATATATTAATATTTTATGTGAATGCACACAAAGTTTCGTTTTCGAATTTCGAATGTATTCTCCAAGCGTTCTCTGTTCAATTTTATGGTCGTTGTACACTTTTGTTTGCGATTCGAGAGGCTGTGTGTACAAATGTTTACACGTGAATATCGGTCAGTTTGAAGAGAAAGCATTCGATTTCCGCCTCAAAGGCGTACGTTATGACCGTCGCTGTGTTTCGAATGGACGCCGACCAGAGCCCTATTACGGTCCTCCTACGGCCAGGTACAGATGACTGGCGACTGGGACCACGGTACCGCCTGCCTCATTTATAACAGAAATTGGTTTTACTTCAAGTGAAATCGAAATATGTTTTTTAAACTGTGTTGTGCATGTACAGTACAGAATTGGCTCAGGATGGTTTTCAAAAATATGAGTCGATACGCAAAGAAGAACTAAGCAGAAATATTTTTGCATATTTTGGTTTTTTAAAATATGAGTCGATACGCAAATAAAAGCTTAGGAGATTTTTTTTCCAAATCCATTTTCAAAACAGAAGTGTAAGAAATACATAAACTATACCTAATCATATTATTTTTTCGCTAAGTATAGTGTTATTGCAACTGGGAGTACGAACTGTATTCTTCTTGGTCCCACTCAACTTCTCTCAGGTTTTATAATGTCTCATTGAACCTATCACGAATTTAATTTACGATAATGTCATCGGCTGAACGAATGTTTTGTTTGAATTTCGAATGTGTCCTGAATCACGATATTGAAATTTTCACGCAGAACATACGAGTATTAAATATGCGTGGTTTTAACGGAGCGTGTACGAATAATGTGTCGGTAGAGGGAGTACGCATAAAGGGAGCTCACAATTTCTGTAAAAAATCACATCCATTTATAAGTAACATGCAGTGTTAGTAATGAAAGGGTGTTATACCTTGAGGATCGGAAGTATCTGGTGACGGCATCGTGACTCGCAGCCTACCTGGAAACAAACAGAACATTGGTTAATATTACCAGAAAATGATATATGATCCGATAAACCCACAGCGCCCATATTGTGAATCATTGTCAAACTTTAGGTGTAATCCCCGCAACATGTTACAATCTTGACCGGACTGTCATTAGTACGCACAAACCTTCCAAGAAACAAGATCGCATGGAAAAATACATCCTAAATATATTTTCCATTGTACAAGTATTACGTAACAATCGTGTAACCTGAGACCTTTCTGAAAGCCTTTTACTTTAACACAATAAACCACAAACCCAACTTTTTCGAACAATAAATTATTGAAAGGAAATAAAGTTCGTTCCGCGCGGCAAATTGCTATTAATTCTAATATATCGTAGTCGGTGAAGCCGGGGCTCGCCATTAGTTACAATAAGCACTAATATGACACGGAGCTGTAGGTACGGGGGGTAATAAAACAAATTTCAGTGAGCCGCGGTCAGCCCGCTGCTAGCCCTCATTACACACAATGCGCGCCTATTTATGGATCGGAAAGGGTTAAGTACAATATTAAGGAGCGTCTTTTAAGGTTTAACGTCTTTTGAGGTAACTTCAAAGATTTATTTTATTGCCTCTCTATTCGACTTAGCAATATGCCGAAATAATGTTATGTATGTATGTAAGTGTGTGGTGGAAAGCGCTCGGAAAATCAATTTAGATCTGAAACGTACGTAATGATCTCGTTAGTGTACCAAATATTGAGTGGTTGCAATCTATCAAGCGTTGAGTCGTGTCTATAACTGTACTACTAACAAGGTATGAGCTTAATGCCCATTAAACGTGAGTTCTGACGATATGATATAACACAGTATTATTGTCATTTCTGTCACCACATTATTAGGCTCATTACTAGTATATAGAATATCAATAAATATGTAGTTAGACTTTCTTTAGTTTCTATAATCTAGTCTAGTATATACACAAGATTTTTTTTAGAAAAAATGTGATGTACAGAATTTGCTTCATTATTACATTTTAAAATATATTTAGTTAGTGTTTTATATGGGCACAAACTTAAACTTACAAAAGTAAAAATTTACCTGTATGTTTTTCAAAGAGATTTTTGGCCTACAATGTTTTATAGTACGTACAAACCTTCTCTTACAAAATCGCTATAAGTTTATCCTATGAAGTATCTAACATTGAAATGGGCGCGTGTTTCGGTGTATTATGCTGCGCCATAATGATGCCCACCGGCTACCACTCTAACTAGTATTGATGAGCTAACATCTAAACTTCGCTCAGTTACCTGCAGTTAGAACCTAGTTGTTTACGAGCAAATATAACCCAAAAGAGAGAGTTTGATTTGCAAATACTGGTATTTGATTAGAGCTAAGAGAAATTATAATTACATTTTAAATTAATAAATCTTAAATACTTATAAATATAAATTGCTATTATTTTTTAGTGCTAAAACTCAAAAATAGCGAGACCAATCCGATATGTTTTTTATTCTTTCTTAAACAGAGATAGTTTAAAATTACTCCAATAACACGGCAGGATACAGCTACTTTTCATATACCTACGATACGAGTATGTAGTTAGCTATTTTCATAAGCAATTTTTATCTAGAAATATCCAATCTAACTAAACATTTGAACAAAACTTCATCACAAAATACTCTGTATCTATATAATACTCTGGCTCAAACATGTACAATACATCCTTGAAATTACGTCTATGAAGCTTAAATCGTGTACTTGAAGTAAGATAATTAGATCGTACATGTCGAGAACGTTACTGGGAAGACATTCTGGAAAATACATCTTTAAAGGGGTGAAACGATATAGGCGAGAGAGATCATCAACTACGTCATAAATTAATTATCTCATCATTTGAATTCATATGCTGAATTTAACTGTGGAATTTCGAATTAGGAATAGCTATGACTATTATTTTAGACAAAGGTATTTACACGGTAATACATACTCGTATAATCAAACTATTCACGAGCTGAGCTGAATTCCTTTCCAGTATTTGTATTTAAGCTTTATCTGTTTTGTGATTTTAAGTTAAACAATTATGTATTGTAAATAAGAACTATATTGATAGTGTTATGAGAAAGTTAAATAGTTAAGTTTAAATAATGTCAAACTAACATAACCCAACATATTTGTACGCCACCCTGGCATAACATGTTGAACCTATTTTTATGTAATTAACACATGTTAAAACAAATAAATTGTTTATCTTTCTTTAACCCCTCGTTTAGACTATGCTCCTGCTCCTGCTACTCGCGCTGCCGCAAATATTTCCCAAAATACTTCCGCGGCAGTACGCTATCTACACTATGCTGCAGTGAGCAGGGAAGTGAGGAGGGAAGTGGGCAGTGGCATAGTGTAAAGGGGTCACTCGTCCTGCTACTCGTCATGCCGGTGCCGTCACTTGTATGTCACTTGGTACGTGAGGACTGAGTGAAATAGCGTATATGTTCTCTCTCGCTCTCCCTCCTTTGACTTCCGCACGAAAAACCGACACTCGCGGGAGCGTCGGGCAGGAGCAGCGGCATGACGAGTAGCAGCACGAGTGACCCCTTTACACTATGCCACTGCCCACTTTCCTCGCCACTTTCCTGCTCACTGCGGCATAGTATAAACGAGGGGATAACAAAAGTGTAAATATTGAGATGACGGTTAATAGACAAGAATGGAAGAGATAAACACTGTAGTGCCGACCACACGCAGTGGGATAAAGCGATGATGTTGAAATTCATCATCATCATCATCATCAGCTCTCATATCATGTCCCCACGGAGGGGCAGTTCTTAAATTAAATTACAAAACTGAACAAAGGTTGTTTTATTCCAAATTCAAAATCACTTAATCAGTTTGGGCCTTAAAATGGCCTCAGTGAAGCACTTATGAACGTCAAAAGTGAATCTACCACCGATGCGGAAATTACATCAGCCGAGAAGAATCGGTAAAGGTGGCCATTGACGAGTCAGTTGAACTGATCAGTCTAGACATAAAACTGTGGCGTCACTCCAAAAGTTTCGGGCCAACTAGATTTCCCCACTGGAAGCGCTCCGGTGATTGACGACCATTTTTGGATGGACGCCAGTTCAACTGATCAGTTGAACCAGCTTATCAGTGGCCACCTTCAGAAACCCGGGCTGGTATTCCTCACGGAAACATTTTAAATATCTTTATGTGTTTCGCTAACGAGTCATCTCCTTGCTAATTGCCTGTGCTGAAACCATTAGTGTTTAAGCGCCGCTGATCACATTAACATATAACATAGTATTACAGTGACGTCTTCCATATTGCGTAGTTCATTCACCCTCATTAGAGTCGCTTTGAATGGCTAGATTATGAACTAGCTGTGTTACCAGGATTCACCAGTGTTTATTCCTACTACACCACTCTTGTTGGCTATCGTATATAACCTTCAAGCTGTCCTTCGGTTTGACCTGCACAAATCTCGATTCCGTAGGTTTTTTGGGATAAAATGGTGATTTTCCTGTTTATAAGGATTATCTGTACTAAATTTCATCTTAATTTGTTCAGTGGTACTTGCGTGAAAGATACACAACCAAACATCCATCCAAACTTTCGCGTTTATAATTATTATAAGTAGGAAGATAACTGAGTATATTAGAGTGCACAAACTTCAGCTCAATCAGTGCTATGAGTTGTGCGTGGCTAGATCAGTCAGTCAGTCAGCAACAGTTCCCTTTATACACAGATTTTAAATAAAAAACCCCACTATAATCCCGGTCTATTTCAACAAATTGCAAGCATGGTTTCCCTTCGACCTACATTGTCCCGCTGGCACTAGCTCACTGCGGGTAACATGTTCTAACTAAAGGGGAAATTAACGCCTGATTGTAACCTAATGCGCGCTTCACACCAGTTATTGAATGCTCGGTAGACAGTGTATTGTGAGTGTTGATTGTTTGAGAGGTCAAGTTGTGGAGTTTTTAACTCGAAACAATGAGATGGTATCGTCTAACGCATACAGATTACGTGATATTGGAGTATACACAATTTTTCTAACATAAAAACACACAGACCAAACACAATTCACACAAGTAAAAGTAACTGGCAGTTCTAGGGCTTTTAGTTATTACAAAATTTCTTAAAAATAATTTCCATTCATCAAAATTGCAACAGAATTTTATAATAAAACATCCACGAATCGAATAATCCACATATTTCATAACATTCACAGTATGAAAATGGTGCCAAGAATAATATACGTTGACACAAATGTGGGAGACCATACGGAGGTGTAGCTTTGATGTGGAAGAAGAACGTTTTTTCATCTGTATCGGTAATACCGTGTAATAGTGTTAGAGTTGTGGCAATAAAAGCAAATATTAGTGACAGTGACACTTTGATTTTCTCAGTGTATATGCCAACAAATAAAGAGAACAATTTATTAGAGTTTACTGAAGTGTTGGGGGAAATTAATGCGGTAATAGAAACTTACGGTATACAATCAGTTATAATGCTCGGTGATTTTAACGCCAAACCTAATGATTTATTTTTTAAAGAATTGATGATTTTTTGTGACGAGCGAAGCTGGGTCTGTGCAGACGTGAAACAACTGGGATGTACATCTGATACGTACACATACATAAGCGACACTCATGATAACTGTAGAAGCTGGTTGGATCATTGTATTGTCACAGAGACAGCTTTGCAATGTATATCTAATATTAAAGTATGTTATAATGTTTTTTGGTCAGACCACTTTCCTCTTGAAATAATGTTTAAAGCGAGTAAATTACCACGTAGAGACATTAAGAACAAATATAATTACAATAAAATATTTTGGAGAGATAGAGATGAAGAACAAATAATGTCATATAAAAATGAATGTAATAATCAATTTAAGTATATCGATTTTCCAATTGAATTTCTGACATGTCCCAATAAATTATGTGTAAATGTAAGTCATAGAGTAATTATAGATAGTTTATATAATGACATAATTAATATAATGAGAGAAGCCGCTAAAAACAGTTGTAATGATGTAATAAATAGACGTAAAAAGTATGTACCAGGTTGGAATAAATATGTAAGTGAGGCCCATAGAGAGGCACGGATTAGCTTCCAAGAATGGTTGTCTGTAGGTAAGCCCGCGACAGAATATTTTTATAGTAAAATGCGTGATACACGGAAAACTTTCAAATCAAAGTTAAGGTGGTGTCATCAGAATGAAAATCAAATAAAACTGGACATTCTAGCCACTCATAATAAAAACAAAGATTTTAAAAGCTTTTGGAAGCATACGAAATCCTTGGAAGCTAAGCCGTATATTCCAGCGAGTGTAGAAGGTGAGTGTGAGCCGGGTCGCATAGCAGAGTTATTTAAAGAGCATTTTAAGGTTGTATCACCGTTAAGTAGAGTGTCGTCGGCGTCCGATACTGAGGCCAGTAAAAGTAGTACGACCTTAACTCTTTGCACGGGTAAGGAAATTGCGAAAATAATAAAAGGTATGAAACGCGGTAAGTCACCCGGGCACGATGGTCTCAGTATCGAACACCTACAACATGCGGGAGACCATTTACCGAGAGTGTTATCACTATTGTTCAACCTATGTGTTAGTCATACATATCTACCGCCTGAGCTTATGAAAACTGTTGTTGTACCCATTATTAAAAACAAGACTGGGGATGCCTCCGACAGGAACAATTATAGGCCTATCTCGCTGGCTACAGTGGTAGCGAAAGTACTGGACGGTTTGCTTGACCGTCAACTTAGTAAATGCATGAAACTGAACGATGCGCAGTTTGGGTTCAGACCCAAGCTTTCAACTGAAACGGCAGTACTGAGGTTGAAGCATACCGTCCAATATTACACTAACAGGAGAACTCCTGTGTATGCCTGTTTTCTGGACCTGTCGAAGGCATTCGATTTAGTGTCGTATGATTTGTTATGGGAAAAACTTAGAACAGACACTGATACACCTAGTGAGATTATAGATATCTTTAGGTACTGGTACAATAACCAAAGTAACACTGTGAGGTGGGTTGGTTCATACTCTACCCCATACTCTCTGGACTGCGGCGTAAGACAGGGCGGGCTGAGTTCTCCACGTTTATTTAATATTTATGTAAACGGACTGATCGATGAACTCAGTGGAGCCGATGTCGGGTGTTCGATTGACAATAACATGGTTAACAATATAAGTTACGCCGACGACATGGCTTTACTGGCTCCATCGGTCAGGGCACTTAACGTCTTGTTGTCGATATGTGAGAGGTACGCGGTGACTCATGGCCTTCGATATAATGCTAAAAAGAGTGAACTATTAGTATTCAAGGCGGGAAATAAAACACCAAGCATCATCCCTCCGGTAATGCTGGGTGATGTTGAGCTAAATAGAGTCACACATTTTAAGTACCTTGGGCATTGGGTCACCGAGGACCTCTCGGATGTTATGGATATGGAGAGGGAACGTAGAGCGCTGGCGGTTCGGTGTAACATGTTGGTTCGAAGATTTGCTGGATGTACAAAAGAAGTAAAACTTATTCTTTTTAAAAGTTATTGTCAGAGTTTCTACACCAGCAGTCTTTGGACCAACTATACACAAAAGGCCTACAATGCTCTACGAATCCAATACAACAATGGTTTCAGAATGTTGTTGGGATTGCCTAGACGCTCTAGTGAGTCCGGTATGTTCGCTGAAGCGAGAGTGGACGATTTTTATTCATTAATGCGCAAAAGAGTGGCCTCACTGATGCACCGAGTCATGGGCAGTTCCAATCAGCTCCTATCCACAATAGTGCACCGCCTAGATTGTCCAGTAGTGCGCCACTGGAACTTTGTACATACAAAGGCTAGAACGGCATCTTATAATATAAAATTTAGGGCAAATTGACATTAAAAACAAAAAAACTTATAATATCTAAAATTGTATGTGTTATTAAGTTTATTTATATTAAATTATTGTTAGTTAATTTATTATTATTATTTATATTAATTTGAAATTTAATTTGATTATATAACTTTTTAGCCAATGTCACAATTTTGTACTAACATAGCATTTAAGAAATTTTTCATTAACACATTATGGACTGTAGTTGTCTGATATAAATAAATAAATAAAATAAAAATAAAAAATGATAACTATCAAAGCTGGCACATGTAATTTTGGTCCTTGAAAGTTTTTATATTTTCCACATTGTTCTAACTCACCCCAGACGGAGCAATAAACAGACCTTCAGGTTCTTAATTACATAGAAAGTCCACAAGCAGTTACTTAGTTTCATTTTAAAACCTTTTAAAGAAATGGCCGCAAGTGGCGCGAGTATTTATTGTTATTTCCACGAGAGTCACGTTTTGTACGTGTCGTGGTCGACAGAAAGTTGTCCACTGTCAACAGCTCTTGACATTCTTGACATAGTGTCAGGTCGCGGCCTCCTAGAGCACTTCATCGACTCCCAAACTGACTGACTCCGTTATTTTATAATTACTGAACGGCCCAAATTCATTTAAAACGTCTAATGATCTTGACAAACTGTTCGGGTATCAAGTTTCCGTGACGGCATTATTTTCATTTTATCCAAAGAATATTAAATTTCAAAGGATCTCTCGTAATTACTTAGAATTTTTCGCCTTAAACCATAAATTCTTGGAGGACAATGTCCGAACAAAAGGGGCCGACAGGAAAATGATAATATGATCCGAATTTTATTAATACCCCGATGGATAACACTGTGTCCCTGGGGAGAATGGATTAATTTACATAGGATCACGTTGTGACGTGTGTCGCGGGACTTAATTGAAATATTATTTTGTAATACGAGTATGATGGGTTATTGTTCTCGTATTAAAACTCATTAGTATCGTAATAAATATACTTACGCGGAAGTACTCTCTTGTTTTATTTATATTTAACGACTGGTATAGCAGTGTTTGTTCTTACTGAGTGAATCGTCAACGTAGGACTCGATTATTGGGGTTAGGACCCGGGAAATGTGGGTTCTATTTATATTTTAGGGGAGTACTTCTTCTTTATAGCGTGTAGATTCATATTTTTTAAGACCATAACTCAGCCAACGATATAGCAGTGTCAGAGGCCTTGTTAAGATCCCTAAGGGGAGTGCCAGAAAGTTGGTAATGTATGTTAAAAGTAGACAAAAATTAAAAACTTTGCCACTAAAAAGAACACGAAAACTAAAACCGCGCCAGCAAAACCGCGTACAAAAAGCTACCTCTAAAATGTCACATTATGAAAATGTTAACTCTAATATAATGCGAAGTTTCTCATAACATAAATTTATATAAATATGAAGTGAATTTATTCAACTGAAAAAATGTATTTACATATGAACGTAATAAGTTCCAGTCTCAAGTTTGTGGAGAGCGAGTGTTTGCGGTTCTGGTTTACATTTTATTAAACAACTTTGTGTAGACTTTGTGGCTGAGGCCGGCGGCAGAGGGCGCCACCGCGGCCTCAGGTTGCCTACCTTCTTACCAGAATATTTTAGTAAGGCCGCCGGGTACGGCCTGTGACACGACATCATAATGTTCCAATTATTTTGTTAAAAAGTTACTTTTTTTGAAGACTTTTTTGACTGTAAAGTTGGTATCTGAGGGTTATTAAGTCTTCTGCACTACATCTATCTTTATTAATATATTACTAATATTTGAAACCTACAAGTTTGTAACTCTGATTTAGTTGGCATCGTTCTTTCTAACTAGGATAACACATGCGATACTTTTATCTAAAATTCTCTCGAGATAAAAATTGTTAAATATCTAAGTAAAAGATTGCCCAAACTTAATAACCAAATATCTAAAATTAAAACAATAAATCGATACTTTGATATCAATACTAACCATCATCGTTACAAATTAAGCCTCCGCGATGCTATCGATATTGTAAGGAAGTCAAATATTTATTGTTGTTTAATTCATGAGCAGCCTTTGTTTTGTTGCGAATTTAAACTTTATTATCATTGGCTTAACGACCATACTCGAAAGGGTTGAGAGAGTATTCAAAGGTATTCAGGGGACGGTGTTTGATTGATTTTAACAGCCAAACTTTTCTCTTTCCTCGCTTTAATGAGCAAAATTGAAAGACAAAATTATTACAGAAAAATAAATCGTTGACCTTAAAAATCAGAGAATTTTAATTAGGCAAATTTTTATTTGGTCGTCGGTATCTTCAGCGATTTAAATTGTTCTTTTAACATGAAATGATTGCAACGAAGTGGAGACTATCACATAACATCGGTGTGACATATTGCGTTACGCATGTCAAGTTAGAGCTCTCTAACATTCCTTCTCCTCTTCCTAATATCACATAACGCACCTGTTATTGAACAGGCAATTTTCTAAAAAAAATCGAGTGTAACAATTCATGCTATGACGCAATCACTTATTCTTAGGAATATAGCACCTATTGCTAACGTTCCAATAAGATTACTGACGGAAAATGAGCCATTTCCTACATAACTACGAGTATATGAGCAAAGCTTAGAACAACCTTTGGTACATAGTGCCTTCCGTTCACTAGTCTCTCATCGTATGCATCGCGATTGAATCCGTTCTAAATTTCCTATTGCGCTCTGTTTAATTAGGAATTACGGAGCTGTTTGCCGGAGCATCGATCGGGTGGAAGATGTCACATTCGTTCTAGGTATGTGTGATACAGTGGAAAACACGAAATTTGCTGTAGTTACCTATAACTAAGAACTTAATCTCTATACTTATATAAAATGAATCCAAAAGAAATTAAAATTTGGCACAGAGATAGCTTATGGTCTGGTGGTCCATTATCATATTTATCTCGAAATTCCCACGGGATCGGGAACTCTGTGGGTAAAACCGCGGTGCAAAGCTACTATATTAATAAAATCTGCTTGTTATAATTTAAAAAGAAGAATTTCATTTTCTTTGATCACAAATTATAACTTGAAACCAATAATTATATTTTGTTGACAAGAACTGTGTAAAAATGTTGTTAGGAAATCCACTAGAAAATTAATCCTGTATGAAGCCAGTGCGGTCTAGTAGTGCACAATAAAGTTGACAATCCCTGCGCTGGGTTTACTTTAAGTTCATCTGTGTGTATATACCTGTCTAAGAAAACTCTTCACAATACCAATTGCGTTGCGTTGTTGTTTAGACTACAAAAAACCTTTGAACCCCAAACAATCATGTACTTCTCCATAAAATAGCTCAAACAGCAAATTCTTCAGGTTTTTACGTAGAAACCTCTTTTGTTTGATGTGACCTGTGATTGGACACTATCGCCCACCGGCCTTAACAATACATAATTTAACCAGACTGAAGGGAAAAAACAAAACCTTTTCTCGTCTAACATTATCTGGTGAAAGCCATATATTTAAAGGAACAAGTTGATTCAACAACCGAGATAAACAAAAAGGCATCTTTCTCCTCCGAGATAAAGTTGAGTTTGTGATGTATATGTAGGTTGTCTGTTGCAAACATGGTTTACTGGGAGCGTTTACGGTGGGTGTGTGTGGCAGTAACGCCAAACCGTACGACCGCTAATTAGGTAAGTAATTAATTGCGTTAGAAAACATTGACAATGTTTTTATTTGATCGTTGATTAACCGGAATCAACAAAAATAAAGGTTTTTGTACATGTACAACTTAATTTGTGTGACATGTATTTATTAGTTAGTTATATGTCAGGTGAGCTGTCCCAGTGGATAGAGATAAATAACATAAAAATTAGGTTATAAGATTTAAACAAATAGGAAAAATTGTTACCAACACTGATATGAGATGTAAGGTCTTGAAATAAATGCTTTTTATTTATTGGTTATTTATTTATCTACGTAATACCCATCTTCAAGACTTTGATTATGTATTATTTTTTTAAAAATGCGTTCAAAATTTTCGCCACAGCCAGGACTGAACCCGGAACCATGCTGAACCGTAGCACCGCTCTTTCCAATTGAGCTACCGTGACTTTAAGGAGACCTGGTCGAAAATCTTGAATGCTTGTTATTGCGGTCATAGTTTTTTTTTTTTAATCTAACCTAACCTAGACCATAACCGTTACAAAATATATACAAATCCTTACATTAGTTGATGCGCGGAAAAAAGACGGCATGTCTCAATTACCAAAAAATGAAAGAGACGGATATACTAATTGTATACCAAAAGCCTAGTGTTATTCATTTGCGAACCTTGCATAACATTATGTATCTCTTTTTACGTATAATATCATTGAAGCAGGCATCTCCATTACCCGTAATGTTTACATAGGATGGGCGTTTCTCATATGAAATAGTGTGTGATTGTAGTAATTATCCAACTATATCCTACTGTGTTGTACATTTGCCTTAGGGCCGATTTTTCCATCGCCAGATAACTTTTATTCGACGAATAAAATTGACGTTTGACAGATTTTGTATGAAATAACTGTCAAAATTTCAAAGTTATTCGTCGAATAAAGTTATCTGGCGATGGAAAAATCAGCCCTTAAACATACATTATTTATCTAAGCTTAATAACTGTACCAAAATATCATCATCATCATCAGCTCATATGTACTCGTATGTCCTCACCGAGTGGTTTGAGCCCTGTATGAGGGTGCTAGGGTCTTAGTCAACCATGCTGGCCACGCATGCGACTAAAATCAATATAATGAAATCAATGCAAATTGTTTTTTTTTTTCGTTATAATTTTACAACTTAACAACAACGCCCAAACCATTTTGGCTAATTCATTTTTGTTGTGTTTGTTAATGTCAAAAGGTTCTTATGTAAAAAATCTGGAAAATCAACGGGAAAATTGGACGCGTGTGAAGCCGGGGCGGGCCGCTCTAGTATGGTATAAAATATTTTCAATTATATCGTAGCATCCGTAGCATATCGTAGCAAATTTAATTAGTAGCAAGACGTAGAAGTCGTAGAAATATCTTTATAATTCGACATTATAATCATTGGAGCTATAATAATTATTTTCCATTTCATACGTAAGGCTTCTTCAGACCGATTTCCCTGAGGTTTTACCAAAATTTCTTTATACAAGCCCTGACAATAGCAGACAAATAATTAATTGAAATAAGTAATATTCTTCAGATGGAAAAAGAGATTTAATTTTAATTTTTATGTCATTCTGATGTTGTATTTTTAGCTTTCATTTTATGATAATTATACTCAAATTAAATGAAACCTTATATTATAAGAAGCTTATATAAAAATAGCTCACTTAGGTATAATCAAAGGGCGCTGCTAGTATAAAAGAAAGTCGTGTTAGTTACACTATTTATAACTCAAGAACGGCTGAACTGATTTGGCTGAAAATTGGTGGGGAGGTAGCAAAAACCAGGAGAATACTTTTTATCCCGAAATTCCCACGGGAATCGGAACCACGCGAGAGAAACCGCGGGGCACAGCTAGTTTTTTATAAAAATGTTCTCATGTTGTACATCCACATTATTTATTAAAATTAACATCCATGGTGATTTGCAAACCAAAAATGGCAACATTTTAATGTTTATTCATAATTTTTATGCGCAGTTTTCACATATTCCCATTATTAAATCAGCCCATACGCGTACACCGCGAAAACAAAATGGGACCGGTAACAAAACAAAAACACATTCTTTTTTAATTAATTTGGTTAACCAAAAGGCGAATTAATAATTTGCGTTTTGCAAATGACAATTATTAATAAATGGGAGTATAAAATTAATTAATATTCTCGAATAACGTTTAACGAGTGAATCGTTTAAAATTTAAGTGCTTGTGGTATGTTCCGTATGGGGTGTTCGGCTATAGAACGGCTCGAAGGCGAGTTACCGAGTTTAGCCGAGTCTGAATCACCCTGTATCTACCAGGTTTGATTAATAAAACCTTAGTTTAGGAAAATTATAAATCACCAAAAAAAATTACTAGTATTTGTCATTACTGTACTACAGACCTTAGACGCATGTTTATATTGTATAGTGGTGACTTATATTGTATAGCGACATTCTTTGTTTTTTAAAATGTTCTGTTCATTTTTTCCCTTAATCATTACTATACTCGTACATTTAGATTCCCATTGTGCCCTTTTCTGATTCCATAAAAACAGGATTAAAAGTACCCAATATGCTTTTTATTGCTAATACCGGAATTTTCACGTAAAAAAGAGTGAAACATGATACATCCTCAAAAACATTCGCGAACATCGGTTGATGCTCAGAAACATGCACGTTTTTGATACCCAGATATTCACAATTTTTAATACCTAGTACTAGAATTTTATTTAAGCGCTCATGGCCCAGTGCTACCCGCGGATCACTTGTGATCTGTGCGGTTAAGCAACGTCTGGCACCGTCATGACTGTGATGGGTCATTACTAAAAATGACTTTTAATTTCATGAGCGTTTCCGTGCTTCGGAGGGCACGTAAAAGCCGTCGGTCCCGGTTGTCGTACTAACATCATCGACAGTCGTTACGGGTAGTTAGAGCCCTCAAAAGTCTAACATTCAGTTTAACCAAGAATGTCGTATAGCCCTCTGGGTTGTGAAGGTCTGATGGCAGTCGCTTTACGTAAAATACTGACATTCCGCCAAATCTGGTTAAAACTGAAAACCGACCCCAAATAGACATGGGATAAAGGTTCGGAAAAGAGAGTACTAGAATTTCATTGAAATACTACAGTTTATTGTTTCGTTCACAAAAACACGTATATAATGGAGGCGAGTACTTTTGTTACGCGATTGATATTGTTGTTACTTCCACGTGCTGTGCAGGTATTGAAACTGTATAAAACTATATTGAATACCGCTGCAACGGTATTGTGTGACAGTGTTGAAGTTTATGTATATGTATAAATAAAATATTGACGTGTCTGTGTGTAATAACAACTCATATAACAGGCTCGTTTTTGAAGTGTACCAAATTCAAAAAACATTTATTCGTCAAGTCCCCAAAGAAGGTGTCATGTAACATGATTATCACTATAATATAGGATTCCGACCGTTTTTGGCCTCGGTCACTACTTCACCTCCGACTACGACTGTCTACCGTATGCCCTCATGTGGCTTATGTAGCCAATCTTCACTATAATACTAAATAATGAAAATGAACAATATAGTCAATAAAATACTAATAAAAAATTGACTGTCTTCATTGTGTCTGTCTGTATGTTTCAGCTAATATCCAACAGTACAAAAACTGTTTAACGGATCATACATTTTTGAGGGTAAACGAACACGGGTCAACCGAGGGGATACAACGAGTATAAGTAAATGAATAAATAGTAACGCTTTCGAACGGTGGACTGATGAAATGTTTTATATTTTAATATCATTGTATTGAACTTTAATAAAACACTTTTTGTTTGGTGATACAAAAAGTATTTTATTTTAAGCTAGCCATTGACGAGTCAGTTTAACTGATCAGTTGAAATGGCGTCCATCCAAAATTGGTCATCAATCACCGGAGCGATTCCAGATTTTTTTCTTTTTCTGATCCCATCTCCTACCGGAGGTTGGCGATCATCAGGGAAATCCGTACTTTGTCGGCAGCTCTGAACAGTGACCGTGTGCTCATTCCGAACTACTGCCGCAGGTTCTTCAGCCAAGAGGTTCTTCGTCTACCTGGTCTTCGGCTTCCTTGTATCTTTCATTGTATGATGAGTAACAAGAGGTCGTATTTATCGTATCTCAAAATGTGGCCCAAATAAATATTATAGTAAATTATAAAAATAAAAATATTATAATAAATATTCCAGATTCCAGTGCGGAAATCTAGTTGGCCTAAAACTTTTGAAGTGACGCCTTAGTTCAGTTCAACTGAATTGTCATGGCCACCGTTATACTTCAATATGGATGGCGCTACAAAAAGTATTTAACTTTACTTTTAAATATTTTTTGTAGGTCGATACAAAAAGTATTTTAAAGTATTCCAAATTATATTACCCAAATGCCAGGTGGAGTGATTCCAATAAATTAATTCGTGTACCTTCGGCTCGAGAACTCTTCAAACACGAAAGTATTTCTCACAAAATTTAATTGTATTCAGATAAATGTGGCATACCGAGTGAACAATCCTCTTAGAAGTATATAATATTTATTATTTACCTTTAAATATTTCTTATAATTTACCACTAACAAAAAACATAATCTATACTAATATTATAAAGACGAGAGATTTGATTGTTTTAGTTACGATTCAACCCAAAACCTACATAAATTCTTTCACTAGTGGAAAGCTCACATCAGCGAGTCACATGGGCTGTATTTTTTCTCCATATTCTCACGCGTACGAAAACTAGGCAAGTGAAAACGCGGGGCACTGCTAGTATTTGTTATACTCGTAGTTTAATTTAATATACTTAGCTCTTAATGGCGTATTACCTGTGATTTTTAATTAACTACGAATTCGATTCACGATAAAGTTGTAATAGAAGTAAGAGGCAAATCTCACTATTGATAAGCATGGTGAAAACTAATGAGGTTAATCACCACGCTTACTTAATGAATGTACTGTTAAATATATGTACAGCCAACACGTATTGTTAACTAGCGGAGCCCCGCGGTTTCACCCGCGTAGTTCCCGTTCCTGTACGAATATGGGGATAAAATTGATAAAATTGCTAAAAACCTTTCCACTGAATCACTCTATCTATTAAAACAAACCGCATTAAAATCCGTTGCGTAGTTTTAAAGATCGAAGCATAGATAGGGACAGAGAAAGCGACTTTGTTTTATACTACGAGTATGTAGTGAAGTGGTCATTGACGAGTCAGTTTAACTGATCAGTTGAACTGGCGTCTATCTAAAAATGGTCGTCAATCACTGGAGCGATTCCAGATTTCAGTGGGGAAATCTAGTTGGCCTTAAACTTTTGACGCCACAGTTTTATGTCTGGACTGATCAGTTCAACTGAATCAATGGTCACCTATTGACCCAGAAATGGAACTTGGATCCTCCGGTTTGACAAGTGTAAAAGTAGATACTTAGCCCAAAGACGATTTATTTATTTATTCATTTATTGCGTACATGTTTTTGGGTATAGGCAGATCTTATAAATACCAGGGTAGTATTAAAAACATGAACCCTGCAAGGGCACAGCAATACACAAGTAAAATAATAATGACATATTAAAAAGCAATTACAATTAACATATTAAAAATAAAATAGTGACAAGTTAATAAAAGAAATATAGGTGAGTAAATTAATAAAATCTTATCATTGAGCAAATTTAAATTAAAATGTATTATATTAAAATAAATTTAATTACCTTCCTTTTTCTACATTATGTGGATGCAATACATAAATAAATAAACATTATTTTCGATTCCCGTGCGGGGTGAATATTTGTGTGAAACACAAATGTTTGCCTCGGTCTGGGTGTGTGTGTATAAGTGTGTGCGTAGTTTCTGATACCCTAGACACAAGTTTCGAGCTTAGTTAGGGGTCAGTTACTGTAATGAGATGATGTAGTGAATGATTATGTTATGTTTTGTTAAATTCTTCTATAGCATTTACAATAATATGTTTTTTAATTTAAGAAGGAAGGAAAGAATATTAATGTTTAATACTTAAATCATCTGCTACAAAATCTATACTGTTTAATATCTCTAAAAACCTTTTAACGGTAATTTCCTAAAAACGCCGATAAACCGTCGGACACAATTAGTGACCTATAAAACTCTAAATAAGGTAAAGCTACGAAATGGAGGAATTTCGGGAAATAGGGATACATTAAATCACGGAAGGTGTTAATGTTATATCATTACCTTACAATTAGTATATATTTACATATATGTATTTATAATTGTATGAACACTTTCTTGCTGGATGGCACCCCCAACGCAGTATGCACAAATGAGACAAATTAGAGAGGTTTCATTGAGAAAAACTTCCAAGTTATGAGTAAATATATATTTCACGACCTTCAAGTAAAGTTACTCACCAAGTAAAATTAGATTTGCACCTTTCTTACTTTATATCAAACAAAGACAAAACATGTGAGTGGCTACTCGGAACGTTACTTGAAGATGGTGAAATAGGCCCTAAGAGGTTACTTACTATATAAGAAAATCAACAAACTTATTATTTACTTTATACTTCAAATTCGTTTGTCAAAAATCACGATATTATCACCACTTTGTCACTATTGTAATCTCTACGATATATTTTAACCCAAAGTCCATCTAACTCAAGTATGGATTAGTTTTCTAAGATCAGTTTACAATGACCGCGGTCAAGAGGCGAATGAAGCCGCGGCCGCCATCTTAATCGAACAATGTCAAACTACCCTCACTTACCCGAGAAGTTGCGAAGAGGCTTTCAATAAAGAATTTATGGCAAAAATATCGGCGTTATAATCTTTTAAAAAGTAAATATAAACAAGATTATCCGTCTCAATCCTCATTACGAGGTGTTCTTAGTTTATTAATTATTTACAGAACGAAATTCTTTTAAGACAACCCAAATAATAGCGAAAAGTCTTCAAAAAATACTCTCTGTTTTTACACAGTAACTTCATTACATCATCATATAATATTAATGATGTTTATGTTGAATAAAGGGCTTTATCGCTGTGCAGTAAGGATGAATATTGGATAGATCAAATAGTAAATATTCTGATTAGGGCTGGGTCTTATTGTAAGTGAATAGAGTTCAATTTGGCAGGAATAGACAAGTGATGGAGGAAATTAATGATTGGGGTTACTACTGCCACTAGCAAATAATAATTAATAATATACATATATTACACTACACCGCAGTGATGCTTATTGTATACTTAATCCTGGTTTTATGACATGAAATAGCTTTCCGCCTGTGGATTCGCCCTCTCTATAAAAATAACACAATGTAAAGGATAAGTTTTGGCTTGTATTTAATCTAACTCCAAGCCAAATTTCATCGAAATACCGTAAGCCATTTGGTTCAAATCATATCCATATTTGCCAAAACTAATATCCGTAACTTGTGAATTTTCTTCTGAAATCGATGAGATTAGTTTGGCACAAATTGAAGAAATTGCTAAATACAATAAAGACTTTATTTCTATAAGTTTACGACATATAATAGAGTTAACCGCACTTACTATTGCCACTAAAATGTTGCTTCAAACTGCATGTATTAGTTAGTTGAATTAAATGTAGGTACAACAGATGTAAACCTACCTAATATGGAAATTGCCAGTTAGTTCAAATTACGTCACATTAAATATTATGTTTAAGTAATATCGCGACAGTCACCGTGTTTACTATTATAGGATAAGAGCCAGTGGAACACTTCACCGATGTGATAGTGTTAACCAGATGATATGTAATTTTTATTTTGTTTTGACCATAGATAAACACGCCCTTAAGACTTAGCTTGCCTATCAGAATTCTAGAAATTCCTAAATTTTAATTAGCTTGTTTACTTTTTCACCGTTCTGTTAACTAGCCTATTTTTATTCTAAGCAACAGTACATAATATAAACAATATGCTAAGATAACCTTTTTTATCATTTCCTTACTAATTTCTTGACCACACTACTTGGAAAGCGAGTATAAACTAGTAAATTAATATAAGCTTGTCAGCATCATCGGGTACTGGGTATAAGTAAGTTTCATCTAGATAATCATATAGAAGAAGGTCGATGTTCCACCGGCTCTCCTACTATAATTGTGCGTGTAACCTAGCAGATAGAAGCAGTCATGTATTTGTACCCAATCAATGAAAGCCAACGAACGTATGCGAACCATAACGAACACACGTGTAACCAAATCTTTGTACAATAATTTGAATTAATGAAGTTAAATTGTACTGCGCGGGACATTTGTTAGTCTAATTTATTTAAATTGCATTTAATTTTTAAAGCTTCTGTTTGTACATACAAGTGTAACATACTAGCAGCAACCCCTGGTTTCACCAGAGTATTGAGTTACATCCCAATCAGTATATACTACTTCAAAACATTCCTCTTTAATCGCAATGGATCACAATTGCTAAACACTTCATTTAAATCCACGTTAAACAGCGGGAGTGATTTTGTTTTTACTATGTAATTTAAACAATATTATATATCTATACTTTTAAGTTAAAAAATATTGACCAACCTATGTGTATCTTCCGGGATTGTCAACTGAACTGCTTATGAGGTTGGAAGTGTAGCTAAACTTTGTCTGGTCTATGAACTTCATGCAAATATTAAATGTCTGTTCCAATTTGAAAGATGGAAATATGTTCTATCTTAGTTGTAACGAATATTGTACCAAATTTCATCTCAATCAATTTTGTTCTTTTCGTTTTAGATAAAGTATTATATATAAGTGATATAAGTAATATATATTACTTACTTAATATTTGTTAGGGAGATTTTTATTAAAGCGAAAGGAAAGATTTTTATCAAAGGAAGTCTTAAGTAATACAATTATTCACTCCACGTCATCTTTTACAAGCGAGTTGATTAATCGATTAAGTATAATCAAGTTTCTTATCTCCCCCAATGAGAATAATATTTTATATATTTCCCGTGTACTCACCCGGACAAACAAAACGCGATCTTTATTTGCCATTACATTTAAGTAAGGCCTAAACCATTTCATATACTGATCCCGTCCTAAGCACAGATTAAATATACTCTCGTAAGAATCTTTATAGAGTGAAAACTGCTCCTAAATGCTTAAACGATTTCTCTGCTATTTGCTTTGATGTCTTCGCAAAGAATTTCTTATGAATTTGAATTTCTCCGAATAGATATTGTTTTCGTAACACAAACGAAATTGCTTTGTTCTATACAACGATATCGTTCAAACAGATTTTGTTTTGATTAAAGTTATTGGCGTACTGATATTAAAATCTCTATAAATAACTCGGCTCTATTCAAATGACATTCTCTCTCCTAAAGTAGTGCACTCTAATATGTATACATATTCTTTAAGTTAGACGTGTAGTCAACTATGTTGGAGCAAAATGAAAAAAGCTCATTCCATGCAGGCCACAAAAGCCGCGGCTAATCTCACGTTACAATACACCGTTCACGTGCAGCCTCGTTACTACCTTTGTTCTTATTTAATTGTACATTTTTGACCCCCTTTTGACCCCCTTTCACCTCCCTTTCTGCCCTGGTACCACCCCCCATGGATTAGACAATAGGGAACTCCGCCACACCTCCTAAATTCGTGTAATCCCGGAAAAATGTCAGAAAAATGAAAAATGATCCGAATTATGGCTAGATAATTGTTCGTTTGAAAAAATAGTCCTTCGCTTTGGGGGCGTGGGTTCAAGTCCGGCCAATGTTGTATATTTATGACTCGAGATTGCGGTTTTTGGTGGAAAATATTGGATTTTTTCTGGCAGTTTATAAGGTTATGTTCATTTGTTGTGCACTAACTGCGTACTGCGGTTTTACCCTCACTAATGGAGATTTATTCAGCGGTTATAATACATGAGTGAAATAAAACACTGTTTGTTTTTACATTAAGTTCCAAAGCCTGTTTGGTCTTTTGGACAGTAAAAAGAACACTATTTTGATGTCGCCAATGTTCCTCTACACATTCACAATTTCATTACACTCTAATTCAATTCCTTACTTCCCTCCACAACAATAGGCGAACGTCTGAACAGGAAAGTGAAAAGTAAGGTGAATACCTAAATAACTTATTGAAGTAAGAAAGTAAGACAAACTAAGATAACTCGTAACGTTCCATAAAACTTTGTGCCTCTAAACCGACTGCGACGATATATTTTATTCAAGATAAACTGTCGGTTTGCGTCGTAAACCAAACTTGTTTATCAAGCCCTTATGACGAATGAAATGGGACAGACGGCACCCGTACTATAATGTTGAATAGGTAACAGGTTCGTCTAATATATTTAATGTAAAAGTTGGTAGTTGAATGGTAGTTGCTTTTTCGTCTAATATATTTAATGTAAAAGTTTGAACGTAGTGTGTACGTTAGTTTATTAGGTTGGTACGCAAATATGTGTTAGCATTGGGGTGATGTAGTTGGCTTATTTTATTACTTACCTTGATGAACAAATAAGATAAGTACTTTTTTATTTAATGTTACGTGATCAGAAAACCTCATGGAAAAAGCTTTTGAGCACAGTAATTGTACAAAGAGTTACTTTTAAGAAGTACTGTACTCGCAGGACCTTCGTAAATACCCGTTTTTATAAACGTTTAGCTAACTATTAGCGAACTAGGTACTAAATAAAACTTCGGTTAAGATTTTGTAATAATGTCCAAATAATTATTTAGAACAACCAAGAGTTAGAAATAAAGCATAAGCAATCCATAAAAAGCAAAAGATTAATACGAAAATAACATTAGATATAAAGAGTACTACGACATTTTATACAAACTTTATCCAAAATTCAAAGTGTTGAACGAAGCCCAAGCGAACAGTGATAGAACAATGGCATTACAGCTGTAATCTGACTAAACTAGATGACGTAAACAGGGCCCGGTTGAACTAAGCTGGTCACAGCCGTGTGAAGTTGTGATGAAAAGCCGATTACTGCATTACAGAACACTACGCCATTCATATCAAGTACAAATGATAGTCACACTGCATTTACTTGCTGTTTTACGATAAAAATAGTAGGTGATTTTATAGTTATTTTAAATTTTACTAATTTTGCTAATTTACTAATACGAGTATTATAAATGCGAAAGTTTGTATGTTTGGATGTTTGTGAGTTTGGATGTTTGTTCCACTTTCACGCAAAAACTGCTGTATTGATTTTGATTAAATTTGGTACAGATGTTCCTTATAACTAGGAATAACACATAGGATACTTTTTATCCCGAAATTCCTATGGGATTGTGTATAAGTAATTGTATGTTTTATTGTAACTTTTTGTAGTCACAAATCCTACCAATAGATGGCGCTGTTACTTAATTTTTTAACACACGATGGTGAATTGTGCCGAGATTGTATGATACTACGAGCTACACATTCTCACGGGAGCGGGTACTACACGGGTAAAACCGCGGGGCGCTGCTAATTGTTTATAAGTATTCCCCAATATTACGCTTCAGAACAAAATATTCTCTCTCACTGAAGATACATACTTATATAAATAAGTACCTACAATAAGAAGTTTAGGATATACAACACCACGTTTGCTTAAAGAGATGACATGTGTTTAGCTCATTGCAAAAATAAGCTAAGCAGAATAAAGGGTTGCAAATAGTAGTCTCACGTTGACAGCATAAAACAATTAATTATAAAGGTTTTTAGCAAAAGGTAGGTAACATACATTTTTGTTTCCAATTTACACAACGGTTAACATAAAGCAGATAAAATTTTAATCTTGAGTCAGGGTGAAGGCTGAAACCTTAGCGTGGAACAGCCTAATAAGTTCACAAATACTATATGTTTCAAGGCCAATCCTTTTCAGTGATTTGCAACTTGAAACAAACAACAACCTGCTACGCAATAAAGTTCTTTATCTGTAAGTTTATAAAGTTGATTGTTGTGTGCCTTAATCCATGTTAGCGAGGCACAATCTCGCTCTATGATTTGCCCTTGAAAATACTTTGTTGTGACGTATGACCTAACTTTGGGACTTACTGTCTATATTAGGATTAATTCCAGTTTGTGTGAAACTTCTTGACCATCTGAATATATTAAACTTAGTTGCAATGGTTGATCTAAAGTTAGGATAGGATATCTGTCTATCGATTTTAGTTTAGCTTAGAAAGAAGCCATATACAGTGGCCATAGTCCAAGGATTTGACTAAAACCTACGCAAAATAAAAACACAATTTTTGTTTTGTTCTACATCTACATTTCTAGTTTCTACATTTTTCTACAGTAAAAAAAGGAAGGCTACTTATCAAATGTAGATCAAGGATATATCTATCAGACTAAGCTCCGTTGAGGACTCAGCCCCCCCTAGCATGACTGTGCGTGATAAAATATATAGACACCACGAAATAATATCGATTTCGCGAGCATGACCAAATGTCATAAAATTAATCACGTGGTAAAATTCAATATGACGGGTATTTTTATCAAATTTTGACAGTTGGATGTCAATAAATCGCTGTATCTATCGCGTTTTCAAAGTCATGCTAGCCTAGCTGAACATAACTTTTATATCGCTCAAAAGATGACATAACCATCGTCAATATGAAGTATGTCCGACATTTCCCATTTGATTGTCAGCGTGATCCGAGTGCGATATCTACGGCTGCATAATTGGCACACGGAATATTCCAATTGTCAATGAAGTCAGTCGTAGGTGTAGTTATACTCGTATGTATGGTAGGCAGTTGTACGTGTGCTTAGGAATGGATGGAATCGGTGATCAGTTACTATGGAAGTCCTGTCCAGTGGACCTCAAATTGAAAGAGCTTTATAGACATCAGCCTAAAATTTAGAAATTGAGATGTCTTACTACAAAGAACTAACATACACCTATGTTTAGAACTGTTTATAAAATAATGAAATTTGATAAGTTCTCTTTAAATATTTTGAAACTTTTAGTCTTAAATCAACCTAATGTATACATAGATATACGAATATAAAGTTCCAGATGTTGAAGTTTGTTGTAGTTGTACTTCTAAAGTTCTACCTCGTGTAGTCTATATATATGGGTACTCAATGCACTTTTTGGATAGTTCATAAAGTAAAATGTCGGGCTGTATGAAGAGCTCACTCACACTGATGATATTAGTACAGTGCGGAGGAATACTTAACAACGTTATAATATATGTCATAACAGAGGGTAATATTTTAAAGCTATCATATAAAATGTATCGATATTCTAAAGTATAATAAAACTGCACGTGACTTGTGCCATATGGTATAAGAATGGAAACATTTAGAACTGTTTAAAGTATTATTCTAATCGGGTATCGTCGAGCTCTTCGCTCCGATTACGTTTTACGAAGATTTAACATACGATACACCGAATGTGATCCCCAACAAACTTTATTTGAAATCTTTTAGTTTTTGACTCCGAAAGCAAAAATGTAACACAGTTCCCTTTGATAACAAACTAGCCCTTATCCCCCCGAGATAGAGTCCACACAGTAATGTGATGAAAAGCTGAAGTCATTTAACTTTAAAATCAGACCGACAGCCGTGGAGATAAAACATATTTTTGCATAAATCGATAGTCGATATACAGTCGACGGTATTATTAGTGTTTGCGTAAAAAGGCTTTAACAGAGCGAGTGTGGCACAGTGTGGTTTGTAAAGTGTGATCCTTGTAAAAAGCGGGCGCTTAATGGATCGGTTGTAAACCTAAAAGGTACAGCCGAAACAAGTCGTAGCTTTAAATTCTAAAGGAAACAAAATGCGTACAAAATATGTGAAGATATTAGGCGGTACCACATCGTCCCAGAATGTTCGAGTCATTATCAAGTCCCCGATACATGCAGACGTGCCTCTCTGAATGATCCTAACGAGCTGTAAGGGTGGAATGATGACTGTACTCGTGTACTGAAGCTCTAAAAATACTTTGAAATAAAATTCCCTACACGACTGTTCAAGGCCCTTGAATGCTCTAGTTACGGCCAATTTTGCAATTTTGAAGCGTCTTCGGTAGATATGTTAACATTTTAATGACAAATTTATTAGATCACCAGGCAATCTATAAATTGAGTCTAACATAGATATAAACGAATTTAATATTAAACAAAAAATACGTATGGTTTTGTGAATTGTGGAGAGTGGAAGTCTGATGGTAATTGCTCCACGTTAAATAGCTACTGACATTCCGCTAAATCTGGTTAAACTAAACACCTACACCAATTAGACATGGCACGAGGGTTTAGAAGAAGAAGAAAATAAGCATCCCATTAGAAACATTAAAATATCACACAGAAGTACGCGGACATTCATGTCAACTAAATTCAAAAATGCTTTTTTTTTTCCTCATTCCACTGCATCACCATTGCAAGTTACAAACAAAATAAAAGAAAGATTCTATTTGAAAAATTACTTGTACACGTATGTATTTACTCTCCAAAGAGTTTGCTTAGCACAGCACTCCCAGTTAAAGAGAGTAAATAAACTAAAAACCTCGGTAATTGCCGATCAGTGTCCGAGTACTGCATCGTCGTCATTTAAATGTGTATTTGGTACTGTTACATTAATGGTCAGTGATTAAAGCATTTTAAATTGGGCATCGGTTCGTTTTATTTATCAAAAACCATGCTTATTTATGTATGTCTTATGTCATAATAACTTTCAATGAGTTAGCGTATACACCCTTATTTTGAATTCGAGATACTTAATCACACTGCTAATGTAAACGACGGGTGACAATATAATAGTGAGGTTAGTTTTTTTCTTTTGCTTTTATTTAAAAAGTTATGATAAGTCAAAGATTTTCAAAATCCCGCCGAATTTTATTGTTATTCTACACCGAACAACCGGCGAACGCTGCGATACACAGCTGAGCGCGGTCATCGACCCGAGCCGCCACAGAATACTCGATAGCTAGTGTGCCGTCTGGTAATACGACATTTATTTAGTATATTTTAAAGATAAGTAATCGACTATCATTTTTGATATTTTTTTTGGATATATGGATTCAGTTACTGCTACAGATATTCTGATTTTAATAAGTCCCGTATTTTCAAAATAGGGGTGTATAGAGTCACCAAGTTTTCTGTGCCGGTGAGGACGTCGCTATAATCGCATCTTTTGGTTGTCAGATGATTTTCAGTGTAATTAAAATGTAATGACATTCTAATCAACATGACAATAGGAGCTTCCAATTGTGACCGCCCGCGCCGGCACAGAAAACTTGATGACTCTATACTTACTGTTCTTACATATTTTTTCAATATTGATAGGCCTGTCAGTCAATAATGGTTGCATTTTATATCAACAAAAAATATTATTTATTTATATAATACTTTTTTAAATAACATTTCTTAAATTTAGTACAAGGGCTTAATACTAGTTAGTATTTTCTACCAGCTACCTTTTATTTATTTATCCTACTAATATTATAAATGTGAAAATAACTCTGTCTAATGAAACCTATTTAAATGTTTGTTATATATAACCCAGAGCTTGGAAAAGGACTATCCCAAATTTCTCCGCGGGTAACACCGCAGGTTGCCTAACTAAACTAACTAAATATATGAAGTAAACTATTAATATAGACAACCCTACAGACAAGGCTGTATAGAATTATTCAAGGAATTCGCCCGTCTTCCATCTTAGCCAAAGTACATTGTCTAGAACAACTAATTCTAAGTAAAACGGCTCTGTAGAACACCAGTAAGATGACTTTACCTAAGTGATGTTCCTAGGGAATAATGTAACACCTAGCACTTATAAAAGCTTAAAGTAAACGACATATTTCATAAGTTGGCAAGTCATCTTATACCTCGTTGTTGGCAAAAGATGTCCGGTTGATAAATGTTATTTATAGTTTTAAAAATATCAAATTATGTACAAATCTTCCGACTTTATGTAACATAACATAATCATTCACTACATCATCTCATTCTAGTAACTGACCCCTAACTAAGCTTGGAGCTTGTATCTAGGGTATCAGAAACTACGCACACACTCATTTACACACACACCTGGACCGAGACAAACATTTGTGGTTCACACAAATATTCACCCCGCGCGGGAATCGAACCCGTCATGAAATGAATGTGAACGCGTCATTTTAAAACGGCTGCATATTTTTGGTTAATATCTTTTCCGTAATAATGAAATACTCCGTATGTGTGAAAGATTATGATTAGCCGGTGGTCGCCTATTTAACATAAACTTTAGTTATAATGACTTTAGTTAATTTATCGTCAGTTTGTCGATAAAACAATTCAAATGGTTTCGATTTTCAAATGAATCCTGCGGTTACAGACGAGTGAAGTTGAATCGAGAACAAAATTTTCTTTATTTTATTTTTCAAAGCAAAGAAACGAAAACATCAGACTAATATTTATCAAAGATGTATTAAATATATCAAGGATTAATAATAAGTTCGTAATTAATAAGCACGTATAACTTAACGTTCCCGATCGGGCATAACTTCGAGTAAAACAAATTAAATATTAATTAATTAATAATTAATTCTTAGGTATTACGATTTAGAAAATTAATTATATTTTCTACGTAATTCTAATAAACACCAATCGGAGGTTAGGTGAGGTTAGAATGATGATAGGAAACTTGGACTAAAACAATAATAATACCCAAACAAATAAATATTCTAGAACTTTCTAAATGAATAAATAAAAGTATTGCCGGGAAACTAGGAACAGAAAAATACGCGCCAACTTAAGAGAAGAAAAATTGCGCTCTTCAGAAAAACAGACCCTTGAAACTTGTTCTACCATAGATTTTAAATGAGAGTACGGTTTAAGGTAACCAGTTTAAATTGAACTGCATGCCTCCACCGCTAATTACGTAACCGCTTTACAAAACTGTTTTGATTTCGGAATTCATGTGACTAGATATTTAACATAACATAATCATTCACTACATCATCTCATTATAGTCTGACCCCTAACTACGTTCGTATCTTGTATCTAGGGTATCAGAAACTACGCACACACTCATTCACACACACACCCAGACCGAGACAAACATTTGTGGTTCACACAAATATTCACCCCGCACGGGAATCGAACCCGCTACCTTACGGATGGCAGTCCTGCATGGTGATCACTCTGCCATCGAGGTCGTCAATTATCCTACTAATATTATAAATGCGAAAGTTTGTATGTATGGATGTTTGTTCCTCTTTCACGCAAAAACTACTGAATGGATTTTAATGAAATTTGGTACAGATGTTCCTCATACCTAGGAATAACACATAGGATACTTTTTATCCCAAAATTCCCACGGGATAAGGTTTCACGCGGGTAAAACCGCGGGGCACAGCTAGTGTATTATATTTATGTACTAAATTCTGTTTTCTAGTAATACCTCTGTTTGATTCTCAGTAATAACTTTGTGGACATTTTCACACCACACCTAATTGCAGAATTAGTTTGGATTCAAATTCTGTATAGAGATAGTTTCAGTCCAATAAAATAACCAAGTTCATGACTTTCGCAAAGCCAAAGCCTGGCGGAATGTCAGTATTTTACGTGAACCGACTGCCATCAGACCTTCACAACCCAGAGGGCTATACGACCATTGGTTACTGGTTAAACCAAATGTTAGACTTTTGACGGCTCTAACTACCCGTAACGATTGTCTTTGAGAATTAAATCAAATAATTAATTTCAAAGAACAATAGTTCATAGATACAAAACAAAATATAATAGTTTTCGTTGTAAATTAAACATTTAATAACAAAACCAACACAAGCTACTAACAAGTCACCCAACTCAATAACTTGGTACGCAACATTCAATATTATGTTCACTTTTTTCAATATTGAAAATCGGTGAACAAAACACTTTAGTGGAGTGTAAAAACTTCCCGTATTATATTAAGATATCGAAACCCGATATGCGATATGCCGCCGAGGGCCCGGCACAGTGTCGCACTGTGTCACTCACTCGTATTTCATACACAAAAAACAAATAAACTCTGCATATTTTATTGATTTACTAACTCTATACGAACATTATCTAAATTTTCTGCAAAATAGGAATTGATAAGATATCTCCACTAATATTTTAAGGCTGAATAGTTTGTTTTTCTGTTTGTTTGAACGCGCTAATCTCCAGAACTACTGGTCCGAATTAAATATACATAAGTTACAGCTGTTTTAAAAAGATCATTTGACACAATATTACAAGTAACTTATTGATAACTGCACTTACAGTTATAGGCAGTGGAGTCTACAATTTTTAAAAAGTAAAACATTGAGTTCCAAATTCAAGATTTAGTGAAATTGAATTCAAATTCCATAGAGCACTCACAGTAGAATTCCACACAGATTGATAACCAACGAATTGACGAGTGCCCTTTAACCAGAATCACGGATCATGGAACACGTGGCCCGCAGTATTGACTTGGTGCAGTAACAGACTCCAGGACTTACAATCTAGAATTTCAGATAGAAATTGAATTCAGCAACATTGTACAGCCACTATGAGTATGGTAGGTATTCGATTATCGCCCCCGATATACTCGTAGATCGCTACAAACCCACATTGTAAGGAATTGATAGAATATACTCGCACAAGAAATGGGAGAGATGTTATTATCAAAATGTAACGTTTATAGGGTTGGTATACATTAACTTCTGTTTTTATTGATTTTACTAGCTGTGCCCCGCGGTTTCACACTCGTAGTTCCCATTCCCGTTCCCGTGGGAAATTCGGGATGAAAAATAGATGACAGATTCTCAGACCTACTGAATATGCTCACAAAATTTCATGAGAATCGGTCAAGCCGTTTCGGAGGAGTATGGCAACGAAAACTGTGACACGAGAATTTTATATATTAGATTTATTAAATTTAATATTTTGTTTAATCTAGTAGTCAGTTAAGAGATAAACTATACGTAGGTTGGATTTGGCAAATGAACGTCGTATCAATCCGAAACTATATGGATTAATGAAAAATACTCAAAGTAGTGTTTAGTTAGGTTTAAATAAAAACTAACTAATTATGTATACAGTGGTGGTCATATGACCACTAATTATATAATTAAGAACGCTTATTTAACGTAACATTTTTTTTCAAAATAGCATGTATAACTAATTGCATGTATTTCTTTTGATACCTTAAAACATTTCCATAGTATCGATACATCAGTTGATACACACGATTGGCTAATAAATAAAAAGATAAACTTTATTTATTAGTTCTAAACCTAATATTAATACGAACTGGCTGGTCATATAATTAAGAACGCTGAATAGTTAACTTTTTTATTTAAGTTTACATAAAGCACACTCCATAGCTTTGTGGTTGTAAGTCTCTATTCGTATTATTTAGATCCCATTTAGTTCTGTAAAGGTCTTAAAAGTGATTGTTTCATATGAATTCATATGGAGAAAAATAAAAGTTTTGACAAAGTCTACAAGGTAGTTGATAAAAAAACTTCCTGAGAAGAATTTGGTCGAACAAAAAGATATTTGACACTTTACAATGCTCTAAAACGATAATTTTCCCGCTGTGAAGCATTTTGCCACATATCAGACTTACTTCAAACGGTTGGTGTGCGTTAAGTACCTAGAAAGTCATCACGTCGAGATGATCGAAAACATTCGTTTGGTAAAAGAAAATAATTTGAAAGGGTCAAATGTGCTGAGAAACGAATATTTCGGAAGAAACAACTCCTCCAACAATCTCGGCACGGACTATACGAAGGTTTTTGGTACAAGAAATGCTGCACAGAAGAATAACAAGGTAGGTTAGGTTAGGTTACCCATCATGCAACGATGCCATATGCAATACCGGCTGGCACTTACAAGAAGGTGTGAAAACTGGATAGTAAGACAGTGGAAAATGATATATTTTCTGACGAGACAAATATAAATTAGAGTGTTTTCTGTTGAAAAACATAATTTACAACATCTTCCGAATAAATTATTCAACCTTAAATACACAAAAGTGTCATTAAAGCATGTTGAAGAAATATGACATTTTTGGATGCTACTTTGAATACGGCGTTGAAGCTGTGAGCTATTCAAAGTAGCTGACACAAGAAAACATGGATCAATTGTAAGACAAAGAATATAATGGAAATGCTATGTTCCTTCAAGCTGAAAACGTTCCTTTAAGTTTTTGGTCAATTTGAACATTCCAGCACAACAATGACCCAAAACATAATGCGCGCACCGTTAAAGAATATCTCATATTGCAATTATTTTCTGTCTAAAATTGGCCAGCTAACAGCCTAGAGCTAAACCCAATCGAGCATTCATGGTGCGAAGTCAAGATAATAATTTTAAATGGACAATATGGCAATTTAAAGAGAGCTCTAATGATGTTTTCTCAAAAGAATGGAACTCTTTTGAGAAAACATCATTTACAAAATGTCAAAAATTGATTGAGTTAATGCGTCGTCGCCCGGTATAGGTAAATCAGTAATTAAAAGTCGTAAACATGTTACCAACTAGTAATTTCAGTTAAAATACAATAAATTGATATTTTACTTTCACAATAATATCATTTATTGAATCTCAGTTTTATATAAAATAACTTTTGAACAGTTTAATAAATCGTTCTTAATTATTTGGCCAGCTTCATTGGTACATTAAATTCGTTATAATAGAGAACTAATGAATTTGTAAAAAAAATAGTTGACCTATTAATTTTATATTCCTAACCCCGTATGCCCCAGTCACGTAGCTATCTCAAAACATAAATAGTTACTGCCAAAAGCCATAAATAACTACACAAGAAATGATTTAGACAAAAAATATATGGAATTTCAAATCGTTCTTAATTATGTGACCACCACTGTATATTAAAGAATATAACAAAACTTTACGTGAAAAAAATATCTCTCACGGGATAAGCTTCCACGCAGGTAAAACCGTGGGGCACAGCTAGTTATATATAAAATCTAAAACCATTTACTTTAGTATCAGATAAAAACTCCATTCAAATTGAAGTTTATTGTTTTTAAATTCGCGTCAGTAACTTAATCATACACGATAGAACTTAACAAATAAATGTACTTATCTATCAAATCAAATCATTAAAATTCATTTGTTAAAATAATAATATACATATTGCAAAGTATATTATATCCTTTATAGGTAATATTAAAAACCGTTGTTAAAACGTACTTATTTAAATTAGTAAGCAAGTAAATACTTTCTTTGAACAACTAAGTAATGTATGAACGCGTTAATTAATCTTTCACGAAGATTAATACCAATAACATAATAAATTAAATGTGTAGTTCAAAAGTTGAGAAACAAACTTCGATAACTCTTATCTTAGTAATTATTTAAGTAATCAAAACTAGATAATAAGTTCGTTCTACATATTAACGATAGCAGCGCCCCGCGGTTTCACCCGCGTAGTTCCCGTTCCCGTGGGAATTTCGGAATAAAAATGTATCCTATGTTCTTACCCGGACCATAAGCTACCCTTGTACCAAATTTCAAGTCAATCGGTTCAGTAGTTTAGCCGTGAAAGGTAACAGACAGACAGACAGACAGAGTTACTTTCGCATTTATAATATTAGTTAGGATTAAGTTCAAAATAAAAAATGAGATATCTTTATTAACTTAATCACAGATAACACCCGATCCAATCGGTTAAAAAGTCTTATTCATTTTTATTCATTTTAGTTAAAAAGTAATAAATAGTTGTAAATAAAACTGTATTAATAAAGAAATAGAGGCTATTTTGTCGTAATAACTCAATGAAGTTGTAATACAGTTGCCGACGGCCGACGGAAAACGCGGCCTATAACGATCACTCTAAAAAACACGAAAATTAATATCTAACTTTATCTAATAAATACGCACCAAGGTAATTAAAGCAGAGGAATAAATAGACTTGAGGGATATCTTAATTGTACTTACTAATTGTTTGTAATAAAAGTTATTAAATAAAGACAAAAGTTATAATTTTTAGTTTAAAAATTCAGTCACCGCTTAATACTAAAGTTTTACCCAACAAAATACACGAATTCCACTTTGTTATTCTTATATTTAAAGTAAACAGTATTCATAAATTTCGTGTTAAGGGCGCTCAATTTAAATATTTAATAAACTTAAGAACATTTGCACGAGTGTGTTTGAAAAAATACTTTTGGAAAAATAAAGTTGAAAAGAATTTTTGTTGGCACCGCTTAGGAAAGTATCATAAAGTGTAACGCAACCCCTACCTGTAGCTATTACATATTTTAACACTCACGCAATCACAAAACTTACATAATACTCGTGAATCTCCACTACCAAAAAATATTGATAAACTTTTAAAATATATTATTTTTTAATAATTTTCAACAAAAATAATAAATCGTATTGTGACATATTTACGTAGAATAAAACAATATTTTTTCGCCGTCTGATTGCTTAATTAAAATGTGTATTTTTTGTGATATATTCTAAAATATTTTAAATTAAATAATGATGTTAGTTTGTGTTATGATTTCAGTGGCCGTACCTGGATGTATCGGAAGTGATGTCGAGAGCGCGGAGACACACGTGCGGCGTTCGACGCGCGCGGTTTTCGCGGGAATACTGAGGGAGGACCGGCGACCGACGACCGACCCCGGACCGTAACCAGTGACGTTTTCTTTTATCGATACAACACTGACATGTCTGAACCGCCGATAACAAGTTTATCGCACATTCACGTCTCTAATTAACAATTAGAGATGTTACTTTGTATTCGATATCGCTTCAAAAATTATACGTGAACTTGAACTTGCCAACTATTTTATTTAAATTTATTTATCAGCTTTAAATTATTGCTTGGCATATTGCAAATGTTTATTATTGTTGTGTATTTAAAGTGATAAGGTATTGTGTGTGGAGGTGTTCTAATGACATTTCTAAGATTTAGAGTACCCAAGGAAACATTGACTTGGCAGCCCTAAGGTCAACGCATGCGTAGTATCCGCCCTTCACGATTGCTGGGCACCAAAGTAACCGCGTTGATTGATTCACCAACTTGTGCGCAGGTTACGCACGGGCCTTAACTAACACACTCCCAAATATTGTAGACCCCCCTAGCGCTCGGCAGGAGCTCGGGACGCCTCCACACACAAGTTCCTTTGCAATACCAACAGCTCACTTTAAATTGGTCCGTTATTAAGTAGAGGTTCGGAGTGAGAGCGTCATTTATTTTAAAAATCGCGTCTTAGGTTTCCTTCGTCTCCGTGCATCCTGATATCACCGGGGGGCTTCCATTACACCACGGAATGGGGTCATAAATAATGTTCTTTTTGTCAGGATTTTTGTTTTTCCACTTCATTATAAATGATGTATACTCCTAAATCTATACATATAGCTGTACTCCAGCTGTGTTTTAAGCGCAAAAACAACATTTGTTAATACTTTTAAGGCTTTTTTATTTATGACTACATTTACGAGTATTTAAACAAATACAATGCTAGTTTTCGATAAGCGGGTGGAGGGCATCGAATAGTTCATAACGCTGCGCTACTTTTCGACGGTTTTACTGCTCGGGTGGGTTTGGAAGACGGAAGGGTTAAATTAGAATGTTTAAGTAGCTATGGTGGACAATTGGAGAGCCCGAGGCTTGCTAGTAGACTTCCTTACATCCAAATTTAATAAAGCCTTTTAGATGCATACAAGAGCAATATACGAAGTCAAATTTAATCCAGTCACTTCTTAGGTATTACATAAAACCTCAGTGGTGGAACAAAACTGATTATCAGAGTTCGAACGCGTGCTATCTCGACCGTGAAGTGCCACAATCTCACTGAATATCGGCGTGAAGTAGTGACTCAAGCTTCTGCGTTGGCACGGTGAGAGTGGTCTAGAATGTCACCCCCTCTTGCAGTTGTCTGTGTTATAATAACTGTATCCGGGACTTATATAGAAAACATTTATATTTATACTTAGTTAAGGGTCAGTTACTACAGTGAGATGATGTAGTGAATGATTATATTATGCGATATATCTGCGTTTCGGCTGTGTCCTAGTGGTAATACTCGTATACATAAATGGATGCTACTGCATGCTCACGGTCCATCCTATGTGTGATTTTTTATTTTTATTGTATATCTTTTAATTTTATGGATGTTAACTTAAGTCTGTATAAATAATTTGAGGTTTTATTGCATAATTCTGATGTTTCCAATTTAATTTAAGTACTGATATTGTATTATTAATTTATTTTTAATAATTATTTAGTATTTTTTATCATTTTAATTTTTCACGTAATTTGGATTATTTTATCTGAAATAAATGAATTTTAACTTTTAATTTAATAAATGATTTCACGATAAGTTACATTTGAAGCAATTATCGAGACTTTATCTCCCGAGTTAGTTTTAGATATAAAAAAGATATATAGATACAAAGAATTTTAAAAGCTGGTTAGCTTTGCTTCTATTCCATGCTCAAAATCAAATCGAATCAATTTATTTCAAATCAAATTTAATAAAAAAATATCTTAATACTAATACAAGATATTTTTTAAATAAATTTAACGGTAGTACAGTGAAACCTGGTTAAGTGAGACTCCAAGGGACCTGACACTTATAGAGGTATTCCACTTACCCAGTGTTTCAAATATCCAGGTATAAATTAATATCTGTCTCATTTACAGAGGGTTCCATTGATAGAAGTGATATACGATAAGTGATATAGTGGGTAGGATTAAAATGAGTAAACAAACAAAACGATATTATCTCAGTTACAGAGGTTTATACGTATAAAATTCACTCGCTGTCTTAGTTATAGAGGTAACTATGATGATAAATCGAAAGAATAAATCCCAGATATAGAGGTCACCTCATCCCACTAACAGAGGTAATTTAGTGCCAAAGTGTTGGGACTTTAGCATGAGGTATTTTATAAAATGATTTCAAATCAAATCAATTTAAGTATATAATACTATCTTAAGCATTTAGTAAAAACCTGTGTTAAATACAAACAGACACTTTGACCTAATTTTGTACAAATAAAAACTTTCTGTAGTAGTGTTAATACAATGACGTCACCGAGGGTTAGCGCGTGATGGTGACACTGAGCAATTGTGACGTTTAACAGTTATGAACTCGAGTGTGAAATAAATACGTAAAGGAAAGCTTGACAGTGTAGTGACAAGTTCTACGAATGATTTGCACATTATGGATATTTATATATACATTTATTTTCTTATTTTTTAAGTTTTTACAATATACATATATAAAAAATAAAAACAAAATATACAATAAAAACTTAAAAAATAGAAGGCCGCCAGTAGCGGGGCAGGGCCCAAACTATTATGGGTATTTTATTATTATTTTGAGATTTTGTTTTTAACTTGTTCTTGATTTAAGTACAGAGGAATTCTCATACTGATAGTATGTGAAAAAAATGCTATAAGATCTAAATAAAATTAGTAAAGAAAATAACCTTTGATTATAATGGGTGGGATACTTAATATCAACAAGCAAAATATCAACAGTTAAAATGTCAACACCGTTTAATCAACAGTTCAATTAATCAAAATACTTCAATATCAATGGTGTAAAACATAAACGGTTCAAAATGTCAACAGTATACATTGTCAACGAATCACATAATCAATGACTTAAAACATAAACGGTTCATTCGTCTGCCTCTAACAACGTCCTACTACTCGGTACTTTAAAATAATGCTCGTATAACATTTGAGACTCCATTCAAACTAATGATTAAATATCCTTTCCAAATATATTCAATATTTATGACGTAATCCCAGATTCTTATAAATAATTATTAATATCAATGGATTAAAATTATCCTATTAAATACGTTTTTTCTTCAACGAATTACCTTATCGATAAATTTAGAATAGCCCATTTGGAAATCACAAATGAACCGTTTATGTTTTAAGTCATTGATTATGTGATTCTTTGACAATGTATACTGTTGATATTTTGAACCGTTTATGTTTTACACTATTGATATTGAAGTATTTTGATTAATTGAACTGTTGATTAAACGGTGTTGACATTTTAACTGTTGATATTTTGCTTGTTGATATTAAGTATCCCACCCGATTATAATTTAAGTGAGAAAATGTCGAAAAAATATTTATTATTCAAGATCAATGAGATGATGTTAAACGTTTTCTTCGATTTTTTTCCGCTTATCAGGACAAACAAAACAAAATTAAATTATTCAAATCGAGCCATTCGTGAGCTTTACGAGCCCGCACAGCAATTGATTTTTGTATAAATAGATCATAACTTATACCAAAAAAAACTTATTTTTTCCAATAAAACAAACAAACAAATCAAAAGAAAATACCGTCCAAATCCTTAGAAAATTGAAAAAATATTGATACAATATTGTGAGAAAAGTTTGTTTAAAAAATAATGTAACAGAATAGGATAAAATCAAATTTTCCGGGTGTCATGTCAACGGGCAAATGGGAGGCGAGGTGACAACGCGAGTTTTCAATTTGCGAAGGCAATCAATCAAATCAAACCGATCCATTTCGAATGTTGTCACGCTAACTGACACAGTTCAACGGACATGCAGTCAAAGTACTCCATTCACATAACTCATATTTATTATAGTTAACATTAATAATATGTATAATTACTAATAATAACATAAATGAAACCACGACAAGAAGTTAAATTTTATTCCTTTTATTCCTCTTTTTAGTAACATAATACTGTTTTAGTGCTGGGCAGAGGCCTTCCCTATCTCTTCCACTGGTCTCGTTTCATAAAAGTGTCAAAATCGTAGCGCATTCAATTTTCGCATTCAAATTCAATACATTTCAAATTGGAATGCCTTGTAGCACTGTAGCAGGTGTAGCAGTCACACATGCTACGCAACGCAAGCCAAGCTCCGTTCAAATCGACTCTTGGGTCAATTGTATTTTTCCAAACACAGCTAGTTTTTGAAGTCACTATCACGCCAAGCCTATTATCGCCTATTTCTCCCAAAAATGTGCTTTCTTTTACCTTACATCATTATTAATCAACAAGGAGAGAGTGACCTTTTTCCTCTAACGTAATCTTACAGGACAATACTTTACTTTGGAAAATTCATTACGTTCCGAGCAGTCGTTTGGACGTGAAAAGAAAACAAAAGTACCGTATTTATTAGCATAGATTACCTGATAAATCGTAAATAAGGCCCGTTTACAGTAACGAAAGTTTGTTAAAAATTATATTTGGCAGTCGAACTGTCATACTTGGTTCTCGTCTTAATTCTAAATCGGCTCAAGTATCTCAGTTGTACGTGACTCGCTTATATTGAGAAAGGAATTGGTTTACTGGCTTTTTGTAAACTGTGACTGCTACTCAGAACGTAAATGACGAATTTTCAAAGTACCTATCTATACCGTGCACGTACATTCGCTCGCTGTCAGATATGTTTGGATATTTATTTATATACACATGTTATATAGCTATTAAACATGGTTGTTCTACTGGGAGATAGCAAAATAATCTTATGTTTTTAATGTTTTGTATACTTAGTACCAACTGTGGCCTACAGTTTTACCCTCCCGTAGCAACTTGGGTTTAAAAAGTTTTATTGAATCCATGATATATTACCAAATAAGAAATCATCATCTACAATTCGTTCAGCCATTAAAGTCAAAAGCATACACGTGCACACTTATACAAAACTTACTTTTATAATATTAGTCAAAAAAAGAAAAAAGAAATCTCCCCCTAGTTTGATTGACATTACCTCTATGTTCAATAAATACCGCAATGACTTTACCTCGACGATTCTCTTCGACGATATATTTATAATTAATTACCTCAAACTATACTTGTTACCACATTGTTATACTCGTATATTGACAGAGAATGTAACTGACAGGTGTCAAAACAAAATGAATGTATCAACTTTGGTTAATTGACAAACATTCATTAATTTCCATATCCATTATTATGAATAATACTTAACAAAAAGGACATACATTATGAAATTCGTATCAACATATTTTCTTCCTGTAACATCTAAGATAATACACGAAAATATAGTTATTTATGGTACAAGCGAGGTAAGTTGGTGATTACTTCCGAGGCGCTATTGAGGCCCGAGCCGTCAGGCGAGGGTCAGAAGATAGCCGAGGTAGTAATCATCAATACACCGCGTGTACCATACAACGTTTTTCAACACACTTGCGAAGAAATTAATAATAAAATATCATTTTTCGCTAATAAATAAACAGTTTTTCTATTCGCGCGCATCCAACACAACAATGGTGAACGGCCAAAGAGTAAAAAAATATACTTATTATAAAGAAAATCGAATGAATGAATGAATGGAATCGACCATAGACCTACCAAAAGTAAGGCAACATAGTTGAAGTTTGT
Organism: Timandra comae; assembly: GCA_958496195.1. Lineage (NCBI taxonomy): Eukaryota > Metazoa > Arthropoda > Insecta > Lepidoptera > Geometridae > Timandra > Timandra comae. The sequence continues at coordinate 18,974,297 of OY292353.1, forward strand.
TTTTAAAATGTACGGACACAATTTTTTTGGTATCGAAACTTTTTAAAAAACAAAGCAATTTAAAAAAACAATCTATAACTCACTAGTGAATAAAACGTGTCATTATTCAACTGTTTTTGAACAAATAAGAGCCCCTTTATGAGCGAGTGTGTTGAAAAAGTCTTTTAAGTAAAACAAAATGATAAGTTTTTTTAGTATTTTTACTAAAGTTATCCTTCAACACAAGATGCCTTCAATTAGTCACAGTTCACAGTAGTCACAATATCAAAGTGCTAAATAAGGGCTACTGATTACTAAAGAGGTAAATAAATTGGCTACATCAAATATGTACATCAGTTACTAAATTTAATTAATAAAATAACATAGTAATAAGTATACTCATTCACTACATCATCTCATTATAGTGGTAATTAAGTTTGTAACTTGTATCTAGGGTATCAGAAACTACGCACACACGCATTCACAAATCAAAATACTTTTATACAGACATTGGTTTGTTACTTAATTTTATTACACATTCTCGTATAGATATTTTCCAATTTGATATAACGCATTCCATAGAACGATGTAAATGTTTTTCCGTTCACAAACTCTAATAAAAAATCTATAAAACTGCAATCAATTCAGCTTTCAGGTGGATGAAAGAGGCGATGAAAATATCTATAAAAAGCATAGAAACAATATGATCCATTGAAATGTTACATTTTTTAGGCCTTACCTTGCGTTTCTTAGAGGACGCAATTTTATTTTTTTGACGTGTAGGGGGGGTAAGTGTAAAGCTAAAATCAAGTTTGTGGGGTCGCCACCCTTGTCCCACGGCCGCCATCTTGAAAATAGGGGTTGAAACGGTTTTTACGATATATCTCTTAAACTATTTATTTGATAAAAAAAAATTTAACGTTTTTTGTTGCAAATTAAATTCTCTATAACTTTGGTCCAGTAATTTTTTGTCGTAAAACTATAAATAAAAAAGTTATAAGTGAAAATGTACAGAAATTCGAGAAAAAAATTACCGAGAATGCTGTCCAGGTAGAAAATACCCAAGCGACCATTAGGGAACAAAAGAAAAGCTGCTATTATTATTATCATTATTTCTAACCTCTCTTACTGTACTATTCTTTTTTTGAAGTGAAAACTTCTTTAGCGGCGCTGAGCACTTTTTTTTGTATGGGTAAAAACTTTCAAACTCGCGTCAGGGTCACGTGATGCTGATCGAAAAAGCGTAAGATCGAGGGGAAGGGAGAGGAACTAGTATCTCCCACTCTTTCTACCGTGCCTGAGTGTGCTGCAGCGGTATCCTCGTAACAAATGTCATTGTGACATTGCCTCCAGACTCTACCTCGTGGGTCGTGAGGAAAAGAGTCAATAATTAATTATTAATAACATTGCAAAATTACTTATTAAAAGAATTATAATAACAAAATAAAAAAATAAAAAAAATAACTGATGACACATTATTAGTACCCACGTATAAAATATGTATAGTTAAGAGTACTGAAAAATAGTACTCACTTCGGAGCGCTGTAAAACCTTAGCTATTGACTTAATGAAAAAATGTTGCATATAAAAGTTGTCGAAAAAACGATCTGCAAAAATGGTCTGATATCGTTTTTTCGTAAAATGATAAAAAAAAGTTATATCGAAAAATATATTTTTTTTCTCGAATTTCTGAACATTTTCACTTATAACTTTTTTATTTATAAATTACTGGACCAAAGTTATAGAGAATTTAATTTGCAACAAAAAACGTTAAAAAATTTTTTTTATCAGATAAATAGTTTAAGAGATATATCGTAAAAACCGTTTCAACCCCTATTTTCAAGATGGCGGCCGTGGGACAAAGGTGGCGACCCCACAAACTTGATTTTAGCTTTACACTTACCCCCCCTACACATCAAAAAAATAAAATTGCGTCCTCTAAGAAACGCAACCCAAATGTAACTTTTCAATGGATCAATACGTTTGAAGCTAACAAAAGGACTTATATTCAGACAGACTGATATACAATGACCCTATTTGAATGATTGAACGTCACCCCACCAGGTTCGCGACACCAACATGCAAACACCAAAATGTGAATAGACTAGTCTGTCAAATAAAGGGTACGGTTCCCGTGCGAGCAGGACTGCCAAACAAAATATTGCGTAATCCATTCCCGTTCTAGAAGTGTTTCTATAATCTTCATCTGCCTTATTTGCGTTACATTTTTAGTCTGGTTTAGCACTAAACGAGGTTTTACAATCAATTTTGAATACTATCAAAGTGACAGATTTGACTGACAAGGTGTCAAATAAAATGCAACGCAAATAAGGCAGTATGTTTATCTTACGTGGTGAGAATCTACCCTGAAGACCTTAGCCACTACACTGTCGAGCAGTGGCGAGGGGTCCATACAAGACGATTCCTACCGTCTTCCCTTTTGAAAACAGACCAACTTACACTACTAAACTCTAAATTATCTAACACTCATACTTCAACTATACATATACTACTTACTTATAACCACATATTAAAAAAAATTATCTGTTTTTAATAAATCAAAATAAAATAATAATTCACTAAAAGAATACATAGCGTAATATTCATCGCATAAGAAACGATCTAACTACCTCATACTGAAACAAAATCATAATAACCATTAAATACTATAAGTTACGGTTCAAAATCGCTTGGAAGCACCTAGCGCTATACAAAGTTACAATACACCTACATCGTATAAGAAACGATCTAACTACCTCATACTGAAACAAAATCATTATAATCATTAAATACTACAAGTTACGGTTCAAAATCGCTTGGAAATAAAACGTTTTCCCTTGCAGGTCTAGCGCCATACAAAAGCGTATTCACAACTACATACAATGAACCGTTCCGATACAAAATTCACGCACACATTGAAACATATTCGCACTAATTCACGCCCAAAAATAAGACGCTCGGCCACCGTCTTGCTACTAGATACTATTAATTATTCTGTACCAGCCAAGGATCAGACCAGAGAAAGAGAGAGAAAGATAACACGGCTGTTGACGTTTTGCAAAGCGTATTCGCGTATGTCAAGTGTCATGCCATTTAAGTTTTCGCGCGTTGTAACAGTTTGTTTTTGTTTTGTTGATTTTTACGATTTTACATGATAATATTATTTACGCGACTTATTGTTTTATGTAGTATTTGTAGAATTATTATTACGTAAACCTCAATTGTAAATTTGATATAATTAGTGAGTTAAATACCTAAATTCGAAATTATTGGTTTTCGTGTTGTGAAGTGTGAAAGTTAAAATAAAACAAAACAAAAGTTTATTGCATATTGAGCAACTGTTGCTTAATGGATAATCTGCTAGGTGAGAATAATTTATTTAGTAAATTGGACTTAAAATACTACTTGAAAGTAGGGTGATTTCTTGATAAGTAATAATATAATCTTTTTAGATTGATTTCAACTAAAGGTTATCAAACGACCTGTATGAAAGTATACTCGTATTGTTTTTAAAACTGCACAGTTTTTTAAAATTGAATATGTTAGTCTATTGAAATAGGTTCAACTTGTACAACTGAACTTTAATACCAAATTGCATGCATAATTATGATGATTGCAACATATTTTTTGTTGCATTTTTTAGTTTAAATTTAAATTACATCATAACTATTACACACATAAAAATATGAATGAATTAAATGTAGTGAAAAATAATTTATTTAAATAATAAAATAACTTAAGAGGCAGAATTAAAACTAATAAATGAAACATAGGTATTTCTTTGCACCTCCAGTGCCACCCATAAGTAGAAGTTAGTTAAATTAGTTATTAATAGTTAGTTCTGTTATATAAAGGAGGCAGCAACTTCAGAAAGTATACAAATTACCTAATTGTATAATTTTATGAGATCTGTCTCTGGTTAAATTTTTTAAATCTCTTTTTTATATTTAAATGATAACGGGGTATATAGCATAAAGTGTTTTGTTTCCTGTGTTTGTTATTTTAGATTCAAAAGTATATAAATCCGTTAGAATTTGTGTGTTTATCTTTATGTAAGCAAACAAATAACAATACAGCTGAACCGATTTTGATGAGCTTTTTACATAGCAAATGGTCAATATAATAAACAGTAACTTTTATGTTAAAATTAACATAGATCAGCAAGAAATGTATTTCTTGAGTCGCGGAAAAAAGTTTGTCATCAGTCTCATCCAAAATTATGTAGGCGTCGTTTTTTTTTTTTTGGATCGTCTTCCCTTTCGGAAAATTTCACCCCTCGCCACTGCTGTCGAGGCTCCTATTGTGTTTTTATTCAACAAGCAAATACTCAGTGCTCGTCCACGCGTGAATAATAATTTCATGTACAACAAGAATCACTCCACTCGGTAATAATATCCAATGGAAAATATATTTTATTTGAGTGAAAGGAGTGGAATAAATGATGCCTTTGTTTGCCCATAACTAAGGTTATTGAAGTGTGCGCAGTAAGATCATACTAAAACATTTGTAAAATTACTTTATCTTCAATTTGCTTCCAGAAAATTCGGTCAGAGACAATGAAAATATTCGATATAGCTCAGTGATTCTTTTTTCTTATTAACTTTGGTTTTAATAAAAATATAACTTTTCTAATGCTTGTTATGTTAGGAAACTCAATTTTCTGACTTGTTTAGATTAGGTATTGAAAGCTACTCGGCTTATATTTTATGTATTATAAAACCGTAGTAGTAACTATTTAGTATTCTGAGACCATAGTACCATAATACCCATACGAAAAATAAGAAAAACTGTAAATTGAGATTCCATTCCTCTAAAAACTTCTTCTAATGAGTGCCCAAGAACAGCGTAAAAGAAAATTTTGGAAAATCTCTTAATTTATTCAATCGAGAGAAGTGGTCGCTTGTAAATGACAAACAATGACGAAGTTAAAAAACATCATCTCATAAATTACGTTATCAAATTGTTTAATGTATACTTTAAGGCCCTTCTTCCCGAATTATGCGAAATGATACCAAAAATATAATAATTAATTCTAAAACACGTTCGGGGGTGTTATAACGTAAGAATGTAATCGACCGGGAGTAAGTAACAGATACGTTGTCATTAGGGGTAAGCCTAACACAATTATCTAACGCGGAACAACCACAATACATGCGTGAAATATCATCGGAGAATTTATCATGTTTTGCTAAATATGCTCGGGGTTTCATACGCGTAATTTCCATTTTACTGTACAAACTTTTAACCTATATTTCGTCATCTCGCTATGAAGTGAATTTTGGGATATGTTTTCTTATCGGTTGTCTTCGTTATAATGACTATCTGCGAGGCAAATTTTAGCGCAATCTGTTTAGCGCAAAGAGTTCTTTATGTTCAGTGGTTTGTTTTTTTTTTTATTGTCAATAAAAAATCTTACAAAACATCAAAATACTTAGATAGCATCTATAAACCACAAAGGTTATGATTATAGATATATATTATTAATTATGTTAATAGATCAGACAGTCGGTCATTTATTTATTTATTTATATTAACCTATGTTGTCCCACTGCTGGGCAAAGGTCTCCCCCATTGGTTTCCAGCTTTCTCTTTCCAATGCTACCAGTGGCCAATCGTTTTGGTACGCGTCTAGTTCGTCTCGCCACCTTGCACAGTCGGTCATAATTGCTTTTTATTTATACAAATAGCTTACAATTGTTTGATAATTACAACCCTTTCAATGTTATTGTTACAAAAACAAAATGCACATCAGTAAAATTGTCACTAGTTCACGATTCAAGTGCGTTTTCTTTTCGCTTGTTGTAGTAAATGAATCAGAAACTTTATAGTATTCTGAAGGCAATTTTACAGCAATCAAAATGCTCTTCACCTTTATCGCCCCTCCCCCCTCCCCGCTTACATTCCCACCCCCTCCTCCCATTCTATGCTCACGTGGATCGAAAGCCGACAAAGTCCTTCTGACAAAAACCGTACTTATACCTCAATAATTCCGCGACACCCCGCGCCCTGCTCTGGAGCTTTAAAGTTTATTTTTAAAACAGTTGTCTGCCAAATTATTTACTTAAAAACAACTTGGATATTGTCCTTTTTTGGGTAAGGTAATCGAGGGCTTTTATTTAAAGGTGTCACAAAGTTACGTCGATTTTTTTAAGTTTTAGAAAAGGTAAAGGTTTAGTGGCTTGAGTGCCCATCTACCTGCCAAACAGAAAGTCCGCGGTTCAATGATTGGTTAGAGCGATGCGTGTTTTTTATATAGATAACCGGGGTTTTATATCACCCTCCATTAACTAAGTGTGATGAACAGGAGTGTTTTTTTCTGAACATATCACCAATTAAAGACTTTGCCTACATTTGAGATCTTACAGGCCTACAATAAAACCTACACAGATATAGAGTTCCATTATGTTAATGGTACGGAACTCACGATTTTCCTACAAACTTTTTTCTGACTTACGTTCAAATACGATTCTAACTTGGAACGTTTTTATACACTTTTGTATTAAAAACTTTGTTTCAGTTATGTTCAAGAACATTGTCCTTAGATACTCGTGACAGATGTTGTTTCTCATTTCGTACTGTGTGTGTATTAGGTACATGTATATTATTACTAGCTGTGCGCCGCAGTTTCATCCTCGTTAACTTGACTCATATTGGACGTATCATGATTTAATTCAGTCTATAGCCTTCCCCGATAAATTGGCTATAATAGTTACAGCCTAAAATGCCCACTCCAGGACTGATTAAGGCTGCCTTCCTACGCTAATCTACACTAAAATGTTTTTTAATTCAAACCAGTACTTTCGCCTAGTGCGTTCAACAAAACTCTTCAGCTGTATAACATAACTATAGATTTACTAGAACAGTTACATGCTCTGTTTTCGTCAAATCCCACGAATGTGTGTACACTTAACATTTTTAATTCAACAATTGTCAGAGTGTCGAAGTGAAACATTCGAGAATGTTCCGTCGAATTATTTAAAATTCATAAGGTTCGCATTCGACGCTTAAATGTTTTATTTATTCTATATTTCTCAGTATTATTGTTTCCGAAGTAAAACTTTTTGTTTTACTGACTGATTCGGGTGCGGTTTGGTGTTTTAATTTATTTAAAAAAGAGATAAAAAACAGCCGGAGTTCCTTGTCCCTTCTCGGTTGAAGTAATTTCCGAATCGGCGGTGGTTTACAAAGTGTTTACGGAACAAAAGGGTCGTATTTGGTCTTTAAAATTTTTATTTATTAAATTCACATACAGAGAATAATATACAACATACAAAAATATAGATCATGCAAATATTTAATTTATCTCACGCAGTGACTGAACTGAACTTAGCACCTCCATTTCTCCCACTGCGTTCTACTACTTCCATTTCTACAATTTCTTTTACTACGACTACCATCTACTACTATCATTTCTACAACTGCCATTGCTTCAATTTCCAGTTCTACCGCTTATTCAATTTTCGCTTCTTCCTGTATCTGCTACTGCCTTCTGCCACTTCCATATCTACCACTGCCTTCTACTACTGCTTTCTACCACTTCCATCACTACCGTTTCTATACCATCTCCATTTCTACCACTTCTGCCACTGCCTTCTTCCACTTCCATTTCTTCCACTTCCATTTCTACTACTTCCATTTGTAGCATTTCCATTTCTGCCATTTCCATTTGTAGCATTTCCATTTCTGCCATTTCCATTTGTAGCATTTCTATTTCTAACATTTCCATTTCCATTTCTAACATTTCCATTTCTACCACTTCCATTTCTATGACTCCCATTTCTACAACTGCCATTTCTACGACTTCCATTTCTTCAATTTCCAGTTCTACCGCTTCTTCCATTTTCATTTCTTCCGGTAACATATTTACAACTGCCTTTCTACCATTACCTTTTCTATAACTACTGCTACATATAAACAGCTAGATATAGTATTTTTCTTAATTTGTCAAATTAATTTACATTTTTATTATTTACTAAACTGTATTTACCTTATACTGAGGCACTAGTAATTTAATTAAATATATATTTTACAGCGATGATGTACCTATGGGTCGTTTACTTCGTTAGAAAGTACTGCTTATCTACACTAATATTATAAAGAAAAAAAAAATGTTTGTTTGTAACGAATATATTAGGCTCCGAAAAGGCTCCGATTTCAAAAATTATTTCACTTATGGAAAGCTGATTTATCAGTGCGTGACATAGGCTATATTTTATCCCTGTATTATTATTTACTAGTGGTATATGATTTTTTGCCATAAACCATTAAATAATAAACTTACACTGCCTTATTTGCGTTGCATTTTTTGCACTAAACCAGGTTTTACAATCTGATCTAAGTACAATTTTGAATACTGTCAAAAGACTAAAGTGACATATTTGCCTGACAAGGTGTCAAATGCTTAAACCAGGTTTTGTTAAACTGGGTTTAAAATGTAACGCAAATAAGACCGACCGTGTACAGCGGCTTTACCCGAATTCCCATCAAAGGGCAAGGCAAATAATAGTCTATACCAAGTGATGAAGTTTTCCATTAGTGAAAGAATTTTGTGAATCAGTCCAGTAACTCAAGTTAATCAATCGCAAGAGCACAACCTTCTCTCTTAATAACATTATTAGTACAGAAAATTAGGAAATTAATATTTCCAGTACATTTACGTTCGAACGCAAGGATTGATTTACAATTAGGTAGATGCCAAGTATCGATAGAGGAACATAGGGCGGTCAACTAATTGGGTCATAGTCGACAATATCTCCATTTAACGGGCTCTAAAGGCCAGGGGGCGGGTTGGACAAATGCCACGGGAGTCATCAACCAGTGGCGCTTAGTTCGGTACGAGGACATTTCTTTGTACAGTCAGGACAATTTTTAAAGCTTACTTGCCATGTGAGTGGAACTTGGTTTGAACACATTTCTAAGGCTTCCTAGTTATGTTGGTGGTGGTAAAATTAAGTCAAGTTTTAATTTATTTTTCAACACACTTGCTCATAAAGAGGCTCTTATTTGTGCAAAAACAGTTGAATAATGACACGCTTGATTCACTAGTGAGTAATAGATGTTATTTTTAAATTGTTTAATTTAAAAAAAGTTTCGATACCAAAAAAAAACGTGTCCATACATTTTCCATTGTTGTGTTGGATGCGCGCGAATAGAAAAACTGTTTATTTATTAGCGAAAATGATATTTTATTATTAATTTATTCGCAAGTGTGTTGAAAAACGTTGTATGGTACACGCGTGTATTGATGATTACTATCCTTGGCTATCTTCAGACCCTCGCCTAACGGCTCGGGCCTCAATAGCACCTCGGAAGTAATCACCAACTTACCTCGCTTGTACTATAAATAACTATGTTTTGTGTCAATTGAAACTATAGAAGAAGATGAATGTAGTTGAATATTAGCAGTATTTAACCGGTCAACAACTAAGCTAAGTATGCTTGTGTCTGTCTAGTCGTTAATATTGCAATGGGTGGGATCGAACTCATGACCTCTCGATTGCCAGACCGACGCTTTAGCCATTGGGCTAATGTCGCTGTTAATTTATTATTTATTACTTAGTTACATTATTCATGTTTCATAAAATATACGTTTATAGTCTTTTCATAATCATATAAGATATATTTTACTTAGAATTTTAAGATTTTTTATTGTACTACAAAATATTAATATAGATTTATGTGAGGACGATATCAAACGTCGAGGACCGAACGACGAAAGTTAAACCAAATACGTGATGCCAAGAAATAATAAAAGAAACGATGAAAATAATATAAGTTTTGTTTTTGGAAACATTGCTTATGTAATATCTACTTGTATCGAGTGGATGTAGTATGCGTATTTCATGTAGTTATTACATTTTTATTATTTATTTTTAGAGTTATACTAGGGACTTTATGCCATCTCATTACAATAGATACTTTTATTGCAAACTTTCAGCGTTCACCCTTTGAGATATCATTCGGTCCCGATTGACACAGTACTTATTAATAGACAGTCGTTGCGGTTACAGCCCGCAAAAGACTAATAAAATAATATTGCAGCACGCTTTTTATTTTATTTGTTATTATCTAAAACCTAATTCCAACGTAATCCCAAACGAATACCCGTCGAACGCCGTAATCCCTGACCAGACCGTCTGTCACCATCTCCTGTAACGTTTGACCTTTTCTTGTTCGGAATGCCGGTACACGGGAAATGATACCCACGATATATATTATTGAAAGCCACGGTCGATCTTCGGCCCCCGCTAATATCCGAGGGTTTAACCAAACTTCCAAACTGCGATCGTAAACAAAGGTTAACGCGGTGGGTTCGGCCCTGTATCTGAATTAGTTGTCGACATTTTGTAGTGAAACCAACTGTAAAACTGTCTTATTAATGTTGCATTGCGCGTTTGTTTTATTTCTGGCGAATTTCTGGCTACTCGGTGTGACTTTTATAGGCTAGAAATATATATAACGAGTACTTATGGTATGGTAGGTAGTACGTAATACGGTTAAAAAAATCTTTATTTCTCAAAAGATTAACAAAATCACTTAAAGAGAAAACATTTGAGTAGTACATTAAATATCGCAGGCACGCGTAGGACCGTAGGTAGTTTGAAACAATAATTTAAATAATGTTTAATTCGGTTAATTCTAACCTACTTATTTTCTTTTGGCACTGTTCGAAGTTATATTTTACGACAGTATATGTGACAAGAGATCACTAAGCCGTTCAGTGAGGTTATGAGGTCTACCACCAGATATTATTTAAATGTAATAAGTAAGTGTAATTTTTTTTATAGATTCCATATCTAACTTCTGTCCGTGTGTGTAAGCAGAAGGTAATGCCCTAAGTAAATACAAAGGTAAATATATTATACCTATGTTTGTTTTGAAGTATTTCGCGGCGTGCCTACTTTTAATCACACGAAATACAGCACAAGCTTACCTCACTAAGTTATTAAAGGTTTTGTCTCCACTATAAAAATCAGTCATTGATTATATAATTTTTTTAAACATATGGTAAAAACAATACTCGTATTTTATTTATTTATTACAAAACAAAACCCACAGACTCATTAATAAAATATAACTTTAAGGTGTTAAGGGCCTATTTCACGACCTTCAAGTAAAGTTACTCACCAAGTAAATTTAGATTTGTCTCTTTCTTCAACTGACAAAGACAAAGACACAACTGAGAATGAAAGAAACAACTGACAAAGACAAAACATGTAAGTAATTACTCGGAACGTTACTTGAAATAGGCCTTGAGTATATTTTATATCCTAAATCTTAATTAAAACTGAAATCCTTGTTCACCACCAATAATTCTAAGATACAATTTCGTATCAAATTTGAACTTTAGTATCAATACAGAAACTACCGTCACAAATTATTCTGAAACTTCGTTAAATTTATATCTTAAAAGTACCGGCTATTAAGATATCAAACTAAGTCGCATGTTTCAAAGTTGTTGGTTACTTACTTAGTGTTGGAGTGATAGTTTGGTCGGCTACAACTAGTGATGTGTCAAATACAACATCTAATATATAAAATTCTCGTGTCACAGTTTTCGTGCCATACTCCTCCGAAACGACTTGACCGATTCTCATGAAATTTTGTGAGCATATTCAGTAGGTCTGAGAATCGGCCAACATCTATTTTTCATCCCGAAATTCCCACGGGAACTACGGGTGTGAAACCGCGGGGCGCAGCTAGTTTTCATATATATTTTTACATCTTGAGATATTTGTACCAAAGCACCCCGCAGCATGGAAAAATGGGTAAGATTTAGTATAATGCAGATTTTGACTTCCTTATTTATGTGTAAGTATAAGTGACGAGCGTAACGACCACCTATGACTAATCTCCAAGAAAAAAGAAACAAAGATGTTTACTAATGTAATGAATACAAAGATTCATTACGATACCAAATCCTTATACTCGAACATTCGCTTATTCTTATTGATTACTTTTTTGACTACTTTTAATTAACTAAAACTATAGTACCTATCTGCGTACCTCGCCGCAAGATCCCAGTTCTGTAAAGTTTTCTGAAGGTATCCGTATTCGCACTGTTTCGAAAGGAATAACTATTAAATACGGATATACATATATAGATACGGAATACGGATTACCTAGGAAACAACGCCCTCTTACAAAAATATCATACAAATAAACTGAAAATGTTTCGTATAATTTGAAGTGATTTTCTGTAAGAAAGTTGCCGACATTTCCAACACGTTAAAACGAGAATAACGCGTATACAACCGCAGTGATTCCTCGATATTTACACTCATTGGAACCAATATCTATTGTGATCGCACTCTATTGTGATAAACTCGAAGGTCTTGTTATTGTTACAAGTTTAAACACGATACAATAACAAAGTACACAAATTAGTTATGATATGAAACATTCAAATGAATATTCAATCATTTATAAGAAGGTAAACTAAAAATTATAAAGACGAAAGATTTGATTGTTTGTTACGATTTAACTCAAAAACTACTGAACCGATTTCAACAATTCTTTCACTCATTACAAGTTGTACTCGTATTATCAGCACTAACATATGCTATATTTTACCCCCGTAATCCCACGGGAACGGGAACTACACGAGTAAAACCGCTGGGTAAGTAATTAGTCAAGACAAAACACACTACGTTATCCGTCGAAGTTCCAGCCAAGTTGGGAACATCAGTGAACCTAATGAATACGTTACTAATTCGGTCACAACCTACAGTTTAGATACAAGTAAGTTTCCGCGTAGTTTCATATATCTAGTGGTGAGTTAGTTTAGTCATCTGATATTCCGCGCACGAGATTCCTTATTGGGCCGCTAATGAACCAGCCGCTTGGTACTTTCAACGAATACTTTATATCAGAACTGTGCCAGAGGTTTTAATAGATGAGAAACTTATTGGAAGGTAATTTGTACTGAAAAAATATACTTATGTTTAATTACGAAAGTTGTTAGGTGCTGCTTTGTAATGAATTCCATCGCAATAGGATATACTTATATGAACCAAGATAATACTCGTTAATTTTCCTTGATTTTTTTACAGTTATTTTATGGCCATTATTTTTAACGGGGGTACACGCTTGCTTGACGACAGGGAATTGAACCCGCACAAAGGACCCTGGTAGTCAAAATATCACCCTAAAACTACTTACCTACACCTGAGACTCAAAATTATTATTATAAAAGTAACTCAAAATACTTTCTTAATAAGGAGATACTAACCAAAAATCGTTATTTTTGGTAAGTATCTAAGTACTTATTTAGCTCCATGGTGCATACTTTAAAAACTTTCGTAAACCAACTCCACTTTGGACCGTGATTTAGTTTCACTTACATCTATAAATCCCCGCTGCACTGGATTATGAATCCCGAACCTTTTTAACACTTGAGTAATACGGTATAATTTACACATTAACCAGTTAGTTAACTATCGCCGTTAATAGCGCTAAAAGCGATGGAAGTTTACCCATAATTCGTGTTCCAAAACAGGTATAGCATAACTTCTAACTTATCTTTCGGACGGTTTCTTTGCCACCCTGTACACTGTACTAAATTAATGGACTTGATGGCGGTAGACTTAATATTTTGAATTTGATTATAGCCTAACCTTACGCTATTTATATTTTGTAATATCATACATAATAAACACTACACAACTAGAGCATGTTTAGTTAGTTAATTTTATTCCCGTGACCGTGTCTTCCTTTGGGTTGTGGCTGAAAATCAGCTTATTGCTCGTTGGCAATAACAGACGCTGAGCTATGGAGCCTTTTTGTGCTACTACGAGTACAGCGTACATACTTACATATTTGAAGGTACGAGGATTGCGGATTTTTATTTTTATTTTAATCATAATTGTATGAATTTTGTGCTTTTGTACCTTTTTTAGTGCTAGATATACCTAGCTATCTAAATATTTTGATTATAGCTCAAAGTTTTAGAGGAGATCTTTGTCCAGCTGTGGGATGGTTCACAAAACAATACCACAGATTTTAATACTTGTAAAATTACCCTTTACTTACTTAATTATAGTTAAAGAGCTTGTTTGGGCCAGCAGTACTTTAGTTTATTGATTTGAAAAAAATACTATATGAATATAAGTACTACCTACTTAAGTAAATTATTATTTGACAAAATTAAAAACGTTTAATTTATTGATATCTTTGATTTACACGAACACTACATTTTAAAATAAAACACTTAAACGGATTTTTGTCAAATACAACCACGACAAAAATCCGTTTAAGTGTTTTATTTCAATGTTTAATTTACTGACCAATATAATTTACCAGATACCAGAACCTACTTAAGTTCTTTGTTGCTGAATTGCGTATGTGAAGATCCTTATGTAACCTAATTTATAATTCTAAAATGTTGTGTAAATGCCGTTGGTGTACCTTATTAATAAATAAATAAATATGTACAATAAATACCAACCCCAAAAATACTAACATGCTGAATAAAGTTAATAGCGTGTATTGTAACATGTGGCGCCATCTCTTAGAAGCTGCTGTAACAAACTCTTCAACTAAACTACAAATTAGTGCTTTGGTGTCTCACTAGGTGGTTCTGGTTCCACATACTTAGCTAGTTCTTCCATGGCCATTTAAGTAGTTACTTAAAAGTTTAGTACAGAAGAAATGAATCTTCACTACCTTTTAATTGAACTTTATTTTGCTATGTAAAAAATTAAGTAGATAAAAAAGATACGTATAACAATAACATTCCATTTAAGAATTGGTGACGTGTTACAATCGAAGCCAGTAGTGTCCGGCTCTGATCCTGTTGTAGTCGGGAAGGCCCTCGACGGGCCCGAGGGCCACCACCGCCGGGCACCGGTCGAACAGCAGGTGGTCGTACACGCTGAGCATGTGCTCCAGCCGCATCAGGTCCATGGTCTCGTACATGTCGTGGATCGAGGTCCACTTGCACGTGTACAGCACCTGGTGCGCCAAGTCCTGCGCCGTCTTCACCACCCCGTCCACGTTCTTCGCCAACTTATATTTAGCCACATTCATACCTCTCTCCACATCCGATTTCTGTATGTTACAGCACAACCTCATCCACTCGTCTTGAATGTTAAACAGCATGTCTTCGACACTCATGCAAGCAGAAATATAGTAAATACCCCACAGACCTACATCTCTATACGTGATGTAGAACGACTCGAAACCCTCAGAAAGCCCATGGGAACCGGCGCGTGCCACCGGAAGGGCATTGTTCATATATCCATATTGGCTTCTATGCCACTCTCCCACAATACAACTCGCCACATAAAGTGCTAAATAATCTTCATGCATGTACGCCGGAGCCTCCACCGCTAGAGCTACGTGGGCGTGGGGCATAGAATCGTTCCTGTACATAATTTGTGAGCCAGTAAAACGACATGGACCATAATTTGATTCGAAACAAGGGTCGCTCGGCAAGCAGCCCAACCCTGCCTCAACACATTTCACTATATCATCATGGCATAAAAATCCGGCGGCCGCGAGAACTATCTTGTACGGTTGATAGTGCTCGCGTAAGAAACTCAACGTTGAGCATTTATCAAATCCCTGTACATTACGTGTGGGTCCAATAACTGGATTAGCCAAAGTGGTGCCTTGAAATGCGGTTTGATGAAGGTAATCGAAGGTAACCTCGCGAGGGTCGTTATCGGCGTCTACCATTTCCAAACACATGTCATACTTTGCCTGCTTTATGGCATTGTTGTCGAGTGACAAATCTGTTATAATCCTACAAAGAGTAGTAGTCATACTTAGGACATCCTGTGGGAAGCATTTACCTGTGAATGACTGGTATTCTCTGGTTGTTTTCGAAGTTATATACGCTCCTTTAATAAGCAATGAGGCTTCTATACAGCATTGGTCGCTGCCATGGAACCCTTTGAGAGCCATGTGTTCTATGAAGTGACAGATGCCATTGTTAGCAGATGTCTCGTACCGGGAGCCAGCTTCCACGTATAAGGTGACTGCAGACAAGGGAGAGTTGACGTTGCAGGCTGTTGCTACTCTCACGCCATTGTCAAGGATGGATATGTTCACATTAGGATCGCCGGTTTCAGGAGTTTCAAAAAATTGACTATAAAATTTCTGGATAATTCTCACGCTAGTGCGCGGTCTAAACCTTTTAAGCGCATGCATTATTTAATACGGTTCTTTACTATGTTCCTTTTGCTTGATAATAATATTTTTATAAAAATATTTGATGCCTTTGGTTCCGTTGGCTCTAAAAACAATGTCACGTATCAAACATCAAAGAGCAATAGATAGATCAGAGACCAGAGAGAATCCTGGTCGTGATCCTTATTCTATGAGATAGATAATCTCGTCACGTGATGCTTAAAGTACAAGTTGATAGCCGACTGCATGCAGCAGCAGTAGACCACACGTCGCCGCGCCACTACTGGTTTCTACGTATTTCTATGAAGCAACGACGTGTTGTTATATCCATATAGTATTTGTAGGAAACGCAAACACTGCATTTGTAGTTTTATATACATACATATATACAGGGTTATTGGTTAAGTCGACCTATTCCCGTCATGGGCGTGTAGTTCACATCGTTTCTGACTGATTTCACCATGAAACACCCTACCCTAAACCTAACCGTTTAAGAGATATTTCAATTTATTTGTTTTTATAAAAATCACCGGATCTTCGGCTATAAGCTTGGATATTTTCAAATGCGCATGTCTTATTATTACTATTACTTGATTTTTACGTTTATAATAAGGTGCTTTGTGACCCCAATAACCAATATTGTACCTAAAATAAATAAATAAGTAGTTGTAGACGATTAAAACTTTTAAAAAATAATAACAATCGGAAAGTTTATTTTTCTTTCAAGGCTATCTAGAAAAAAAGATATGGCACATGTTTGGCAGATATGCCTAAAAATATCTACGTTTCATCGGCTATCCAACGAGCTATAACAACCTAGGGTTTTATCGAAATTTTGTACAAAACATGTAGTTTTATAGGCTACCGGGGAGGTTAAATAAAACAATAGGTCAGCATCCAGAACAAGTTACTAAACTTATTAAGCTTTTAAGTACTACACACACTATTTTTGAGTCTAAATTTCATGTTCGACATGTCGGCCCCTGCATTGCACACATCTTCGCATTATTTTACGAAGACCAGTTTTCACTACACCAGTAGTTAATTTTGTTCTTATTTCACTGGCCGCATTAATGATTCTGTCTCTCAGTACTTTAATTGATGAAATTGGGTTGGGCTCACTGTACACGAGACTCTTTATGTACCCGCACGCATAAAAATCCATGAGGGTTAAGTCCAGACTTCTGGCTGGCCAGGGTATAGGCCCACTTCGTCCAATCCATTTGTTTGGAAAAAACTTCTCCTGAAATGGGCAGGGCAGCCATCATGCTGAAACCACATGTCTTGAATAAGATTGAGTGGCAAATCATCAAATAGGTCATTTAAGTCTTCTCGCAGGAAATTTTCATAGTTTTTCCCATTTAAATTGTCGGGGAGAAAGTAAGGCCCAATTGAATGATTGGAAATAATGCCCATCCACACATTCAGGCAAATCGATTGGATGAAGTGGGCCCATATCCTGGTCAGCCAGAAGTCTGGACTTAACCCTCATGGATTTTTATGCGTGGGGGTACATAAAGAGTCTCGTGTACAGTGAGCCCAACCCAATTTCATCAATTGAAGTACTGAGAGACAGAATCATTAATGCGACCAATGAAATAAGAACAAAATTAACTACCGGTGTAGTGAAAACTGGTCTTCGTAAAATAATGCGAAGATGTGTGCAATGCAGGGGCCGACATGTCGAACATGAAATTTAGACTCAAAAATAGTGTGCGTAGTACTTAAAAGCTTAATAAGTTTAGTAACTTGTTCTGGATGCTGACCTACTGTTTTATTTAACCTCCCCGGTAGCCTATAAAACTACATGTTTTGTACAAAATTTCGATAAAACCCTAGGTTGTTATAGCTCGTTGGATAGCCGATGAAACGTAGATATTTTTAGGCATATCTGCCAAACATGTGCCATATCTTTTTTTCTAGATATCCTTGAAAGAAAAATAAACTTTCCGATTGTTATTATTTTTTAAAAGTTTTAATCGTCTACAACTACTTATTTATTTATTTTAGGTACAATATTGGTTATTGGGGTCACAAAGCACCTTATTATAAACGTAAAAATCAAGTAATAGTAATAATAAGACATGCGCATTTGAAAATATCCAAGCTTATAGCCGAAGATCCGGTGATTTTTATAAAAACAAATAAATTGAAATATCTCTTAAACGGTTAGGTTTAGGGTAGGGTGTTTCATGGTGAAATCAGTCGGAAACGATGTAAACTACACGCCCTTGACGGGAATAGGTCGACTTAACCAATAACCCTGTAGTTTATATCCGCATGTTGTTCAAGTTGCCAATTCATTATTAATTCCAAATTCATTCAATAAGTATGATAAAGAATAGTGAGGTACGGATCTTGTGGGTGTGAACTATATCTTAGAAATTATTATTTTTAAATAATTTAATTTTAAATAAACTTTCTTTCTTTAGTGAACTTTTGTGTTTTTTTTAAGATATCTCGCGAGTGCCGCCTAACAATGTGATGATGACGTCAAGTGACGACATTTGGTCTGCTGTTGCTGTATGCAGCCGGCTACCAACTTGAACCTTTATTCAAAGGCAATAGACGAGTGTTATTCCTAATAAAAAATCTTTGAGAATTTGTGGTTTTAGCTTTAGCCACCGATTATAGCCACACGCTTGCCACATGTCTTTACTATACTTTTTTTATTACTTAGAAAAGTATACTTAAGTACTTTATTCCTGGTTATAAGAAACATCTGTATATATCTATAAGTACATCCTAATCAATCCAGTAGTTTTTATATGGAGAGTAACAACATTCATACAAACAACAGCGTTTATAATATTATTTACTTATAGGTAACATAAGATTTCCAACTTCAAATCGCATTTTAACTTTTCATTCGCGGAGCAACATTCGAGTCAATGATATATTTTGTTTTAGATGTGGAAATAAATGGTTTAAATGGTAAATGATCGAAGTATTAGAGAATCTTGGTCGTGATCCTTCTTCTATGATTCGAGTGTTCAGCAGAGGGAAAGTTACTCTTTGTATGCGAACCAAAGAGTAACGAATATAGGTGCATTCTATGACAAAAAGTTTGTTGATTAATAGCAGATTTGAATATTTTTTGATTTGAATAAATATTTACATTTCTTTCTCATAAATAATGTTTAGGGCAAGTACGTTTGTCAGTAAAGTAATTCGGAGTCCGCTGAAAACAAGTGTGAGACACTATCCGTATCCAGGTTCTTTTGTAAACTTCCTGAGGAACCTCCCGGAGCCTCAGTACTCCAAGATCGACAACGGTCTGAGGATAGTGACAGAGGAGCGAGACGTTTGCAACGCGTGCATCGGAATATTTGTAGACGCCGGCTCTCGGTACGAAAGTGACTTCGAGAATGGTTTAGCACACTTTTTTGAGCATATCGCATTCAAAAGCACAAATGCACGATGTAAAACAGCGCTCGAGGATCAAATGGCGTCGACCGGCGCCCAATTCCAGTGCTTCACAACCCGTGAAATGGTCGGCTACTACGTGATGTGCCTCAGAGAACACATAACGCTGTGCACCGACATACTCACCGATTGTGTATTTAACAACGCTTACTGTGAACCTGATATTGAATGTCAAAAGAAAGTCGTATACAAAGAAATGGAGGACCACGACAGTGACCCCAACGCACTACTTGACGATTTCCTAAATCAGACGGCATTCCAGGGCACGCAGCTCGCTAAAACCGTCATGGGGCCCAGTTGTAACCTTCACAACTTCGACGCGCCAGTCATATGCAGGTACATGTTGAAGAATTACGACGCGGATCGGACGGTCTTTGTGGGGGTGGGTGGTGTCAAAGAGGAGCAAATGATTAGTTTGGCCAAGTGTTATTTGGACAAATTAGAGCCCAGTAAAAACGTCGAGACAGACCCGTACAGGTACACAGGGTCGCAGATGATCTACCGGCAAGACTCATTGCCGCTTGCGAACGTGGCTGTAGCAGTAGAGGGGCCTGCATTCTGCCACGACGACACTGTCGTGATAGATCTGGCAACGGAGATTCTCGGCGGTTGGGACCGCACGCAGCCTGGCGGCCTGAACCACTCGTTCCCAATCGCCCGCGCCGGCTCATACTCGCCTTTCTGTGACGCTTATAAAGCATTCAACATTAATTACAAAGACACCGGTCTATTCGGAGTGAAGTTCTCTAGTCGTCGTCTCGATTTGGAAGACATGCTGAACATGGTACAGGACGAAATCATGAATGTATGTAATACCATCACGTTTGGTGAAGTGGAGAGGGGGAAGCGTTTTCTAAAGACAAAGATTTTATCGCGGAACGATAACATTGCTAAGACTGCGGTGGAGTTGGCGCGGTGGACGCTCTACAACGGATTCCGGCCGCCGGTCAGCGAGCTGGTGTGCTCCGTGGACCGGGTGGGAGTGTCCGACGTGCGCGAGACCATCACCCAGTACGTGTACGACAAGTGTCCGGTGGTGGCCGCCATCGGGCCCACGGAGGGCCTCCCCGACTACAACAGGATCAGAGCTGGAAATTACTGGTTGAGGATGTGACCGACCCAACCGATATCATTGAGTATTTCACTTGTCATAAATTAATAGTTAAATAACTTAGTTTTTATTGATTCATGGTGTATTTAGTTGAATTGTGTGATATTTTATTAAAACGACAGGTTACTTGATTAACTACTTTAATCAACTAGGTACAAACTACATTTTCAAAGTGAAACAATATTTAAACTCGCATCAAGTTGACACAAGTTACATGCTTAGAAATATAAAATATTCGGAAGAGATAAATAATGGTATCGTTCACTGAGAAGAACTTGAATCTAGCTTCGTGTTCGGGACCGGTTCCCCTATGTAGTATCTTTGGGTGAGTACCTGACAAGAATACCGCCAAAGTACTTTGAACAGTAAGCGAAATTAATTATTGATCTCTTCCGACGACTGACATTATGATTATAAGTACTTAAAAATGGTTATATTTCAATTCCAATACCTCATAAATTAAAAAGAAATCAGACACAACAATTGTAGCACTTGGGCAAATGATTAGCAAATCACTTAAACGAAATTATAATTTTTAAATGTTATAAAAAAGTGATCCATATTCAAATAATAAAAAAATTAAACTTACAAACTACAAGGGTCATTTCGGATTATTTCGAAAACGAATGATTCAGACCTGTAGGTCAGACCTTTTAGAATAACACTGAAAGCGTTATAGGTCGACTTATTAGTACTTAGTTGTTCGATTGTCGACTCAGGTCGCAGATTGTAAACGGAATAACCAGAAACGTCCGGCTCTGACTGGCGAGTGGAGACACGACTACCAATAACAGCTATACGTAGTACAACATACTGCCAGTTGACTGAAGTCGGTATTCTCGACATACATCGAACTGACCGAAGCCAGTACACTCGGAGGACAGCGCAAAATTCCGTGTGACATTGTATCCTCTGACATACCATCGGTTGCATCCTCCTAGTGGCAATCCTCTTTTTAAAGCTTACTAGCAATGTGGGGCACACATTACTAGTACTCTTGTTAACTCCGACTAAGCTAAGTGCTTGAGTCAGCTGGCTAAACCTGGACGTAGAAATTGATCTACGCAGGATTGGAGCCATACGCAATGATGATGATGAACTTGTCTGGAGTGGGCTTACGTCAATAGTGCAATGGACAGGGATTGATCTCCCGGGTGGTAAGTTAGCCATTAAGCTATTGCCGCTTTAAGTATTACCACTATCTCGGCGGATTCCAAGGTATGTTTAGCACCGGCTACATCAAAGATATCAACTAGTATAGCCAAAATCATCTGTTAATCGCTATTTTATTTATATGTACACAATCAAAATATGCGTATTGTTGAATGCGTTCAGAGCCTTTATTGCCCGTGTTACTATCAATGTTACTATCAGTGGTGGCCCCGGTAAATTAATTACCCTTCTTACTACTGTAGTGGAAAGTTGTTAGAACAGCAGAATTGCCCATGTACTGCCTATGTCAAGCGGTTTCATTTCTCTTAAAATGTCATGTTTGTGACTTCAGGGCGCGTTTCCACCAGCATGCACGCTACGCACACGACGCACGCTCGTAGAGGTGGCCCGAGGACCCCCGCCGCACCAAAACTTAGTATTTTAGTAATAATAGGTCTTGGTGCAGAGGGGAGCCACAAACATGTAATTTTATAAAAAATCAAGCCGATTGACATTAGGTAGTCACAAAGGCAAATAGTATTACCCTTCTAACAAAACAACTGCACTACTAAGAAAGGAAATCAATTTAACCAACTACTGGTAGTACTATCGATAGTAACACGGGCAATAAGACATTCAGAGCTACATGTTGTTATTATAATAACACAGTTTTTGTAACATGAACTGTTAGTGTGTTCATCAATAGTGGGTATCTGTGTTAGAGCTATGTCTACTTTATACGCCTTCAACAATAACGATTACTTGACTGCCTCGATACATATAAATTATTGTATGTATACATCCAGACTCGGGTGTAAGTAAAAACTAAATCATTGTTAAAACTGCCGAAACGAAACAAATACAAAATTTTAATCAAATTATATTACAACCGTTAACACCCAAAATATTACTAAAATAAAATTAATTTCAAAGTATTTAAAAGTGGCAAAAGAGGCCGCAAAGACAACACGTGAGTAGATAATATCTCTACGCAAAATGTCTTCTAGAGAGAACGCGGCTTAAAATAGCGACCGTCACATAATTTTGGCTATATTAGAAGCTTCGATGTGTCACTTGCTAGTTTTTCTGTTTTAAAGGTCCATACCTATATGTTCTACGATTTTCTTTCTTCTAGTAAAACAAATTGCTTTTTTATTATGAAACGGAGCGTAGGATGTAGACATTTAAATAAATTTATACGAGTTATGCACGTCTGAATTTAGTCGAATCCCTCGACTAGTTTTAGCCACATACGGTGGCCTTCATTAGGAGTGAGATGCCTTCGCGATAGCGTCTCGCCCCATAATCGAGTTATTCGACTAGAACCAAAATCGTACACATAGCCAGTATAAATAATAATTAATCGTTGTTCCCTTGTTCTATTTTGTTACCGTACCAGGAAATTGAATTCAGCAGTGTTACTTATATTAATTTATATTTTGTTCTACTAATCATCCAAAAATCGTAGACCATAGAAGCATTGCCTTTGCCTTAAATCTAGATGTTTTGCAGCGATCGTCGCGAACTGAAGCGGCAAAACGGGGCTCCAAGAAGCCACAGGGACACTTAGAGATTCTAGAACATTCAGCGGTTAACAACCGCTAAATGTTCTAGAATACCTAGTTAATCTCTTAGTCGCCTCGTACGACACCCTGGAGAGGAGATGGGGTGGAACTATTCTATGGCGCCGGCCCCACACAGCGAACTCAAAAAGAATCAGATTCTGTAATATGCACTGACACACCGTGAAGTAACTCTCGAAAAATGACAACAGGAATGGAAAAAGACTATTGTAAAATGAATGTACGCAGAACGCGCGACGCTTTGAGAAAAAGTCTTTTTATTATTTACTAGCTGTGCCCGCGGTTTCACCCGCGTAGTTCCCAATTCCGTGGGAATTTCGGGATAAAACGTAGCCTATGTTCTTTCCCGGACTATAAGCTATCCCTGTCCCAAATTTCAAGTCAATCGGTTCAGTAGTTTAGCCGTGAAAAGGTAACAGACAGACAGACAGACAGACAGACAGAGTTACTTTCCCATTTATAATATTAGTTAGGATGAAATCACTTCGCTCTGATAGTATTAGTTCGAGATTCGGGATTCGGGTATAGTTCGGTAAAATGATTTAGTTGTAATTTATGCTTGGATAGCCTTATAAACTGGTACAGACAGGCAATTTAACAATACAGAGTAAAATGTGGATCTAATTTACAGTCATCTTTGCACAGCGTAATTATTTAAGGTTTTAATTTCTTGAGCAAAAATAAGGACGTTAGGTTAGATTAAAATATGTCCCAAAATGACATTATAGTGTCCTTGATTAAGGTGATGGGGGTCCTAATTGAGGTATACAATTCAGAAAGTTCATATCTCAATAAAATTAAGAACAGAAAGTACAATCACGGGGTGTCATAACATTATCCGATTCCTTTCGTCTCCGTACTCACCTACCTACCTACCATTGCGTTACCTTTTGTGGCAGTATTACTACAATTAGAACGCAATAGGTAGCATACGCAGATTTGAAGTACTGATGGTACTTAAAACTAGTTTTGCCAACGTTCTTTATGAACTGACTTGGCGTAAAGCGAGCACTGGTGGGTGAATCTCTGAATCTTATACCTACACGAGACTAGTCGTGGATAAGGGCAGCTATACATTAGAGCCGGGAATTGCCACAAACGTGAACCCCGCGAACCGTCTACAATCATTTTCATACCTTTCACAGTACTAATGTAAAGCTGCCATAATGCCGCATTGTATTGCGGTACGACTCCTAACTTATATCAGATATGACGACTCATAATACATTTAAATGTATGAAAACATACAAATTGATGAAACAAGACATACATTGTTCCATATAACTTAAATGCTAATGCAAATACAACTATTCTTTTCGCCTCGCTAGACAATTAAAAGATGAGCCACTTTGCGTTATTAGTTCGCAAAATGAATGCATGTGCATGTTTACTTACAAATATTATTGGTTTTCTTATTCTATACCTAACATACTACATTTTGGCACATTATGTACCTTTAATTAAGTCTAAGTAGTGATACAAGATATGATATTTGATTTAATTTACAACTAATTGTTATGTTATACACATTATGAGTGGTACATTCACTCAGCATCACATTAAAATTATTAATACATTGATACAAATTGACATAAACATTTAACTCCTAATTTATATTTCGAATGAATATTATTTTTTATTATATTATTACTTATATGCCAAAACTAAAAAACAGTAGCAAATAATAAAAGCGATATTGATATGTAGAAGGATTGGTCAAGACAACTTCAACGAAGGTGTGAAGTCGTACTGGACAGAGAACACTGTGGTATCTCCAGTAAACAAAATAATAAAAAGTGAAATAACTGCAAATAAATTCGCCAAGGCAAGCAACGGCAACACATTCGCGACACGAACATGCTCAACACAACGCACGGGACAACATACAGCACGAAATAAAACAACAAATACAAAATTATAATTTATTATGTGAAATAAAGCTAAAATATAAAAAAAGAAAATATAAAAACGGTGTTTGAGTATGGTTCTATAAATAATCGAGCATTAAAATAAAGAAATAATCCTCAAATTATATTGAAAATAATAACAGTATTAAACATTGAATCGGAATCATGCAATAAGATATACATATAAGTAATTATAATAAGTAATAATATTTTATATTAAGCATGCAAGATAATCGGAGACAGTGAACAATGAATACATTCAACGATAATACGTTTGCGTTATTAATTAATGATATCGTTAAGTACTTTGGACAGACAGACAATGCGATTGTTTACAAACGTTCAATATTCGAGTGATTACAGACGGACACTACACACTCACCGAGGTCAACATTGTCTGACGTCATTATAATTTTAACATTGCAATGATTTTTGAGCGATTACAACTGTATCCGCGATGATGCGTTACTACTGTGTCCATGTTCCAAAGACCCATTATGTCACTACAGTTTTGTCTTTGTTCGATATTGTATTCGCAAAGGTCAGTTCACATCGACACCAATAGTACACGCAACGTTTCATACTTCCATAATACTATCAATATAATTACGTACTTGATGCCAAGCGAATCTCAGCCCTATCTCAATAGATTTCGGTCCCAAATTACTTATACTACATTATCAAAATTTGTATATAAGTAATATAAATTCATTATTAACCATTAATTTTCAATAAAATAATACAATTTGGAATTTCACTTCTACGAGTTAATTCATAAGTATCTAAAACAAATACAATCACAACTTAGAGAGCATTAGATAGAATAAAATTAATTCGATGCAATTTATTGGAATAACAAAATTGAATAAATAATAATTTATTATTAATGTTTCTCTCAAAATTCATCAAAATATATAAATGTATAAGTATAAAAAGTTACACGTTAGTAAATTCATGCCATCTCGTATAGGACGTCTCGACAACCCTTTACTTCAAAGCGTGATATTTTATTTTATGAAATTCGTTTCATTTATTCGGGACGTTAACATAAGTGCGATCTTAGATCGCGTTACAATTCGTCTCAAAATTATATAGAGGATGTGTTAATCCTAGGGATTTAAAAAATAATTATTGTTTTGAGCGTAGCTTAATAAAAAAAATTGTGACTAAGAAAATGTGGATTTAGTCCGCGTTGGTCGGAGGTCGAGGTTTTCCGCGCAAATGTTATTTGCTTTAGTGCTACTTGAATATTGGTCAAAAAACAACCGTGGGGACAAAAAATAATGTATGAAATCCATGAGAAACGAAGTGTATCTCGCCCCCGACGCGTGCCACTAACTGTATCTACTCACAACCCGTTAATGGTTTACTTTACCAAATCACAACGACATGTTAACATCAATCGTATCACAATCCTTCATTTTATTTACACTACTCAGTTTGTCTTTCACCAGACTTTCACATTTACTATTAAATTCTTGAAAATAGAACTGTTTAGATTATTAAACACTTTAAAATAGCTGGAGCAATAACTGTCTTTTGCCAATCAATGTTAACTTTCAAGAATCATTCAGGGAAATCCGGTAATTTTCACAAACAAAATCGTTTCGTACAATTATTTTACTGATCCAATGAAAGCAACTGAGTGGTGCGATTAAAAACCAGCCTTATTACGAAGAGATTCGATCTCTAGCAGGACGAAAGCGATATCACTGCGACAACTCTAACGAGCACCTATATAAGACTGTTCATTACTATATTATTGTTATATTGTATCATTTAACAGCGATATTGACTATGTCTCTGCTGTCTACATAGAAACAAAATCAATATTTTTCCAAAATCGTTCCTTTATAAATAAAAAAAATATCATAATGTACTATTTGTACGAATACTGGCCAATTAATATTTTCTTGGTGTATGGAGCTGCGTTCAGACTTGGAGAACTAAATACCAAAATATACAAATTATAAAACTTATTACACAAAAGAGTGTTTCCAATTGATCTCGACCGAGAATAATTCCATTACATATACAAATAAAATATTAATTATTATTATAAATCATCATTGTCTCGCAGTCTATTCGCAGCTTCATTTCTGTGTCATTTTAGAGACATATCATTAAACAATTTTAGTCAATCATCTCATTATTATAAAGATCAATATCGTGTGACAAGTCACATCGCCATATTGAACTCAAATGCTTTAATCACGATACGCAGTTGATTCCCTTACATTTTATGTTTATCTAATAGACATCGAGTATACTTATGTACTTAAATATATTAAGAATATAATATTATGTAAGATATTATAAATATATAAAAAGGTAGAGTAAAAATGTGTATAAATAAAGTAAAGTTAAATTAGGGGTACAGTCAGCATTAAAATGTGATAATGATTGTTACTTACATCCTTTAATTTGTATTATTGTAAAAACGTCGAACTTTATATTTCAATTGTACATGTTAATTAACTTTTTGTTACTGATATATTCATTACAAAATATTTCATTGAACCAACCATTATTGTTTGATGCTGACCGTACGAGCGTATCTCAAGAGTATGGCATTCATTTTAAACCTACAAAATGGCGTCGTTGAGATAACCTCCCACTAACACAGTAAAACCACCAGAGGCACCCTAATACGACAATAAGGATAGAAAATATGTACTTTCTATACACAAATACGATATAAAACATTAATATTAGTACCGTCCACGAAGACATAAATATTGTAGACTAAATTGTGATGTACAGTTAGAAGAGAGAGTATATAAAATACTTAATCTAACATTGTCATGGAAAAAGAGATTTACAAGTTAAAAAAATTTGAGCACAGTTTTAAACTAACAAAAAAAATACTTTTATAAATAAATAAATTGGAATGTTTCGTTGCAAACGGAATGTGCACACAACGATGCGGTTTAGAACCTTGTCGCACGCCAACCGCAGGGAATACATAAGTACTAGAACGATACAACTATTTGGCCACTTTTACTGAGTATTTTCATGTGAAAGATAAGCTCGGTACCGCTTTACGACTGAACATTGTACAAGAGAATATAATAAGTGTATGCAGCTGAGACGGGCCGGTTTCGCCGCGGAAACCGCCCGCTGGTCACCGCCACAGAGCTGCACTTAATGACAAATCAATATACTACAAAGTAACAGCATTGGTATGAATATAATTTGGTAAAAAAATATTAATCAATAATAACTTACGTACTAGAGCTACCGGTACTAGAGTGTAATCTCATTCTTATAATAACACTTAGCGCTAACTTAACGTATTATGTATGTCGGATAATATACCCCGTTCAGGTGAATATGCATCTTACAACTAGTGGAATGTTACAGAAAGAGTGTTAGTCTTACTACCCCTTATCAATAATGGTTAGAAATACCCAAACCGTTTCAATACGCATATACGAGTACGTACTAAGTTAAACAAATTTAGAACTGCACGCCTTACCAATATACATATATAGAGTGCATTCGCATACTCGACGGGTTCACCCAATTTACTTTAAGAGAGCTAATGACTAAACGTGCTTCGACAATACGATGGGATGATTTTTAAAACGTTAAAGCTATCCGTAAGCTCGTCAACGTGACAAGGCTATCTGTTACAGAGCAGTCCGCGACCGCCGCGCGCGAACACCGACCGGATGTCTCCTACGGATCACTATCTTACATAAACAGTCGTTAAAGAATATCATTGAGGTATAAAAATTCATATTCTTAACATAATCTAAACAACCTTGTATAAAAAAATAAAAAAACGTGTACAATTTATCAGACTAATTGTACACCTAGTTGTACATATAAAATTATTTTCTCGTGTATAAAATAATATAATGTGCAGTCGGTGTGGGGCTCGCAACAATCGAAATATGTATATCATTTGGAGCCGCCAGCCGACCGGCACGGGTTACTTAAAGATACGAATAAAACTTAAATCTAAGTAAAGCATAAAATGATATTAACATACAAAAAATATAATATTTTGTACTGTGAGGTTATGCTTATTTTGTTCGTGGAACGGGGTGCGGCCGCGCCTGGACCGCGCGACCCGAAGCATAATCGTTACTACATACGTGGTATGTGTAAATATTTGTGTTATTATTTAATGTTTTTAAATTTGTACATCCGTGTTGAGAATGGCAACGTTACGTATTTAAAATTAAAGTCTAATTCGGCTTAGCTGCCTTATAGTATTGTACTTGGCAATTTTGTTTGTCTAATGTTAAATAAAAATCCATTATCAATAAATATAATAAAATAATACAATCGTGACGGACGATCGACTATTCGTTGGTGCGATCGAGGGTTTGTCAAATATTTTCAGTCTTTGGAATTTATGTATGGAATGAATATATAAATTAAATATAATATAACGTGTTCGTTCGGTGTTTCGTGGTTTGAACTCTAGTACAAACATTTTAAGAACTATTATCGAGTATCGACGGTTACAATGAGTTGAGAAAACAATTGTTGAAGTATTTCTGATCTAACACAGGGAATAAAAAGTAAATATTTATGGAGAATAGCGAAACGATAGTTTACAGTTTGTTCGTTTAAAAGTTAATGATGAAATCGATATGTTTACAATTATAGTCTTACATTTACACCTAATGTTATTATAAAATATGTAAACCAGGGTTACTCTATACAACTATCGAATACATCAATCAATTTTGAATATTTAATACATTTAAAAATACTTTGCAACTAATTAAAATCAATCAGAAGCTTCCAGAGATTCTACATTATATTTTTTCAAACTACCAATAGTAATAGTTAGATTAGTCGTTTGAAAAAAGACAACCCTGTTTAATAAGGCAAAGATCTATAAGCGAACTTGGACTTAACATTATAAACTCCTGTGTTAGTCTGTTTTGTATTAGCCAATCACATTATGGTGTCATTGGCTAACTTAAAGTTACTGTAATGCGATTGGGTATCATCAAAGTTGCTGTATTGTGACTGGCTACCATTAAAGTTACTGTAACGTCTTTGGCTACAACAAAAGTATTACGGATTAACTTGAAAGAATAGTCTTAGCTCACACATATTTGAGCTAAATTCAAGTGTTGTTATAACGTGATTGGCTAACACAAAAGTACGATAGATGACAGATTAACTTGAAAGCATAAAGCTCACATTATAAGTCCAAGCACGCTAGATCTAAGCCACAAATTAGTGATGAAACATAGAGAAAATATAGTTGTTAGACCAGAAACATTCCTTGGTGAATATGTGGTACATGACGAGTGGGTCTACATAGTCCTCCGAGGGGACTATGTAGCGGGGAGATCATGCCCTTTCGACGTCCGCTTCGCACTTCGGAGTCACTGCCTCGGCGGGCCCCGCGAGAGAGGGGTCGGTCGGCACCTTGGCGGACTCGGCGGTTGGAGCCGGGGTGGGCGATGGGTAGCTGTGAAAGGGTGATTTTAATGCTAAAACCTTCAATCAATGATGGATAGAATTTAAATCTCTAAACAATTATGAAAGTTTTATGCTTTTTGCTACTGGATCTCAAACCAGAATATAAATTTTATTCGAACAATTAAATCTATGAACAATGCAAATTTTTGTAATGCTTTTTGCCCCATCGAAACTAGTGGACCATGTATATGGTGACGGAAAACATCATTCAGAAACCAACACTAGGTGTGCAGGTTTCAGTGAAATTGATAATTTGCAAAAGGTACAGGACTACATATACAAAATACAAGTGACACTGTTGGGAAATTCAAAAAACAATTCCTATATTACACATAGAAATAGGTAGACTTACAAATAAAATAAAACAATAATATATTTATTATGTCACATAAACTCCTTGAAACAATCCCTTAAAAATACAAAGTATTTTGACCCATATATACCCATATATCTATACACTTACTTGTCATAATCGCCTGCGCCCGCGGCGGCGTCAGGTCGCCACTTGCCGCCTACCAGATTCTCAACGCTGAAATGTATAAAATAACACTTTTAGAATTTAATAGTTACTATAGGAAAGAATATAATCAATACATATCATGATATTGAACCATCGTTTACGTCAATATAATTATAATAGTGAACTCGAATCACAGGGAATCATTTTGTGATCCATGTTTTATCTCAGGTGTAATCTTAGTTCTAAATCCACTGGCAGGTCAGCTGCTTTAGTATTAAAATGATACATTGATACTAAGTTATAAAGAGAAACTACAAATAATTGAATACTAAAATGAAGCTCACTACTATAAATTAAAAAGGATATGATAAAGAGGGTATCAAAAATACAATAATTTGTAACACGATATGATTTGGGTTATTAGTTCTTTTAAATTTGATTTGATATGAACGCAGTAATATTTGAACAAAGAGTCAATATAATCTAAATTATACAACAGTTACACTTTAAATGTTAATAAGCTAAGTAAACGTGTAACACAAGTAGTGTAAGTTGTTAGTTGTTATTTGTTTGTTGTGATAACAAAAAGTATAATCGTAATGCGAGATAACAGCCGGGTGGCTGTCAGCTGTCAGCTGTCAGGTGTCAGTGTCACTTGCCTTATTGGGTCACCCTGCGAGTTAAGTTGCGCGAGATACGCGGCCTGTTTCCGATGGTGGTACATATGTACGCGGAGGCAGGACGGGTTACGCATGCGCTTCTGACATATCTCACACTGCAGCGTGCCCTCCCGCGTGTCATGTTTGTCGCGAATATGAACTTTTAAGTTGTAACGGTTCGCGAAGAATCGGTGGCACGACGGACATTTCACGCCGCCCGTTTTGCAATTCCAACCTTTGGTGAACGAACGAGTCAAACAATGTGAAAGCATACAATAAAAGGAAGACAAGAGGAAAATTTATTAGTAACACTCACAAACATTTTAATGCAGTAAGGAAAACAATTATTTTTTATGATTCATTTAATTTGTTTCAACAAAAAGTATAACATATATTTATTAGGTTTAAAACATGCCATAGTGAATAAGTAAAGATGGCAAAACTCAGCATTTTAATGTAATGAAAAAAAAAACAATTAGGTAAACAAAAAAGGTTTAGCAGCAACTTACCAGACTCCTTGGCAGACTCTGGCATCACAAGCACGCTATGGTACAGGTCGTTGTCAAAATCGATAAGAGGTTCACTGGAAATGTGCAAATAAAACAAAATGGAACAAAAAATATAATGGGAACGAAAACCTTGTGCGAAATAAAGAGAAAAATATAAAATAGTTATAATAAATGCCACTTAAAATATGAGCTAATTAAGCTTGAGGGAATAAAATATTAAAATCTACATTGGCTAAGCCCTACAGTGTAGCCAAACGACTTGAAGTGTATCCAAACGACCTTGAAGTGTATCCAAACTTTTTAACTTTAAACAGTTTTTCTATAATAGTGTGGGTTCTGTGGTCAGGTCGCTAGGCGTACAGACCTCCTCATGGTATACTCACTTGTCGTACGAGTAATCCGCGTTCTCGGCGTTGGGGCTGTCGTTGACGGGACGCGGCTTCTTCTTAACGCTGTAGCTGTTCTTAGTCGGTGTGTTTTTCAACAACCTGTATAAGTTGCTAGATTGAACAATAAGCTGATAAATTTTCTCTTATTTCTAGAATGTTGTTCCTGCCAAGCACTCCTGATACTTTAAGATACTAATTTGAAAAGATAATGAAGTATCAAGAGGATCCAGCTCCTTTCTCACTGATGGTGTAAGCACAGTCAGGAGGAAAACTCAAATCACAAACCCGAGGCATGTTTGGAAAATAATCACCACCCAGGCCCAGGAATTGAACCCTCAGGCTTGGCAGGTTACTAGACCTGTAGAAGTCTAATACCACTCACCTTTTGAGAGGACTCCTAGCCTCCTCTTTGATGACGACTTCAGAAGCCGGTGGTGACTCAGTAGCGATGGTATCCTCGCCGCCTGGCACCCACTCGGCCTGGCTGTCCGAGGACTGCTCCTGACGCGACACCGGTCTCGGCTCCTCCACTTTAGGGACGGGGGGCGGAGACTCACTCCGCTGGTGAAGACGAAGATCATTAGTCAATTGCCAGATGCCTATGTCATAATGATCACCTGCGTTCTAAATTTCAGCAAATACTTATGCAGCGGTTTGAACTGCGTATTGATAAATCAGTCAGTCAGTCATCGTTGCTTTTAAGAGTATATTCTAAATGAACCCTATTTAGTAACGGGATGAAGGTTCGGAAGAAGAAGATTTCATTCAATAAGTTACGTATGTTGTTGGCCTTTCTCCAGCAGTAAACTTCAGTAGGCTGATGTCGATGCTATACTTGAAGGTCCCACTTACCTCCCGTCCCCCAGTGAGGCCCTTGACCTGCAGCAGCTCGGCGGTGTGCAGGAACCCGGACAGCTCCTGCTGCCGGACGTGGACCTCGCCTCGATACATGAATTGCAACAACTGCTTCAAGTCCTGGTGGGCGACGTCCTTTAGGATCACGATCGGATGCTCGCAAGGATTTGTCTGTTGGAAAACAAATAGTGGTTTATTTAATGGACTGAAATACTAGTGATATACCGTATGGAATATTATAGAAAGAAAGACGTATAGTGCTTTATTGAACGGAATAGTATGGACAGAAATGCATATATTGCTTTATTGTATGCAATATTACAGACTAGTGTGGCCGATTGAATTCAATTGGTGATTGTCTGACTCTAGTATATGCAATCAACTTAAGTAGGCCGCGATCGGGGAACATGCAAGTGTAGCTGCTCCATGCAAGTTGAATAAATCAGAAGATCTTTTAGAATTGCTATTTTATTTCATTTTATTTTTATTTCAATAAATACACCCCAATAAAATCTTTTGAATTTGATATAATGTACACTAATCTACTAGTCTAATATTTCTCTTTATATTCAGACAACAAAGTTCGTGATCCGCCATTTTGTGGCGGCCACCATCTTAGATTTGCAATAAAGTCAAATAAACATTATTGCATCGTCAACAAAACAAAGGTCAAATATAAAATCAATCATTTAATTATAAGAGGGATCAAGTCTAAGCAAATCCTGTTACAAAAAATAACACGCCTTTGTAATATAATTTACTTAATTGAATTTAATCCCTGATCAAATAATTAGAATTCATAAGTACCTAATTAAAATGATATAATGGACAAAGTCTGTAAGATAAGATCTAAAATTCTCAACACACAAAGCTTACTACGACGAAATAAGTCAGTAATAACACTAATCGTATTTATTCGTATCAAAGAAACACTATTCCGTAGTACAATAATTAGGTATTTGGCACTCATAGATGTATAAAAACCCAAGATATACATTCAGCGTCTTATAATCGTCCTTAGAAAATGAGCGCACAGTGCACTCATTTGAAACAAGTCTTTTTCAACTTGTAAACTATCCGTGTAAGGTTGAATTTGCATTCAAATATGTTTAAAGTATAACGATAATATCGATATGTAGTAATAGTAAATATTTGCGGACAGTTTTGATGAGACTACAGTTAGATGGTGAACCGGGTGTTACATTTATTCGGGATTTTACAGTACATCTTGGTTTTTTGTACGTCCATGTTGGCACTACAATGGCCGCCTACTCAAAGAAGAAGAAGAAGTACAAAAACCGTAAAGTAATAAGCAGAGAAACCTTCCAATAAACTGTTTGAAGTCGAACAAATAATGTGGACCTTTGATGTTACATTTTAAGGTACATAATAGCGTTCTTTCTCGTTAATAAATAAATACAAATAATAATATAAATGCGTATAAGTATTTGTATTGCTATTATTAAACGCGGCGATGCGAACAAGGGATAGATGAACTACTTTGCTGATAGAACACTATCTATTGGCAAAATCGGTCATCGGTGAAATGTGGTGTGACAGGTTACTATTGATCCTACGATATATAGGTTAATAAAGGTGTGTCTACGTTATGTAACAAAACATGGAATATAAAAAAGTATCTTAACATGCGTAGATTCTGATACCCGTGCCCGTGGTAAACGTAGTTAGGAGTCTGGTACTATGAGACGATGTAGTGAATGCTGAATGATTATGTTAATCAAGACGCACCTTTATAAAATGATGTATTTTTATAAGGTTTAATTTAAAAATAAGTAAACAATATATTTTTTAAATAATTTATTACATACTTTGTATAAAACATTACAACAAATATAGTATTTATAATACGTATACATATTTTAATACAAATGTATTAAAATATGTATACGAATTAATATTTAATTAAGTAAATTAGATTTCTTCATCTTCAGTCTTCTCTATTATGATCGTCTTTATGTAGATTTATGATAAGGTTCCACTTGATCTCTCAAAGTTGGTTTCTTCAAATCTGTTTCCTGCACGCTTCACATATTTAACCCCATTTTAATCCACACAACACACATTTGACCCAGTTTTCAACTGTGATACCCGAAGATCTCGGGTAGCGAGCAAATTATTTATCGATAAACCGCAAAACGTCGCCCATCCCTATTGTTACTGTACTGACATTTATTGAAGTCTCATCAATAATGCGAGGACTATTAGTTGAATTATAAACCTGTTCCTTATAAATATAAGCGTAATTTTATTTAGTTCATTTTAATAGTTAATTGTAAGTGGAAAGCTTTTAGCAATTAGACCAATTTAATTTGCGTCTAACTATCCGTAACAACTATCGATGAAAACCGGGATTGTTGGCATAGCGTGCCTTTCGAAGTACGGAAACATTCATGTTCATTCAAAAATAATAATCCAATTGGGAAATGGCCACCCATGTCTATGTTATGGTAGGCGTTGCTTAACCGAACAGATTGCATACAATCCGCGATTGTACTAAGTGTATAATTAAGATACAACATAATTATAATCAAAGAACTTTACCAAACATTTGAAAATATCAATCGATCTTAAAATCTTCCATGACGATTTACAACAAATGTATTCAAATTCCAAACAAAACGATACCATTTAATAAAACCTAATAACTGCAGCCTGTACTTGAGTACTAACTATTTACTAATCTGTGTCTACACGAAATCAATAACATATTACGTAGATATATCGAAAGGTAGTAAGTACATTAGGGAGAGACGGGGACCTTTGATCCCGCGCAGTGTCCCTATCGATTGCGTCTAGACAGGGTAGGTATAGGACATATAACAATATTAAAGGGGAAGCCAGACGCAACCCCATACCAGATTTCATCCCCCTCTGACATCCCCCCTTGCCCCCCTGGACCGTTACATCTCGTCTGCCATTTTGAAATTTCATGTCTGCACCTTTTTTTTTTATTTTTTGTACCTGCAGTCTGTGCCAAAACATGTAGGTATTATTTTCGTCTACTTAGAGGACATTGAAAACAGGATTTTTTTTATACTTGTTTCTATCGAACGAGTACTTTTTTAAACAAAAAGTTGATATCGGGTCGAAGATTAGCTTTAGTATAAATAAATAATATTAGCATATTTATTTCATAATCATTATTTAAGTATTTTTAGAGTACCTTCTTTGTCTATTATTTTTATTTTATTGGTATGGAGACAGACCGCACAGATTTTGTAAATTGCGTTATAACAAAGAAAAAACGCAATGAACAAATTACGCCATAAAGTGATATCAAACCACGCCTTGTTTAGAAAATAATAAACAAAAGTAACTCGGGAATCGAATCTGGGACCCGGAGCTAAGTAAAAGCTGAGGTTTTATAGTACTTAAGACACTTTTTATCCCGAAATTCCCACGAGACCGCCAAATATGGGAATACAATGCGAGTCAAACCTCGACGCGTAGTACGCAATTACGCACAACTTTACACACAAATAGACATCAGTCGAAATCAGAAAAAAATCTAAAAGATGTTAATAAAAACAACAAAACACCAAACTATTTAACAAAACATGAAAAACTAAAACTATTTTAGAGTAGAGACAACTTTTAAACAAAAAAAACTAATTGAAATGCGCGCTAGACGACCAGATTTCAATAAAAAAAAACACAAAAGTACTTTGGAACACTATAAAATATAAATCAATCTATTAGAACTAAAACTTTAGACAAATAAGTAAAGTGCGCACTAAACTTGTCTATGTGCAACTTACCTGCGTACTGGACCACAGGGATGACACGTGCGTATCGGCTGGTAGCTGGAGGTGCAATAATAGCCCTGGGTCCAGGGATGATATTACATCAATCCCGCGCGCATGCGCGCACCATCCCAACATCACACAAATAATTGCGTCCAATAAACAATGCAAACAGCATTCGTCCTACTATATTAACAAGGGAGACAGGGGGTGTAAACGCACACTGCGATACAATTAAATACTAACGTATTGATTTTGCTACCTAGTCTAGACTGATGCATATACGAAGAGGTCCATATAACATAGTGGGATGTAATCCCTGGGAGAGCAGGGAGAGGTCCGTGGGCAGGCGTGCATTAAATCCCCTTTGATGTTTATTCCAGAGCAAACTCAAAGGAAAAATAATAAAGAAACATCCCATATTTTCTAGAGCTTGACGTTCTAGGAAACATCCGGCGATTAGCGTCGTTCTATATTATTAGGTCTTACAGTTGATTAGTTTTATCGGAAAATACGTTCAAACTTAATTTAGCACAAGAAAAATATTTTTAATATAACATATTACAAGAATAGAAGTTTTGCTCAGATTAAAAATAAATTATATCAAGTGTTTTACGAATATACTTAGCCAAAACTAATAATAACAAATTACATCGATATAATTTAATGAAAACATTATAACGGTCTCTGCTAGAAGAATGTTAATAGTTTGACAAAATCTAACATTATTTTAATAGGCTTTCTCTCACATAATCGGATTAAATACTTGTATATTAATTCGCATTTTTTTTGTATTATCGAATAGGCGAAATAATATTAATAACAAATTGGTACTTATCAAGTTAACATCAGGTGTCAGGAGAGAGTATTTTAAATATTCAGAGGACTTTTACTTTTCCTCCGATTTTGTTACATTTTTAATCAGTCTGTATCGATCGTTACCCAACAGTGCCTGGGCAAAGGTCGCATGAGGCTGTCTGGGGTTACCTACTCTGTCTTGAGCTAGTTTTTTTTAAATTTTCTCAAGCCTTTCAAAGTCCATTCTCTATGACCAGGCGTTAATTAGAGGACATTGTTCCCACATAAAATATGTCGACCCATTTTTTATAAGCGAATTTAATCAATTGAAAACAAAACAAATATAATTATTAAACATCAATTACCGTTTTAAGAACAACATTGTTCCCCCATTCCAACAAATTGGATCGCAATGTAATAATCTACTTATTAAGTGGGATTTAAATTGTTTCCTTAAGATCAGGAATTAAGAACATAATTGATCATTATAACAGAATTTTCAAAAGATTTTGTCGATAATTGAAAGTTGAAACGAGGGATGGAACTACGGAGCGATTATATGAATAATATGGATATTTTAAAGGGTACTTGATATTAAACACTCAAGTCTCCCCTCGGAGCAGACTGACACGTGTAAACCTACAGGTATAATATTCAATATATGCACGTGGTGCGCATCAACCCCCTGTCTGCCACCCCCGAAGCGTTACCGCCCAAATATTATTAATTGGACGCCATAGGTCAAACCAAGGTTAACAAATATTGGACGACTGCATCGAACGCGCTCGTATGAATTTTAAACACTATAAGTACTTATTTATAGGGAAAAAACTACTCGGTACTAAACTAAAATCTATTTAGAAGATAAATATGTATGCACAGAGATTTTTAACCTTTGAATAACCTATGGTGATTTCAAGTCCACTTAGTTTTAGTGTTGCAAGCGACTTGTACAATACAATTTCGATAAATATCAGTAATCAGTGGTAATTTGTATTGCAGCGTAGATGGATCCGATTCTAAGGTCCGATTTGTACACGCAATGCAACTACTGGGTGATATTCTGATATTCTATCTAATAATTTGAAGTCTCTCAAGGACTATGGAAAAGTACCAAAGCCCGGATTTTTTGATGTCGGAGCAAAAGAACTTTATCAAGTAAGTATAAATGGTAAAGTATTTACGTAAGTCAAGATATTCCGCCCACGAGATAACAGGTCACGGAACTCTGAAAATAGATTTCAAATAGCAAGTTCCCCGTAATTTTTCCACGAGAATTTATATTTCCATTGAAAAATACAATACCGTTCCACGAGAAAAGAGATCTTGAGCGAGAGTTCATGGCGTGGGCGTGTTATTATGAACATCAAAGATATATTTATTCTGTGTTATATTTTCTTGGATATAATAATATCCAATTTCAGAGACTCTCATATCACGTCGCTCATTACCTTCAGATGCGACAACAAAGACAAAGATACATTAAGTTTTCTATTATCTGTTGTCCCTACTAATAATGAACATCGCACAACAATGTATTGACCTAACATATAAATCAAGTTGATATTTTCCGAGGAATCCATTAGGCGAATACCTAGTCGGTGTATGACTTCTAAGTACATGTCTAGACGCAATAAATAAGTTATATTAAATAACTATGTTATATTTACGTTACCAACAAAGGGTCTGCATTTGATACAATTACTATCGGAGAAAATCATAGCTCAACAACCCCTCTTCTTCAAAGGTAATAACAATATTTTAATTAGGGATTTAAGGGGCGAAGCTCTACAGATTTAGTCGACTTATAGCCCCAATTAAGGAGCCGTTTTAACAATATAAAATTATAGGTGGATGATACTTAATAAAACGTCGATCATTATAATACCTGGGAAAGTGCGTGATTTTCTTTGTCTAATAATGGATTCACACAGCGAAGGACGAATTTAGGCGACGCGTAGAGGCTCTGAGAGGCAATATTTAAACAGGCACGTCTTTGTCCCATTTTCGCTCTGACGCCGATGTTTGAGGTTAACTTAATAACATTTCAGGAAAGTCATTGTTACTAGATAATGTTGGTATTGAATAAATCTCCTTAACATGGCACGAAACGAAGTTCCTTTCGTCTCTCCCTATGAATGCTTAGATCTTTTAAACTACGATCAGATTTAAATGTTATCTTTACCATAATTAAAACGTGAAACCGCAGGGCGCTAACCGTGTATTGTAAAAAACAAAATTTGATCCAAATCATTAGAGATATTTACTAGTATTAATAGTTAATTACTCCTTTACATTAAAACCAGTATTGTTCATTTAATCACATAGATAGTAACAAAATACCTACTGAAAACCAAACTCGATAAGCGAGCGGTAAACAATTGTTCAATAAGTAAACAACACATTACTTATCGATTATGTTTGAGGTACTAACTGCGACCCGCATATTCTCATACATTTTATATTAGGTAGGTATTTCACGAACCCAAATCAAAGTCACAGTTTATATTAAAACAGATCGAGATATATATAAGTATACATAGGTACTTAGACAACACCAAGACCAAAACAAAGAGATTATATCTACATTCTGCCCACACCTTCATGACGTCACAAATATTTGACTTGAGCGGGAATCGAACTCGCAACCTTTGGAATGGTACGCAGGGTACCACAACATTTTGTCTCGTCCATGGAGGTTGTTAAAACAGGTAAAATTGGTGCTTTTGTAGAGGGGAAAAGTAATTCTTAAGTACATAGACTAATTGACATTAATTTTCCTACTACTTACTATTTTTGTTTAGGAAATTTCCCGCGTGAATCCCGTTATTGTTGATGTGATTATGTTGGTGTGTTTTTCCACAAATTTTTTACTCAAAGTAAATTTGAGAGAGAAAAAAATTAAAAAAGTGAGCTTAGAAAAACTGACTTTACAAAAATAATAGAAGTATTTCCATTTCCAAAAAAGATCATTTGTAATTGGCAAAAGAAGGGAATACATAGGGTACAGCAAAACATGGAACCTCCGTTATTATCTTTTAAGTTGGTTCAAAAGCAGGTAAAACCGAGTGATGGACCATTTGTGTGGTTTTCATTGTCTACAACCAGTCACCAATGTCATTATGAACTTTGCACTTGACTAATGCTATTTACATACAAGTAATGACAAAATGAATCTGTAGATGAGTCAAAGTGACCATTATTATTATAATTTATACATTTTCAGGTATAAGTAAATATTTTCATGAAATTTTCCTCAAACTATTGAAGACAATATTAAATATGACACATTATGAATCTATACCAATATTATAAAGAAGTAAAGTTTGTGTGTTTGTTAAATTGTAAGGGGTAATCTCGGGATCTACAGAACCGATTTCAAAAATTCTTTCACTCATGGAAAGCTAATTTATCAGTGCGTGACATAGGCTATATTTTATCCCTGTATTCACACGGGAACAGAAACTACGCGGGTGAAACTGCGGGGCGGTGTATATGCTCTACAGTCCATCACCACAGGAATAAATTATTACGTTAGTAAATTATTGTGGAGTGTGGAGCGCTGAAAGTTTATATCTAATAGGTACTCATATGTTGGGAGACCAATAAGTAAAGAAATATCGGGCTCCATACAACCAAGTTTTACAGTAAGATATAACCCACCAAAAACATTCTGTAAAAAACTAGCCAAGTCTCGATGGAGCTGCTTGTTTATCTCTAAAAAGTAATGAAATCTAGACAAAGTCGTGCCAAGTGTAAGGTTCCTTACTGCGATTTCTTTATTATTATAGTTATTGTTGTGTGACTTGGCCGTTGAAGGATACACTGTACACAAGTACACAACTGTACACAAGGGTACAAAACTAGGTGCTCCATGACACTATTGCACCAATCTGTCGCCAGAACCGCTACCCATTGACGATAGAAAATTGCCACTTGAAAAACGTTGATTTAATATCTAGTCAATTGTAGGCTTGATAAAGCTGCGTATTTTAATAATGTTACAACATTACGTGTAAACAAAATTGACTTGTACCCACTACTAACGTTTTAAACAATGTTCAACAGCCAAGTCACACAACAATAACTATAATAATAAAGAAATCGCAGTAAGGAACCTTACACTTGGCACGACTTTGTCTAGATTTCATTACTTTTTAGAGATAAACAAGCAGCTCCATCGAGACTTGGCTAGTTTTTTACAGAATGTTTTTGGTGGGATTTCATTTATTTTTGTTGAAACGTGTTTATATTGTTTTTTTTATTAGATTTTCTTATTTGACACATTTTTTTCTTTTTAGGAGTAGTATTTTATTACTAAGCGCCCCGCAATTTCACCCGCGTAGTTCCCGTTCACGTTCCCGTGGGAATTTCGGGATAAAAAGTATCCAATGTGCTTCTCCTGATTCTAAGCTACCTCCCTACCAATTTTCAGCCAAATCAATTCAACCGTTCTTGAGCTATAAATTCCCGTTCCCAATCCCGTGAGAATTTCAGGATTAAAAGTATTCTATGTTCTTCTCAAGGTTTTAAGCTACCTCCCCACCAATTTTCAGCCAAATCAGTTGAGCCGTTCTTGAGTTATAAATTGCCGTTCCCAATCCCGTGGGAATTTCGAGATTAAAGGTATCCTACGTCCTTTTCCTGGTTCTAAGCTACCACCTCACCAATTTTCAGCCAAATCAGTTGAGCCGTTCTTGAGTTATAAATTCCCGTTCCCAATCCCGTGGGAATTTCGGGATTAAAGGTATCCTACGTCCTTTTCCTGGTTCTAAGCCACCACCCCACCAATTTTCAGCCAAATCAATTCCGCCGTTCTTGAGTTATAAATTTCCGTTCTCAATCCCGTGGGAATTTCGGGATTAAAGTTATTCTTTGTCCTTTTCCTGGTTCTAAGCTACCTCCCTACCAATTTCCAGCCAAATCAGTTCAGCCGTTCTTGAGTTACAATTCCCGTTCCCGTTCCTGTATAATTCCCGTTCCCGTTCGATTATCCTAGTTTTTATAGTTTTCCCTATATGTGGCCATTAAACCCTAACTCTGTACCAAATTTCAGCTCTCTAGGTTCATGGGAAGTACTAGTTCTATTTTGATGATCATGAGTGAGTGAGTGAGTGAGTGAGTGAGTGAGTGAGTGTCTGAAATACGAAACTTTGCATTCGCTTAACTTCAGAACTAAATGACCTACAGACTTGAAATTTTATTTAAAGTATGTGATTGTATAGCTTACTGGATGACGAAAATTTCAGCGTTCTGGGTTTATCCAGAGGTCCTCTAATAGGGGCCTGAAAATGCGGCGAAAGGGTTCCTGTAAAGGATGGTACGGCAGTGTTTGCTTCGCGCTCGACTTGGCGGGGGGCACTGCCGTGCCCCCAGATAATGGCATAA
Source organism: Timandra comae (assembly GCA_958496195.1). Taxonomy (NCBI): domain Eukaryota; kingdom Metazoa; phylum Arthropoda; class Insecta; order Lepidoptera; family Geometridae; genus Timandra; species Timandra comae. The sequence goes on from OY292353.1 coordinate 19,017,862, forward strand.
CATTATTCAGATTTTTTTTCTGCCCAAGTGACAAAGAAATTTATCATCTCGAAACACCAGTGTAGCTTGGTAACATACAAGTAGATGCATAAAATCAATTAATTGTAATGTCAACCAAACATTGGACTTATATTCATTAGAAAAAAGAAAAACAAGAAAAATAACTCTCTAGATGTCAACAACCAGTTTTAAAATAGGTATTATTATGATTACATACTTGTTTCTTGTCTCATATGTACTATTTGACCCAGAGATTTCTTTATTTTTTGGAAAAGTATCTTTCTATTATTGTTATCAATCTCTATTTTAAAATGAATCCCTATTTCCCTTGGTCATGGCATCATGCATGAACTACTGGACCAAGTGACCAATTGAAATTTGATACAGAGGTAGTTTATGGTCTGGGGAAGGACATAGGCTATTTTTTATCATATTTCCACGGGTTAGGGAACTATGCAGGTAAAACCACGGGGGGACATCATTGATTGCTACCACTACGGTTCCTGAGATACAGCCACAGCAGACAGACAGACAAGCAAATGAACAGAGGAGTCTTAGTAATGTATGATTGAGTACTAGCGTAATAAGGTCCTGTGTATGAAGTTTCTGCAATATGAATTTACCTCCTAGTAGACAGAATGTTTAGTCATGTGTAGTATTTAATTTTGAGTCAGACAATCAGAGACATAGATATATTTTCTAAAAAACTTAATATTGTTAAAAGCAAGATATTTTTAAAAGTATACAATAATTATGTAACTTCTTGCATAGATTTGAGCAAGTAGAAAGTACAAATTTATATAATTCACAAGTAGTTTTTAAGCCTATGTATTTTTTTGAATTATTACTTACTATAAAAGCATTTGCCTAATAATAATAGTGATAATAGTCCCCATAGTTCCCCAATATCAAGTCCATTAAACATCCCATTCCTATAACCCAGTCGTAGTTTTCCATATATTTGCAATAGTCCCAGCAGAACCGGGGACTGTCCTTGGATGCATTTTATAGTGTTATACAGGGATAGTCGCCGGATTGTGCATCCTTTACACAAGATTAAATATGTCAAAGGGCTTCCGTGTGTTGGCTTTGGCCCCATACTAGCCTTCCAAAAGACAGGGACTCCTTAATAGTCCCGTGAAAAAAAAAGAAAAAAAAAAGGAATAGTGATAATCTCAAATTGAACCTGACTATAACAAAATTTAAATATTTATTTATCTGATTTTCTTTACACCATTATCGTTACTAGCATTTATTGGAAGAGGCATATGTCCATCAAATACAATGACATTATAAATATATCAAATATCTTCTATGACAATTATCATAGAATGGCTTCTATGTGGCCATGAGGGCACACAACAGACAGTCATAGCCAGAGTTGAAACAGTCACCGTGGCTGAAAACAGCCGGAATCCTATACATACATATATCCATATGTGGATTGAAATACCTATACTACTGATGATGATGATGATGATACACCATTAAATTCATTTTTCTGCTGATCTCAAACAAATTATGAAATATTATCCTATATCCTTTTCTGTATTCTATCAATATGTGTGTAACATTTTAAGGATGTACTACATTTTGCATTTAATCCGTTGGTTGGTCCAAAACGTGATTTTAGAACAAACAAATTCACATCCATTTCTATTTTTAAGATAGGTTTAGTATTTGAATAAATTAGATTAATTATAATTGGAACAAAATACTTAGTTAATGTGTCATATTGTTATGATATTGTTTTTCTTTGTAGTATATTATATTATTATAGTATAAATGTATTTCTTATACATTGAGTTTATAAAAAGGGCTTGCTGTATTTGGGGTATATACCCCATAATTCTATAGAAACAAATTTTTTTTATAATAAAAAAGATTTTGTAAATAACCCTGGGTTTAGGAGTTTTAGATTTTTTTTCCAAATTTCATCACAAGTATTTTTAAATAATATAATAGTAAACATAAATAGTATAATAAATTAATATTTTTGCATGAATGAGTAACAAAGATACAACCAAACTTTCACATTTTTAACATTAGGAATGTATGAATGAAACATTAGACAGCCACAAAAGTGCTTTTGTGACTTTAAATTAAAGAATATGCTAATTAAGCATAATTATAAATAGGTAACTTAATAACTCTCAACTTATTAAGAAAATATAATTTCATAATATATAATTTATGTACCCACTGAGTACTTTTCCACAACTTGTCATAAAACAAACCCACAATTTATGATGACATAATATCAAATGTCTCTCAATATTTCCATAATATTGTTATAATTTACAATGTGTCATCGGTATCAAGCAATTATTCAGTGGAATATTGTGTAGGGCCGCTTAATTGTGGCGATAATAGACAAGCAGGCAGCCCTATTCGACCCACAAAGCACGCAAAAACAAAAACAAGTTACTTGTATACCTAATCATGATGAAGTATTTATTATGAGTCATACCTTGAAAAGTTCCTTGAAGTAGGGGCTGCACACGGAGAGGATGAGCTTGTGTGCGTGCACGTACTGCCCGCCCGCCGCCAGCGTCACATCCACCAGGTCCTCGCCCTCCAGCAGCGCTTGGAACGACGACGACAAGTTCGAATGGAAATCGTTCCATCTTAACGAAAATTGTTCCGGCATCGCCATCCTTCCCGATTATTAACACTATATACAGCGATAAAACACACCAACGCCCTTCTTTAGCTACCTGTAACACTTTCAGACTACTACGCGTCCCTATACATCACATCACTGAAAACGCTAACTGGAATAACTGCCTACGTATACATACGACTACTACTCAGCAAAATATAACGTCATATTTGATAAAACCATATCATCGCAGTTATTCTACCCCCAACGGTTTGTAGGAAACCTTTTAATTTTGTTTGGCATCGCAATATCAATACACAGTGAAAATAACAAAATGTCGCTCGATTGGTTTGTTCACGAATTCTTCACAATGCACCGTTCATTGTCCGTCCCGTCCGACAAACAACGATAGTGTAAACGTCAGAATGGAATTCTATGAAAACTGAAATTGTGCGAAAAACTATTTGTTATTATAACAATACTATTTGAGTATTCTATTTGAAATTATTTTTATACAAAAGAATATTCACAAACACAATTTTATGTAAAAGTAAAATTAATGAAATAATTAGAAAAATTAAAATAATTAGAAATAATTAAATTATAGATCGATCATAGACAACCCACAAATTATACCTATATAGTCTATGGTAGTATGGTAAGGAAGATTGATTGTTGATGAATAAAGTTGTTCTTTGTCTGTGGCAAAGATCCTTCACTACTAAAAAAATGTGTCCCTGTCCTTATGTCCCTTTGTATGCCTAGATCTTTAAAACTACGCAACGGATTTTGATGCGGTTTGTTTTAAAAGATAGAGTGATTCGGTAGGAAGGTTTTTAGTATAATTTTATGCCCATATTCCTACGGGAACGGGAACTACGCGGGTGAAACCGCGGGGCGCCTCTAGTTACTATATAAAGGACTAGCGGTGCTCCGCGGTTTCGTTTTCATTTCATTTCGGTTCAAGACCATAGAGGTTTTTTCATGACACAAATTTTTGACGTCACAGATTTTAATAACATGACTTTGACAGCATCGTGGCATATCAATAAAGCCTGTAAAAGCCATACTTTAGTGACAGATCATGATCATCACACACATGTCACACACCGACACACACACAACAGTCGGTCAGTCAGTCAGTCAACACAATGTCATTGCAACAAGAATTGCTATTTTAGTAAAATTAATATTAAAATAATCAATTATTTTTGTCGTATTGATGTTGTGCTCGACTTTGGTAGAAGTGTTCTTCGTATTTGTTCATGATTCTCCTTGTGTTAGTACTCAAAGATCATGCTATCGTGCAATACGTAAGCTAATTAATCCCTGCATACAACATGTCCAAATTCGTGAATACCGGTAATAACCATTCATTTATTTGTGCCTCGTCGATTTAAAATTCGATGTCTTAATAAATTCCTGTTTACGTTGACAGACATGCAGGACGAGGGTGAGGCCGCTAACCGGCGGCTGCTTATGAAGAAAGTCGTGAGCGCCGCATTCTACGCGATGGCTTCCTTCATGATAACGGTGGTGAACAAGACCGTGCTGACGACGTACGCGTTCCCCTCGTACCAAGTACTGGGGCTCGGGCAGATGGTAGCGACAATAACGGTGCTGCTGGTCGGGCGGCGCATGCACGTCGTCAAGTTCCCCTCGCTGGACAGGAGCGTGGCGCGCCGCATCTGGCCCCTGCCCATCATCTACCTCGGGAACATGGCCACCGGCCTCGGCGGCACCAAGGAGCTCAACCTGCCCATGTTCACGGCGTTGCGACGATTCAGTATTCTTATGACCATGATTCTAGAACAAATCATCCTCGGGGTGCAAGCCTCGTTCCCGGTGCAACTGAGTGTGTTCTCAATGGTGGGAGGAGCACTGATTGCCGCTGCTGATGATGTCACATTCTCATGGTCAGGATATACCTTGGTGTTGATGAATGATGCCTTCACTGCTGCTAACGGTGTCTACATGAAGAAGAAGCTGGACTCCAAGGAACTGGGCAAGTATGGATTGATGTTCTATAATGCTCTGTTTATGATTGTACCGGCAGCTGTGGTTGCGTGGATTATGGGGGATTTGAAGCGTTCAATGGAGTACCCACATTGGAACGACCCCCTGTTCCTGAGTCAGTTTCTGTTATCGTGTGTAATGGGTTTTGTTCTGTCATACAGCGTGATGATGTGTACTCAGTTCAACAGTGCACTGACCACCACCATCATAGGATGTCTGAAGAACATTCTAGTCACATATCTGGGGATGGTTATAGGAGGAGACTACATCTTCTCATGGCTCAACTTTATAGGTTTAAACATTAGCGTTGGGGGTAGTTTAGTGTACACATATGTTACATTCAAGAGGGCACCGGCCCTAGTACAAGTTCCCAAAGTGGATACTGTATAGCATCTGTGGAGGGTGGTCCTCACCCAGTGGAAACACAAGTACTCGAAAAGTTCTTTAGTCTAATAATGGTCTCTACCAAAGATAAGTATTTGATTCCCAATGAATGATCTAAAATTTATTTTGAAATGGGGTTAAATGTTTATTATGACATACTTATTTACATATTTATTTGCAACTTTGCAAATAGACGAGAAAAATCATTAAATAAATATAAAACACTTCTTTGTAAAATCATGAGGCTTGCTTTATGAAGGTATAAAGCAAATACTAATCAAATTATGGATCATGTAATGTTTATTTTATCTGCACCCGTTTGGAGTGGCCCCCAGCGCCAGCCCCGGGTGAAACATTAAAACAAGTAACTTATATAACAATACTTATGGTAGGACTATTGTATGGTAATAAGTGCATAATATAGCAATACATAAAGGTACTATGTAAGTAATATAAGCAATAACAACTCTCTTTGATGAGATCACATTAAGTGTACATTCAAAAGTGATCACAAAATTTGATTATTAAATTTAAGGCTAATGTAACATTGAAATCCAATTTATTTATGTTGTGTAAATACATAGGTATTATATGAATGTTAATATCTTTGATATATTATTTATAAAGTGTATTTTTATAATACTATTATTTAATTAGGGTATGACAACAATATTCCTTGGCTTATTTCCTAAGTACCAATAATTGTCAACATTTCATTATATCTTTAAGGTTTTATTTAAAGAAAACTTATTAGTAAGGCTACCATATATTTACGACTAATTATAAAAAAGAACATGTTTATAAAATTGATTTGACAATATTTTTCCTGTTTATTCGAAAGTACCATAGGCAACATAATCTCCCGAAAGGTACACTAAACATTAACAAATCAGTATAGTTCGCGGCTAACAATAAAGAATGACATTTTTGCTTTTAATGTTAACAATTGATTTTGGAATGTTGTCAATTAACACCATTATAGTCAGTATTTCCATAAAAGTCATATAACTCTTCATATTGAAGGTGTCTCCATATCTAAATTGAGGAAACTGCCATTTAAATTATAGAGCATGCGTAGTGTAATTAGTGATAAGATCAATCGAAAATGTAAAGTTGTAAACCAATTTGGATTCAAACATTAAAAACTGAATTATACAAATTACAAACGCACTGACAGGGTGATAATAAATAAAAGCTTGTAAATAATTAAGGTTTCTTAGTTTGCTACGAAACTGTTAAAAATATTGTGTGTAAAGTCATTGAGTTATAAACTAGGTACTTAGAACGGCTTTGACGAAACCCGACGCGGAACTAAGCACTCACGCACTCACCTCACAATTGATTTATAAAACATGGACGATGTGCATGACGTCACCGTTAGATCTAAAATCAAGGAGAATGCGTTTATCGACGACCTTGTAATAATTGGCTAAACAAATCGTGATGTTTGGTTTACGGTAATATAAACAGAACAAACGTTTAACTTTTACTCGACAGCCATATAAACAAATGACGGATATAATATTTGACGGTATAAAGTGGTGCCAGACGCAGACTGCTGAACAAATGTTGCGGCTTCGAATCCAGTGCGGGGTAAATATTTGTGTGATCCATGAATGTTTATCTCGGTCTGGGTGTGTATATGATGATAGAATGATTGATTGATTATGAAATGTTTTTTATACTCCGTACTGATGATAAATACTCGTATGGGTTATGAAAAGTCCCGTAATGCACATGTGTGCACTGAGAATGATTCGTATTTAATTAATGATTCGTATTTAATTAATTTAATTATGTTATAAAAGCTTACTACTAAAGACTGTTTGGAATATTTTTGTTCAAGTAGTTAGGTCGAACTATTATTCGTATTCGGACATATTGGAATAAGCGGAAATTAGGCTGACATTGTCACAGAAAATAGTACATACTATAAACATTTGATACCTCCAAAATGTTTTAAGAATCTAAATCTTTTGTAATACTTTTTTTCAACATAATCATTCACTACATATCGTATTATAGTAACTGACCCCTAACTTGTTCATCAATTTATAATTATTAAATAAATCGTGCCTGGTTGACCTCTTATTGAATAACGATATGACATGAAGGCAATTTTGAAGCCTTATAATCGTGCCTTTTAATTAAAATGTACCGTGGTAATTTAGTGTAGTAAAAATGAAAAAGTAGTTATTAATAGATCGCTGAACTGAGAGAGTTTGTTGCGAATTGCAAACTTATGTTCATTTTGTGCATTCACAGTTGCCTTTAGATGTTGTGTAGATTTAGTACTTATAGCTCTTACTTACTTAGGTAAATAACGTCTGTATCGACGTATTATCAAAACATAAACATATATTTAGGTGTAGTAGTTTTTCGGTTAGATAAACTAACTGATGTACTCGTAATTATGACTCACATTGAAATTAATTCGCGGGAATTATTAAAATACTTTTACGTTTTTGTTTTAGCGGTCGAACAGGACAAACAACTTTGTTACATTAAATATGATACCCTATTTTAATTGAGATAAGGATCTATTTCATTTACACATCTCTGAGTAAAGCATTATTTTCCTTGGTCGGTATCATATTGACTAATTGCACATGCTACTTGACATGCAGTATTTAGATATTTAATATTACATTTTGTATATATTTGTACCTTGTACATTGGTATCTTGTTTTATTATACTTATTGTATACTTAGTTAATTATATCTACTACCATTCGGTACTTTGTATTGTACAAACTGTCAACAGTTTTAAGTTTATTCACCATAGGATATATTGTAGAAATATCCAAATAGAGTTAGCGTTAACTCCTATGGATCCAATGTAATTTTGTTAGTCTAGTATCAGTAACTAATTCGCTATGAAGACGGCCGCATCGGAAAACCAATATACCAATATACGTTCTCTAGTTTCCATATGTTCTTCACAGTTATTGAGTTATCATTTCATAGTGGCCTCCTACCACCCAACCCTCCGGGTACAATTTTAAATTATGATTTTGTAGTATTTCTACGATTTAAAAAGGTTGTAGGTTACGGACAAAATTGTCATATAATATGTATAGAGTCCATATAGAGTCACCATGTTTTCTGTGCCGGTGACAGCGTCGCTGTAATCGCATCTTTTGGTTGTCAGTTTATTGAAAACTAGCAGCGCCCCGCGGTTTCACTCACGTAGTTCCCATTCCCGTGGGAATACAGGGATAAATATAGCCTATGTCACTCGCTGACAATATAGCTTTCCATTAGTGAAAGAATTTTTGAAATCGGTTCAGTAGATCCCGAGATTAGCCCTTACAATTTAACAAACACGAACTTTACTTCTTTATAATATTAGTATAGATGTATCCAAATGACATTAGAATCAAAATGACAATAGCAGATCCACTTTTGGCTGCCGGTACCGGTAAGACGTGTGACAGACAATATCGTCACATATATTACTCGTATATGTGACGATTTTGTCTATCACACATCTTACCAACTGGTTGTAAGAAGATTTACTATTGAGTAACGAGAAGAGCCCTTTTAAGTACCTACGGTATGTAATTACTTATTTTTAAATGTGTACATTTTGTGAGCGGCTAAATCCAAGCTGAATCCATTTTGGTGCTTTTGTTTAATCTGAAAATTACTTGTTTGTGGTTATTAATCGTTTTAAATTATATCGATTGTGTGATGTGATTGTATTTTCTATCCGATTATTGTGTTTATAATAATTTACGGATTATTAAATTGATATATTACGGTATTGTATAATGTTGAGCCGTGGGTTCACGGTGTCAAATACAAGTGTACTTGATTAATTACATTTTTTGTAAATTAACGAACAATCGAATGTCCCGATGGTGGCGGTTAAAACTGCGGTAAAGTTATTTTAATAATATTAGGAGAAATTAATTATTTATATTACTAATTATGTAGTAACAATATGTTTCACTAATAATTGATATGAGCAATAATACTTAATTAAATTGTAATATAATATAATAAACTTGATTGATACTTCAAATATTTAGATGAAACATATTGATACTTTTAATTTAAATCGAAGTATACTCGTTCGACATTATATTCTGAGACTTTTTATGTGTAAGTTATTGAGGAGTGTAAACACCTCTTGATTAGGTATATTTGTATGTATAATCTTATCATTCGATTACAATCAATTATATTATCGAATAAATATTGTCGTGTGAGAAAGTACCTTAATAATGAATGAGTAATACAATGAGCCAACATTAGTGCCTCGTTTATTAGTTTGTAGCTATAGTTCTGCTATTTGTATAATGTAAGATAAGTTTTATAGTATTCCATAGTAGCCTTACATTCTAGTATTACATAAAAACACCATTTCAACTATTTTTTAATAATTATACACATTACTACTCAACTAAGTCCAGAGAACTAATATTCGTGAAAGAAATCTTGGGCATTATGACCGAAGCCTGATAGCCCTAATTCAGGGTAGGTTCGAGACCCCTCTATATATGATGATAATGATGATGGAAGACTTTTGTGGTAATCCAATGCGTTCTCCTATTTGGAAGAGACATGATGTACTATTTACTTTGCTAAAAGTGAAATTAAATATAAGCAATAAATATTGACGAACGCCATCTTACCTCGGAGAGTGTAGAAGTATCATCCTTGGTGATATTCAATAATTTTCGTCTGAAGCATTGTCGAAATCCACAAATGATATTAGGTTGCGTGTTTAAACCAATTTTGCCCACATACAGCTTTCGTAACAAGGATCCCTTCCTATTTAGATAGCAACAATCGTAATGCTCACAGTCAAATGAATCACAAAAAGTAATAACATAACGTTTTTCAAGAAACAAAATTTGACGATATGAGTTTGAGGCTAATTCTATGATGTAATTTGATTTTAAAATTACACATATATTGTTAAAATCTGCACTTGACTTAGAATTATAAATTTTATTGATCTGTACTTAGTGCATAGTGTGTTCACTAGACTTAGGTGTGGGTAGCAGCAACAATGCTTATATGTATGTACAAATTTTGTCAAAAGTATATTTATGTAGATATTGTAAGTAAATCTTATTTGTGCCCTGCGGACCGCTCAGCAGGAAAGCGTAATTGAATATGGTGTCCAGTGTCCACCCAGTTATAACGCAGTGACCCGGTCTGAGGGCACTAATAACATTTAACGTTTACAAGCCGAATATAAATCAATATTGTATTTTTATATTATCATATACTTGAGTTAATTAAGCTCTCTGTTTAAACCGACGATAATCATTATTCGACATGGGAGTGACGTCAAGAGTTCATGGCAGACGATATTAATTTATTGGGCTGACAACTCGAAAGCAATACATTTATGTGTACAATGGTATACATGTGATAGAGTTAAATATAAATGAATATTATGCTTATACATCACAATATTTGACGCACATAAAGCAAAAGTTTGATCGATTGAGATACCTAATTTGTGGTAGTCAGGTAGGCCGTCACTTGGCGTCTGATGTTTGTAATCACGTACAATGTGATGTTGTGGCTGTGCATTAAATCGTAGGTGTTTTGGCTATTTTTCAACATCGTCTTTTATAAGTAAGTTCCTCTCGTAAATTATATTCTAAATTAAGTATTGCATTTATATTAGTATAGTCGCCATATTTTTGTTGTAATGAAATTATTTTAATGAATAAATTAAATTTATTGAGTGTATGATGTTTTATTTGGTCTGATAAAGTAATTTTTCGTCTGACTTTTTGTTTAATTAAGTGCGAACTGAATAATTAGGATGTACCCATACACATATACAGACAAACAGGTAATTCCTAATTTAAATTCTTTTGCACAAAGATAAGAACATATTAATTATAAATTAGCCAGTATTAAGATACTAGTAATTTTAAAACCACACATATTGTTGATACGAGTTTTTAACACATCAAAATTCCAATCGAGTTTAACGAGCAATAGTTCTCGGTAAGGCCTTATCAGTTACAGCATGTGAAAATGACCTTGGTTATTAATTATGATTGTGAAGTACATAAAACTACCGCCTAATCAATGTCATAAAACAACTAACGTGGTACTTACGACTATGTATGTATTTTTTGTACTGATAATGTTAACTAAATGTGCTCTGCGGTTTAACACGTTATCTCCTCCCGTATTGGTGGTAGTGTGATGTTGGTGGTGATTTGGGCCTATGATCATAGGACGCACAGAGGATATGGGATTTGATCACAGTTAAGATATCAGCTAGATGATCAAAGTATAAACCGATATCTAAATACATATATACAACTCATAGGTAACTGACTGACTCACATAGTGATCTATCAACGCACAGCCCAAACCACTGGACAGATCGGGCTAAAATTTGGCATGCAGGTCAATGTTATGACGTTGGTTTCTACTTAGAAAGGATTCCAACGGGATTGTGATATACGCGGGTGAAACCGCGGGGCACTGCTAGTTATTCATATTTTTGAAACATTTTTTTCTTTTTTCGTATGAAAAATCTAGAAAATGTGATGTATCTACAGGTTGGTATGTAAATACTCGTTTATTGTTGAAAACTCGAGTTTTCTACAGGATGCATTTGTTGCTGTTGCACAGTATAAGTAAATCAATAGGGCACTTTTTGTTTTCAAACCTCGATACAAGTGAGAAATGGTATTAGTCTAACGTGCTTGACGAATAGACCCACGAATTTGCTATAGTTTCCCTAGAAATACATGTAGTCATTCCCTTATTTTACACGGAGACCACTCACTCTACCTCTTAGTTGCCATTCAGACGAAAATACGCTAAAACAGGGGACTATGACAAGGCAAAAACCACTGGTCTCCTAGTACCTCTTTTCTATAGGTTCAGAAATGAATAAAAATAAAAATGTAAGTATTTAATAGTACTTAATTGTAAAAGAGAACGTCGATAGCGTAGTCATTAAGGTCTTTAACTTCCACTCAAAAGAAGTCTGGTTAGATCCCCGCCATGTATCAATGTGTATTCGATTTTCGAATTCTTTCCAATCTCTCTAGTACTTAGGATTTTTTTAGACTTATAAAAGAAACAAGTTAATTCTATGATTTAGTGCCCAAAAAATTTCCTGACTGACAAAAGCTATCTGATTTAATTTCTCGTAAGACTAGGTGCGTGTATTGCACTGTCTGACTTACTGTTCCTTCACCACACTTGTGTATCTGGTTGCAGTGTTGATGTATCGATGCTGTCAGTTACAGGTCCAACTTTAAAGTGGAGATTGTTAAATCTGTGCATCCAATTTGGACATGCGACGAGACGCCAATTACTTGTTGATCTTTTTAGTTCAATGATTCGAAGTTTTTACTAGTTAAAACTTTTGCTAGTGCCTAGAAATCTAAGCTAGAAATCGACAGGTATACTGACGACTAGAATTTCAGCTACGGCTTCGGATGTTATAACGTTGTCACGATCACCAACAAATCCTTCACCGTTCAAATCAATCTGAATTAATTTTGAAATCATGTACCTATTGTGTGAGTTAGGTGTCTCTATAGTCTCAGTATCTAGTGTCCAAGTGCATTTGAACTTAGTTATTGTCCTTGGTTACTACTATATAATTATTAGATAGCGGTCAAACTAATAACACCCACTTTTTGCATCTCAGACCCGAGCCATGACTTGTTTGGAAATCTCTCGAAATAAGTATCACACCGAAACCCCAATGTAAAATCAAATTCGTACTAAGTGTCACAATCCAGCTAAAATAAGCTTAAGTTATCTAAGTATCATATTTACGCATTATTTACGAGATATGTATGTACGCCTATAGGTATAACTACACAGACTATAGGTATTATTTATTCCGGGATCACGGTGCTTGAAACAGCAAATAGAAGTATTGAAAACTCGAAATAAATATCTAATACAGTGCAGTAGTACTCGTATGTAGAACATTGCAAATATCGTGCACTCAATTCGAGACAATCCTTGAGAAACTGTAAGAGCATAAAAGTTATATGTTTATTACTACATTTTCTTGAAGATTTTCTCAGTAATCTGCTCCTAACTAGGTACTCGTCTAGGTACAACACGATTCGCGAACTCAATTGTTTATTATGATGAATTTGTTTTGTCTAAAGAATCACTACATTTGTTCAATAAATAGGATTTCTAATAATATAGTAATAAAACAAAAACTAGTGTTGCCTCTAGTGGATTTTACGGTGGGGGAAGTTTACAGTTGGGGTAATTTCTAGTTGAGGAAGATTCCGGTTGGGAAAGTATTCATTTGTGGAAGTTTTCGGTTGGGGAAGTTTCCTGATGCGAAAGTTTCCGATTGGGAAGATTCCGGTTGAAAATCAGTAAAAACAGCGCGGAAAAACGAAATTATAATTTCCGTCCAAATTCGGTCATATGGGCGCGTAATCCGATAGTTGAGGACTTTTCCGGTTAGAGAAGTTACCGATTGGGGAAGATTATGGGTAAGCAATTTTCCGGCTGCGGAAGATTCAAGTTGGGTAAATTTCCGGTTAGTGAAAATTCCAGTCACGGAATATTCCGGTTGAAAAATTCCAGTTAGAGAATTTTTCGGTTAACAAGTTCCAGTTAGGGAATTTTCCGGCTGGTGGAAATTCCAGTAATTGAAGTTTCCGGTTGAAAAATTCCAGATAGGGAATTTTCCGGCTGGTGACAATTCCATTTAGGGACTTTTTCGGCTAGTGAAAATTAGTGAAAGATCCAGTTCGGGAATTTTGGGTTGAAATGAAATGAAATGAAAAAAGTTTATTGTGACACACAGTATTATCTTATAAACTAAGTAATATTAATAACAATTGTCACAAAGGGTTCCAGCTCAGCATGTTGCCAGCTGAAACAACTGACGCTGGTCTTCCGTTGGAACCCATTGGTGAATTCACGGATGACCTCAGAAAAATATTAATATAAAAAACAGAGCGAATTACAATACATAATAAAAATATACAAACATAGAAAGAAAGTTACAAACAATATAACAATAAGGTTAAACATCGAACTAAATTAAATTAAATTGCAGACTGCCAAATCAATATCCTATTTTCAACAAAACAAACAAAGATGGTATGAATGTGGTTAGTACATGTACATATGTAGGTTGATATAAATAACACTAAAATCATATAATACTAATATCATGTTTCAACAGCTCATTCTGTTTCTGATTAAGAAATAGAAATGATTTGAGTTTATTTCTGAAAACACGAATGTTTGGAAGGTTCCTAATTGGTGGTTGAAAAATTCCAGTAAGGTAATTTTCCGGTTGAAAAATTTAGTGCGGGAATTTTCCGATGTGGGAATTTTCCGGTTGGTAAATTCCGGTTCGAGAATTTTCCGGTTGAAAAATTCCGGTTCGAGAATTTTCCGGTTGAAAAATTCCGGTTCGAGAATTTTCCGGTTGAAAAATTCCGGACCGAGATTTTTCCGGTTGAAAAATATTAGAGTGGAAATTTTCCGGATGAAAAATTTTCCGGTATGGGAATTTTCCAGATGAAAAATTCCAGATCGAAAATTTTCCGTTTGAAAAATTCCAGTGTGCAAATTTTCCGGGTGAAAAATTTCAGTGTGGAAAATTTCCGGATGAAAAATTTTCCGGTATGGGAATTTTCCGGTTAAAAAAATTCCGATTCGAGAATTTTCCGGTTGAAAAATTACAGTGTAGGAATTTTCCCGTTGAAAAATTCCGGTACGGGAATTTTCCGGCTAAAAACTTCCGGTTCGAAAATTTTCCGGATGAAAAATTTTCCGGTATAGGAATTTTCCGGTTGAAAAATTTTCCGGTTGAAAAATTTTCGATTCGAGAATTTTCCGGTTGAAAAATTCCGGTTGAAAAATTCCGGTTCGGGAATTTTCCGGATGAAAAATTCCAGAGTGCAAATTTTCCGGGTGAAAAATTTCAGAGCGAATTTTCCGGTTAAAAAAAATCCGGTTCGAGAATTTTCCGGGTGAAAAATTTCATTGTGGGAATTTTCCGGGTAAATTTTCTGGTGTGGGAATTTTCCGGTTGAAAAATTCAAGTTCGGGAATTTTCCGATTCAAAAATTCTTGTTCGAAAACTTTTCGGTTGAAAAATTCCATTTCAAAAATTTTCTAGTTGAATAATTCCAGTGTGGGAAATTTCCGATTCGGGAATTTTCCGGTTGAAAAATTTCAGTGTGGGAATTTTCCGGTTGAAAATTTCCGATGTGGAAATTTTCCGGTTGAAAAGTTCCAGTTTGAGAATTTTCCGGTTGAAAATCTCCACGGTGCGAATTTTCCGGTAGAAAATCTCCACTGTGCGAATTTTCCGGTTGAAAAATTCCGATTCGAGAATTTTCCGGTTGAAAAATTTCAGTGTAGAAATTTTCCGGCTGAAAAAATCCGATTCGAGAATTTTCCGGTTGAAAAATTTCAGTAGGGAAATTTTCCGGTTGAAAAATTTCAGTGCGGAAATTTTCCGGATGAAAAATTTTCTGGCATGGGAATTTTCCAGTTGAAAAATTCCAGTGCGCAAATTTTCCGGATGGGAATTTTCCGGTTGAAAAATTTCAGTATGGAAATTTTCCGGTTGAAAAATTTCAGTGTGGAAATTTCCCGGATGAAAAATTTTCTGGTATGGGAATTTTCCAGTTGAAAAATTCCAGTGTGCAAATTTTCCGGATGAAAAATTTTCCGGTATGGGAATTTTCCGGTTGGAAAATTCCAGTGTGAGAATTTTCCGATTGAAAATCTCCACTGTGCGAATTTTCCGGTTGAAAAATTTCAGTGTGGTAATTTTCCGGTTGAAAAATTTCGCTTCGAGAATTTTGCGGTTGAAAAATTTCAGTGTGGAAATTTTCCCGATGAAAAATTTTCCGGTATGGGAATTTTCCGGTTGAAAAATTCCGGTTCGACAAGTTTCCGGGTGAAAAATTTCAGTGCGGAAATTTTCCGGTTCAAAAATTCCGGTTCTAGAATTTTCCGGTTCGGGAATTTTCCGGTTGAAAAATTTTAGTGTGGGAAATTCCCGGTTGAAAATTTCCAAAGTGGGAATTTTCCGTTTGAAAAATTCCGGTTCGAGAATTTTCCGTTTGAAAAATTTCAGTGTAGAAATTTTCCGGCTGAAAAAATCCGATTCGAGAATTTTCCGGTTGAAAAATTTCAGTATGGAAATTTTCCGGTTGAAAAATTCCGTTTCGAGAATTTTCCGTTTGAAAAATTCCGGTTCGAGAATTTTCCGTTTGAAAAATTCCAGTGTGCAAATTTTCCGGATGAAAAATTTTCCGGTATGGGAATTTTCCGGTTGGAAAATTCCAGTGTGAGAATTTTCCGATTGAAAATCTCAACTGTGCGAATTTTCCGGTTGAAAAATTTCAGTGTGGAAATTTTCCGGTTGAAAAATTCCGGTTCGAGAATTTTCCGGTTGAAAAAATCTGGTTCGAGAATTTTCCGGGTGAAAAAATTCATTGTGGGAATTTTCCGGGTGAATTTTCTGGTATGGGAATTTTCCAGTTGAAAAATTTTCCGGATGAAAAATTTTCCGGTATGAGAATTTTCCGGTTGGAAAATTCCAGTGTGATAATTTTCCGTTTGAGAATCTCCACTGTGCGAATTTTCCGGTTGAAAAATTTCGGTACGGGAATTTTCCGGCTAAAAACTTCCGGTTCGAGAATTTTCCGGATGAAAAATTTTCCGGTATAGGATTTTTCCGGTTGAAAAATTTTCGATTCGAGAATTTTCCGGTTGAAAAATTCCGGTTCGAGAATTTTCCGGTTGAAAAATTCTGGTTCGGGAATTTTCCGTTTGAAAAATTCCGGTTCGAGAATTTTCCGTTTGAAAAATTCCAGTGCAAATTTTCCGGATGAAAAATTTTCCGGTATGGGAATTTTCCGGTTGGAATATTCCAGTGTGGGAATTTTCCCATTGAAAAATTCCGGTTCGGGAATTTTCCGGATGAAAAATTTTCCGATATGGGAATTTTTTGATGGAAAATTTCAGTGTAGGAATTATCCCGTTGAAAAATTCCGGTTCGGGAATTTTCCGGATGAAAAATTTTAGAGGGAATTTCCCGGTTGAAAATTTCCAAAGTGGGAATTTTCCGTTTGAAAAATTCCAGTGTGGAAATTTTCCGGATGAAAAATTTTCTGGTATGGGAATTTTCCAGTTGAAAAATTCCAGTGTGCAAATTTTCTAGATGATAAATTTTCCGGTATGGGTATTTTCCGGTTGGAAAATTCCAGTGTGAGAATTTTCCGATTGAAAATGTCCACTGTGCGAATTTTTCAGTGTGGAAATCCGTTTCATCCGTTCAGTGTGAAAAAAATTTCAGTGTGGAAATCCGGTTGAAAAAATCTGGTTCGAGAATTTTCCGGGTGAAAAAATTCATTGTGGGAATTTTCCGGTTGAATTTTCTGGTATGGGAATTTTCCGGTTGAAAAATTCAAGTTCGGGAATTTTCCGATTTAAAAATTCCGGTTAGAGAATTTTCCGGTTGAAAAATTCCGATTCGAGAATTTTCCGGTTGAAAAATTCCGGTTCGAGAATTTTCCGTTTGATAAATTCCATTTCAAAAATTTTCTTGTTGAATAATTCCGGAGTGCGAATTTTCCGGTTGAAAAAATCCGGTTCGAGAATTTTCCGGTTCTAGAATTTTTCGGGTGAAAAATTTCAGTGTGGAAATTCTCCGGGTGAATTTTCCGGATAATTTATGTACTAATAGATAAGTAATTTTATAATTTAATATGTAATTCTTTTAAAATCAATTTGTTAATGACATTCAAACACGATTTGTAAGAAAATCGTTTATGAATAAATAAATAAAAAATATGGGAATTTTTCGATTGAAAAATTCAAGTTCGGGAATTTTCCGGCTGAAAAATACCGGTCGAGAATTTTCCGGTTGTAAAATTTCAGTGTGGAAATATTCCGGATGAAAATTTTTTCCAGTATAGGAATTTTCCGGTTGAAAAATTCCAGTTCCGGAATTTTCGGTTTGAAAAATTCCGGTTCGAGAATTTTCCGGTTGAAAAATTCCAGTGTGCAAATTTTCCAGTTGAAAAATTCCGGTTCGAGAATTTTCCGGATGAAAAATTTTCTGGTATGGGAATTTTCCAGTTGAAAAATTCCAGTGTGCAAATTTTCTAGATGATAAATTTTCCGGTATGGGAATTTTCCGGTTGGAAAATTCCAGTGTGGGAATTTTCCCATTGAAAAATTCCGGTTCGGGAATTTTCCGGATGAAAAATTTTCCGATATGGGAATTTTTTGTTGGAAAATTTCAGTGTAGGAATTATCCCGTTGAAAAATTCCGGTTCGGGAATTTTCCGGATGAAAAATTTTAGAGGGAATTTCCCGGTTGAAAATTTCCAAAGTGGGAATTTTCCGTTTGAAAAATTCCAGTGTGGAAATTTTCCGGATGAAAAATTTTCTGGTATGGGAATTTTCCAGTTGAAAAATTCCAGTGTGCAAATTTTCTAGATGATAAATTTTCCGGTATGGGTATTTTCCGGTTGGAAAATTCCAGTGTGAGAATTTTCCGATTGAAAATGTCCACTGTGCGAATTTTTCGGTTGAAAAATTTCAGTGTGGAAATCCGGTTGAAAAAATCTGGTTCGAGAATTTTCCGGGTGAAAAAATTCATTGTGGGAACTTTCCGGTTGAATTTTCTGGTATGGGAATTTTCCGGTTGAAAAATTCAAGTTCGGGAATTTTCCGATTTAAAAATTCCGGTTAGAGAATTTTCCGGTTGAAAAATTCCGATTCGAGAATTTTCCGGTTGAAAAATTCCGGTTCGAGAATTTTCCGTTTGATAAATTCCATTTCAAAAATTTTCTTGTTGAATAATTCCGGAGTGCGAATTTTCCGGTTGAAAAAATCCGGTTCGAGAATTTTCCGGTTCTAGAATTTTTCGGGTGAAAAATTTCAGTGTGGAAATTCTCCGGGTGAATTTTCCGGATAATTTATGTACTAATAGATAAGTAATTTTATAATTTAATATGTAATTCTTTTAAAATCAATTTGTTAATGACATTCAAACACGATTTGTAAGAAAATCGTTTATGAATAAATAAATAAAAAATATGGGAATTTTTCGATTGAAAAATTCAAGTTCGGGAATTTTCCGGCTGAAAAATACCGGTCGAGAATTTTCCGGTTGTAAAATTTCAGTGTGGAAATATTCCGGATGAAAATTTTTCCAGTATAGGAATTTTCCGGTTGAAAAATTCCAGTTCCGGAATTTTCGGTTTGAAAAATTCCGGTTCGAGAATTTTCCGGTTGAAAAATTCCAGTGTGCAAATTTTCCAGTTGAAAAATTCCGGTTCGAGAATTTTCCGGATGAAAAAATTTTTCGGATGAAAAATTTTCCGGTACGGGAATTTTCCAGTTGAAAAATTCCAGTGTGCAAATTTTCTAGATGATAAATTTTCCGGTATGGGTATTTTCCGGTTGGAAAATTCCAGTGTGAGAATTTTCCGATTGAAAATGTCCACTGTGCGAATTTTTCGGTTGAAAAATTTCAGTGTGGAAATCCGGTTGAAAAAATCTGGTTCGAGAATTTTCCGGGTGAAAAAATTCATTGTGGGAACTTTCCGGTTGAATTTTCTGGTATGGGAATTTTCCGGTTGAAAAATTCAAGTTCGGGAATTTTCCGATTTAAAAATTCCGGTTAGAGAATTTTCCGGTTGAAAAATTCCGATTCGAGAATTTTCCGGTTGAAAAATTCCGGTTCGAGCATTTTCCGGTCGTAAAATTTCAGTGGTAATTTTCGGTTGAAAAATACAGTTTCACAATTTTCCGGTAGAAAAAATCCAGTTCGGGAATTTTCCTGTTGAAAAATTCCAGTGTGGGAATTTTCCGGTAATAAAAATGCAGTTTGACAATTTTCCGGTTAAAAAATTCCGGTACGGGAATTTTCCGGTTGAAAATTTCCGGTTCGGGAATTTTCCGGTTGAAAAATGCAGTTTGAAAATTTTCCGTTCGAAAAATTCCAGTTCGGGAATTTTCCGGTTAAAAAATTCCTGTGTGGGAATTTTTCGTTTGAAAAATTCGGGACCGGGAATTTTCCAGTTGAAAAATTCTAGTTAGGGAATTTTTCGGCTGGTGAAGTTTACGTTGGGAATTTCTCGGTTGGGTATTTTTCCGGTGGGAGAAGTTAACTGTTGGGGTATTTTCTTGTTTCGGAAGTTTCCGGTTGGGTAAGTATCCGGCTTGGGAAGTTTTCTGTTGGGCAAGATTCCGTATGGGGAGGTTTTCTGTTGGAAAGACAACGAATGAGCCTCTGCCCATAAATACAATTAGTGTTTATTGTATTAATCAAGGAAAAACTAGAATATTCTAACCATTTTGACCAACCCCCATTTCATGATAGGTAAAGCTATTGGTTTTGTCTGAGAAAATTTCATGCTTTCATAAACTATATGTATTATTTGTAGTCTGTAGTTTACTTGCTCTCTAACCAGTATGTGTGTTCTATCGCTCGTTGATGTTATTATTATTTATTGCAGGAATACGGCTCTGTTAAAATAGTGTTTGATAATATTTCTAAAGTGACTCAGTAAATACCTACCTACAGGATCTAGTGGTACAAATAGCGTCATTAATTTTTCCTCTCGGGCGATTATTCTTAAAATACCTCAGATAAGTTGCTGTATCATAAATATCATAATACTGTCGTAGGTGGATAGAGCAGTGGTAACATCCCACGTAGAAAAATAATATGTTCTTATTTTCAATCATTCAATTTGAACCTAGAATAGAAATAGGCGAAGGCGACCTTTTGAAAATGTAATAAGTACCTACCTAATGCACGATACGTAAACAAATGTGTTGTCATCCGAGAGGGACTAGGTCATGTAAATCTGTTGCTTGTTCCAGAATCATATACCTACGCCATTCATGCTATGTTTGTTTATTCAGTACCAACGTTCGCGCCCGATTTTTAAATGCTAGTTTGCTAATATGGGGCATCTTTACACACAGATGTTTAATAAAATGTCCAGTGCTGCGATGGTCCAAATACTAATAAGTATCTGGATTAGATATTAATTTTATACTTATTATGAAATTTATTTACTTGTGTTACTTTTATCACAATTAAAATAAAATTTTGTAAGTATAGAAATAGTCAATCTCCACAATAGACGTAGGTCATCCTTCATCTGCATTTCCAATGGAAGTCTGTCGATGAACGTTTGCTCTTGTCATGAAGAATATTGATTTGATTTGGATGAAAATAGGTAGAGAAGCTAACTAACACCCTGGAATATGTATTGACAATCTGGCTATTGTGCCAGGAAACAACAAATTACAGTTATACACTTGTGGTGTGCACTACGAGTATTCGAAGGTGCATAGTGTTCCTACCTACTTATTTGGTTTATTTCCCGAGACTAGTATCGTCAAAGGAAGTAGGCTGCAGTGAACTAGCTATTGGGGAACCTAATCTTCTACAAAAAATGGGAGTGCGGTGCACGGAAAAGTAAAATTTCCTTTGACGTTACAGGTAGTGCCAAGCGGTAGGCTTGGCAATGACTTATCTGCCTGCTATTCATCCTATGTATTCATCTAATTCAAAGTGGTAAAAAGGGTTTAAAATAATACAAAAATATTAAATATCAATAGTTTATTACATTTATATTAGCCAAGCTTACATTTCCATTGTTTTATCTAAACCGATTCGAATTAAAAGGCTTTTAAAAACTGTCTAGAGTATACCTATATATCAGTAATGGTCGGGCGGGAGCTAAATACTATGGAGTCAGGCGCGCTGACCGCTCCCCCCTCCCCTCTATGTATAAAAGAAAAAATCTTATAAATAAATCTAACATCACTATTTATTACATTCATTTAGGCTATTATTGGTGTTACTACTGTTCAACTAGGTATGTTCTGTAAGATTACCCCTAAGTTTCGAATTGTGAAAGCATTAAAATTAGGTAAGAAGTACAAATCGATCAGTAACATGTATAAAATTGGTTTATCACATTGTCTGTTTAGTTCGCTATCGCTTGAAAGTAAATAACGTTGTGGGCGGCAATAACAACAAAATGTTTTCCATTTATCAACGTGTACTTACATAGATAAGAGAATCTACATTGTATACGGTTTCATGAAAGAACATGAAAAGATAATAATTAAGTACATTTAATTGCTTTTTATACGTCAATAAAATGTATTGCACATTAGTCATCAAGTCCTTACACTAAAAA
Source organism: Timandra comae (assembly GCA_958496195.1). NCBI lineage: Eukaryota > Metazoa > Arthropoda > Insecta > Lepidoptera > Geometridae > Timandra > Timandra comae. Next base: position 19,040,050 of record OY292353.1, read on the forward strand.
GATATCGATAATAATTTACTTTCAAATGATAGCGATTCTCTACATCAGTTTATAGTTTTAAAACATCACTATTTGTGATCCGAAAACATAATTGAACAAATTATACAGAGTGTTAATGTTTAGAATGAACATTGAATATACATAAAGAATTTGTCGAAAGGTAGGTCACTAAACTAAGTCTTGGACACAAGTTACTTACGTTCGGACTTTGGAAAAATATTACATTAAATATTTGTTAGATGTCCGCTGCAGCCGGTCTCGCCACACAGACGAGCGAGGCGACACTTTAGTAATATGTATTAATTAATTGAGTCACTATCATTACTCAAATGGACACAATTTTTTTTTCAATATCTATCTTAATTACATCGTCCAACACGTATCAAAATTCTTATTTCTTTTATTTATTCTAGCTATTTATAAATAAAAGTATACAATAAGGTAAATATATAATATATTATATTAAATTGGAGTGTATGAAAAATGGTTGTTTCCTGCGAGTTGTGGTGTTCTGTGGTTATTGTTATTTATTATTGCTTATATTTTCATTTGTTTAAATTCGTGTTTTATTTACATACACTGGTGAAGTGGGTGACGTAGACAAGGGATTACTGTTATGTACCAACATACGCGACGTGGTGTTGGCGGTATATGGGCGACCACATGGCTCTGAGCAATCATCTGGCAGTAATCTACACTTTATATTAGGGGGCGTCCATTAATTACGTGAGGCGTTTTTGTCAATTTTTCGACCCCCTCTCCCCCTTGGTGAGATATCGTAAGATTTTCTTCAACTCCCTCCCCCCTCCCCTTATCTCACGCGAAATTCTTCAAAACTTCTATTTGAACTGTAAACGTGTTGGATTATTAAGAAAAACCATCGAGCACTACTTCATTGCTCTGCGAAGTTCGGATGAATACGACAAATACTATTTTCGCAGATTTGACCATGTTTTATTCTAGAAATAATTTTTCACGCAATTTTACACAGTTTCTGGGAGAAAAAAATTACGTGATATTTGCCAAGACCCCCCCTCCCCTCTAAGTGAGATTTGGAAAGATTTAGCTTGACCCCCTCCCTCCCCTAGAACACCTCACGTAATTAATGGACGCTTCCTTACTTGTGACCGGAAACAACTTGGGTCGAGAATAACAAAATATTACATATTTAGTGGTAGTGTGGTCGCCCATGCAGAATACATACATTATCAGTACAAAAACAGATACATATATTGTTTTAATGAAACTCTATATACAAACGAGTGAGGGAAAATTTTGGTGTTATGTGTTCAACAGGCAATGTGGCGCAATCGTAACCAATATAATCACAGCAAATTATACGTCATTAAATAATATTTACATAAACAAATAATATAAGAAGGCACATTAGAGCCAATTATAAATACTTATCAATAAATAATTTATAAAGAATATCAGTTCGAATTATCGTTGTCATTACATTCATAAAGTTAATTTAGTATAAGTACGTGAATATAAAATAGATATAAGTACTTAGAACAATAAGTAATCACAGGAGAATATAAGGTAGTGTGCCCGTTGCTCCGGTAAACCTGACTGTTCCCGATCTCTTGAAAACTACTCAATATTTCCGATTCCGAGACGAAAGTTTCCATGTAAGTACTCGTATAAGTTTCAGGTGCAATATGTTAAGTTTCGCTGAGATTGCGCTCGCATATAACATTTTACGAAATATACTATTTGAGCTCAATCAATCTGATATTTAGAAGATATAGATGAAGATATTTACTGAAAATTTTTGTTTACAAACGCAGTTAAACATCTTTAATATTTATTACGTGTTTTAATTAACTATTTTGTTATATTTTTACGCTACATTACACATTAGATTCAGTAATAAGACAATTAGTTAAACGTATTAGTTCAATGTACATAATACATATTCAAAAGCGAATGTATACATGAACATGAATACATTACATAATTTATTGATAACTTGAACTAAAGAGAAACGTAAGTAAATACAAATAACGTTGCTGTACGAACACAATTTAATATATTGGGTCTTATATTGATTTACCTACGCGAACTATATTGAAAACTAATATAACGGACGTTTTTCTGACGTTTCAATGCAGAATTATTTTAAACTTTAAATAAAAATTAAAAACCAAAATCACGAGGCAATTATAAAGCTATTGATAATTTGGAACTGAACATCGCAGTATCAAGTTCTTTTCTTAGCTTAGGTAAATCTTATGTCTATAACTTTCACAAATGTAATGACGACAACCATTCGAACTGGATCTCCCAACATCTCATGTGTCAAAGGCCAGGGCTTATACACAAGCACCAAGTTGCCAATATACATACAATTACTAATTTAATTGAAAACATTGTTTCCTATGTATATAAACAAATGTTTCTTATTGAAGCGAAGTAAAAAAATACGTTATATGAACATGCAGATGGCAGTTTGTGAGTTGAGCATTCAATTGTTTTTTGTATATAAATATTACATTATATTTGAGATGCGTCAAATGTTTGGCCAAATTCTCTTTCACGAATATTCCATTTATTTGCAGAATAATTAGTTAATATTTTAAAAGCCATATCGAAACGTTACAGAGGTATTCTAAGAACGGCTCGTTGTACTTTTGATAAAATAACCTTGTGTATTGATATAACACATATTATTCATAAATTTAAAAATATTGTTTTTACGTTTAACAAAAATAAATTGCAATTATTTTTATACGAATTACAGTAACATCGCATTGTAGCTGTTTTCTGAGTAAATATAAATTGAATATTCAGTACATTTTGGAACAAATATTGTATTCGGGTTAGCTCACATTTGACGCATCTCTATAAATGCAGTTTCACCATATTCGCATTGAAAATACTTCACATTTGTAAATAATATAAAATATTTAAGTAAACATTTTTTTTTCAATAATAATAAAAGATTTTGTTATTATTTACGTACTTAATCTAATTACTATCGCTATATTAATATTGCTTTCAAACGGTGACAAACTACGAGTATAAGGGTTTCTTAAAAGTTAGCAACTTAGAATCTGTCACTTTTTCATGTTTACCATAACTTTTAAAAGGACATAATAGAACCCACTGGGAGATTGAAGGCGTTAGGCAGTTAGCTTCAGCCAGTCCCGGATTAACCCTTAATTAAATTAGACAATTCCCTAGGGCACCACGTCTGGGGGGCACTAGAAAACACCAGAAGGGACACCAGAACACATAAGGATAAGAGACCCTGACAAATGTCCTTGCTCAGTGTTAGCTGACCTTTTTTTTTCGTCGTCAAATTCCACTCTAGCTACAGCCCTGGGGGCCCAAAGGCTTGGATTGCTTAGGGGCTTAGGGCATCATGAAGTCTTAATCCGTCACTGGCTTCAGCAAACGCCTAACTTTTGGTTAAATAAAAAAACATCGTATCGCATTTTAGGTAGCAGGCAGTGGCTCTACGTAAAATACTGAAACGTCAAAATCTAGTTGAAATAAAACTCTGCCCCAATTAGACATGAAACGTTTGGAAGTAGATTGGGAAATTGGGAGAACTATTCAATCCCAAGAAGTTATAAGTCATTTACTTCAGTTATTCCCACTAGATCACGTTTATAATTAATTCAAAATATTACTACTTAAGCACTATTTTATAATTATTCAAAACTCCGTTTTCAATTTAGAATAAGTCACGCAATTTAGAATTTAGACGCGATATTTCTATAATTAATTAATATTATTACACAGCGTTGTTACGAATATTAATTAAATTTGTTCAAATTGAAGTGAATACCAAGATATTGAAAAGGTGAAACTGCATTAGCATACAATATAATATTTTATAAATAAACTATAAAAAACTGTTTGTTATAAAAATAAGTAAGCAAACGCAATCCTTATAGTTGTAATATTTATAATACATAATGTACTACACTTTGCTTATCATCATAAAAAATATAAAATTTACTGTACTTTGCTTATTTAAATCTTGTTTGCTTTCACTTATTTATTTATCAAAATAATAATCTGGTTATTCAAATAAATTTAAATATTGGCTCGTTGTATATATTTCGTATCCAAATAAACCTAAAATAATAATAATTACGTATAAAAAGCGCCGCCTGGTGGTGGCAAACAGAACTAGAGGAACTTAGGAGAAACAAAAATTTGATTTTGTTAATTTGTAGAAATGATTACTAATTAAATTAAAATGTGTCTAAAATCTATCCAAAACTAAGTTTATATCAGACTTTTAGTAATCGCCAAATGCAAAATATTAATTACTTATAAATATAAGTGTTAGATTAAGTACATATAAGTAAATGTAATTCTTTTATTTTAAAATAATTATCAAGACGATAATTATGAAATTACTTTTTGAAATCCAAGTTTGGGCTCACGTGAATTGGCTATTTTTGGACGCACTGTACTTTTCAATACAAAACTTGTGCTTTGTAACCATCCGAATGTACAAGACAAGTACTAAAACAATTGAAATTGTTAAATTAAACTAGTATCAGTAAAATATGTTATTTTTCATATATACATCGAGCCAGCATTCACCTTAACATATATTAAAATAATCCAATTAAAAAATATAGAAAAAAATGATTTAATATTCTGTAAATAAATTTAAAAAATAAATGTATAATTTTGAGCACAATGCAGTCACAATACCGTGATCAGTATCAAACAATATTCGCTGAGCATTACAGGGACATCGCAGGGCTTGTTCTACACCGTTCGCATACAAGTCGTGTGTCTCATAAGCTCGAAGGAAGCTAAGCACTTACAATTAAGTATTGGCAATAAACTATCACTAATTTGATCGCAATATAAAACAAAATACATACAGCTACGTATATATTTATATTACATTGTTTGGTAGTGTAGGCGGGATTATTGTACCAACAATTAAATCATAGTGATCACCATTATAATGGGTTTCAAGACAGCGAGGCTCATTACAATCATGAACACTAAGTTTTGTTTCAATTTATTTTCTAATTGAGATATTAAACTTCCATAAGAATAAAACCATTACAGAATAAAACTATTCAGAATGATTACAAACTGTACCACTACCAAACGATAAACAATTAAAAAATATATATTAAAGCAATGATTTAGAGTATAATATATATATTCAGCCTTATGTACATGCTCGAACAAAATATCTATCACAAATTAAATGCATAATCATTTGTGGCAAGACTAAATCAATTAAGTACAATTTATAAATCACAATTAACATATCTGCACTAAACGTAGACCGAGATTAGAGTATTTCAAGTCTTCTAAAATATTGGATAAGGGATGCGCCGCCCCACAAGGGCACAGGGACACTTGTCGAGATAAATAATGTTTGCATTACAAGTGCCGACAAGTGTGCGCACCCCTCTATCAATAAATTATATTAATATGTACCAAATCATACCAAATTAGCTACCTACAATTTAGTTAATTCTCTAAATAAATATATTATCATTCCATTTTGAATAATAATTTCTGTTTTCACAGAATTGACACTTGGCTCACACAGAGAGTACTCCACTTGTACATATCTATCTGTATTGTAACAATCATAGCTGCAGTAAGTACCAAATATAATGGAATTGCAATCACCAACATAACAATATCTAGTTACATTCATATAATCTATTTCATGTTTAAATAAATCACTCTAATATGAATTTTGTTTGATTTAACATTGTGTTTGTCTTGACACAATTCTTAAATAATATTATTCAAACAATCCATTAATTCTTTGATCAGTTCCAAAATTAATTAAAATTTGATAATTTAATACATAAAACTGTTTGCTTAATCAAAATTTTTTCATTATTCTAATATTGATGATTTAATTTACTAAAATTATAATAAGAGTTGCAATATTCGTTGTACAGTGATGTGTATTTGAGACGGTACTATTATAAAGCTTCAGTAATTAATGGATGAAATAGATTCAAAATTAGGCCGGTATGAGTTAGATGCCATATTAAAGCTTAAACCTAAATAATTTTACAACAATAAAATAGTAAATGAATATAAATGACACATTAATAATATTAATTTTTCTTATCTATGAAGACATGTCTCTTTTTTATCCTAATACTATGGCAGTTCTTTTAAAAAAATATACAAAATGCATAAATTTCCGTTCGTTAAATCACTTGTGGGCGGCGGGCGGCGGGGCCCGTCACTCAATGCACACTGCACACTGTCCTGGTTACACGAGAAAGCCGTAGGGCCCGTTGCCGCGGATCTGCGCTCGCATGCTTTGCACGCTGTTCATGATCTTCTTCTGGTGTCCGACGAGCGTGACACCGAGCGAGGCGAGCTGCTGCACGTTGAGCTCGACGACCGCGTCCATATCGGCGATGCCGGCCGCGCGGAACTTCTCCACGTAGCGCGACATCTTGATGCACTCCAGCCACTCCTCCACCGAGGAGAACTGGATCAGGTCGGGCGTGTCGCCCGCCAGCGGATCCGCGGACCTGTTGGGCGCGATCTTGCGCAGCGTGTCCGGGCAGCGGATTAGTTTCTCCAACGTTTTCACGATACTCGAGAAAGTGGGTCGGTGTGTGCGCTCCTTTTGCCAGCAATCCAACATCAGCTGATACACCGCCTCGGGACACTCCATGGGCGCCGGTAGCCGATAGCCCTTTTCGATAGATTTGATCACGTCTTGGTTGCTCCAGTTCCAGTAAGGTCGTTCGCCGAAACTCATCACTTCCCAACAAACGATACCCATTGACCACACGTCGCTGGCGGAGGTGAATTTTCTGAATGCGATAGCTTCAGGTGCTGTCCATCGCACGGGGATCTTACCGCCGCGGGTAGTGTACGCGCCGTCGGCGGTCGATTCTATTTCACGTGACAGTCCAAAGTCGGCGATTTTGCATACAAGTTGTGAATTTACAAGGACATTACGAGCTGCCAAATCGCGATGTATGTAGTTCATCTCCGAGAGGTATTGCATTCCAGTAGCGATGCCGCGGAGCATGCCGACCAATTGCACCACCCTAAACTTTCCATCGTTCGCCCGCAAGAACGTATCAAGAGACCCATTCTCCATAAATTCTGTTATTATCATGATGGGGTTGCACTTAGTAACAACACCTTGGAGGAAGATGACGTTGGGATGTTCGAACTGACCCATTATCGACGCTTCAGCTAAGAAGTCACGGCGCGCCCTCTCAGTGGAGCCGGCTTTAAGAGTTTTAATGGCGACATCTATTTCCTGGCCGCAGCTGGTGGGAAGTTTCAATTTTCCGCGACATACATCACCAAATTCTCCCCCACCAATGATAGCTTCGATTGTGATGCAGGACGCGTCTATCTCTCGAGCAAACTCTCTAATAGCCTGATTAGGATCTTCATATGTGTGTGGATCAATGTAAGTGCGCGACCCGGTGCCTGCAAACAGCGGGGTAGTTGCATTGCTGGCAGTTTTCGCAGGACGTTCAGGACCTGTATAGACTTCACCATTGCGATAATTAAGAGCGTTGCAGTCGCTCGGTTGTTTTTTGTCGCACTCGTCGTCGGCGCGGGCCCTCATCACAAGAACAGTGGCAATTATCGCGACAACGGAGAGCACCACTACAGCCACCATCACTCCAGCGACTAAACGCACTTGCGCACCTTCTTCTTCTCCAACAAACGTCGTCTCTAGCACGGAGCCCGTCCGTGCATACACAATGCCACTAAACTCTCCCCAGCCTCTTTTCATTTTAGCTCTAACTCTAATTCCATATTCGGTGTCCCTCCTTAAACCGGTTATTGTTATATGGGGTTCTTTTGTGACTGTAAGTGTAGCATTTGCCATTTTGTCCATATTGTCTTTTGGGAAACATTTTATTTCATAACTCTCAATAGTGTCATCGGGGTCTGTTAAATCTACAGGTGGTGGATTCCAAGCTATAGACAACTTATCACTTTCTGCATTGAGAACTCTGAGCTTTGAGACTACGCTGACAACGGAGGCTTCAGTGACTGCAGTTATTTCTACTTTTCGAGCGGGTTCTCCTGTGAGCTCAGTTACACCATTTTCAGCATAAACTTGGAATTTATATTCTGTGACCGGGTCCAAACCCATGACAGTTACTCTAGTGCTGTTGAGTCCAGTAGAGGCTGGTTTGTATTCAACGGTAGGTCCACAGTTCATGCAATGCACTCTGTAAGTTATGTCACTCCTGCCTCCCGTTTGATGAGGAGGTTGCCATGCCAGTGATATTGAGAACTGATCAGCAAATGTTACTGTTAAATTATCTGGAGCAGAAGGTGGTTGAGTGCAAGGGATGTTTTTAGGATCTTTCTTGGCTCTATAGAAACCTGGAACACATTTGCACTCGGCAGCTGCATAAGAAGTGGATTCAGAGTAATTAGGGCATGGGATACACAGTTCATCTCCAGTATGAGATTTGAATTTGCCCGGGGAGCACTCATTGCACACTTGGTTGTCATGATCTGGTTCAAAGCCGGCTCTGCATTTACATGATCCTCTAGGCAGGGTCCACTTCCCGTCCCCCTTGCACATGTACACCGGTGGTTCTGAGGGAGTTTTCTCTGCATTCTCAACACAAGTTCCATTGGCTTCCTCAATGACTGTAACCTCTCGACCCGTGGGTGTAGCAGGAAATCTGGCAAAGTTTACTGTCACTTCAGGACAGGTGATATAGTACACCTTTACAGCTAATATAGATATGCATGCTCCCTGATCTCTGAATGCAAAGTATACTCCTCTCTTTGTCACTGCGATGCTCTTCACTTCAGTGTTGATGTCAACATCAGAGTTGGTATTGAAGCGACCTTCTCCAGCAGCAATTCGTCCCACCAACTTGTAGCTCTCCGGCTCCCATGGGGGCTGTTCTCGCGTCGCCACATCGAACTCGTAGTACAGAAGGCTGAACGTCTCTTTGCAGCTCAAGGCATTGCCAGGGAACAAAGAACAGTCCCTAATGGTAAATTTGATTTCAATGTAGATACGATTCGCGTTCCGCCGTTCGATGAAGGGTGTCCAGAGCCAGTTGTTGACGTTGTGATGGGCGACGTCACAGACGACGTACGACCTCCAATTGATTTGTTTCTCGAAGTTAGTGTAGGACTCTTCGAGCCAGCCAGGCGTACTGGCCTGCGCGCCGTACGGGAATCGGGTCCAGCCGAGCGTCGCCTCCGTGGTGGTGTCCAGGAGCAGCACCTGCTCGCCGTGCGCGCCTGCCGCCGCCGCCACCACCAAGCACACCCACCACATCATCTCCTCCGCATAATCAATCCACGTACCGCGAGCACAATCTCTTTATAGAGAACTATTGTTATTCACTATCACGTCCACGTCGCTACATAATGCACCGGCAACCGAGATTCTTCACTTCGTGTCCGACACTACAGAGATAAAGGACGGCTGGATCATTTCTCTTCCCAATGTATCGAGTCCAAACGAGATTTACCCCGGAGATCGCGAACTCCCGACTATCTCAGACGCTTCCCGATGTCGACTGTCCCAGCGTCACACTGATAATGCACACCAATAACACTATTCCCAGAGAAGATTCCGCATTTTTATTTTCTATTGATCCCGTAACACAGATGAACATTTCTTGATATGGACGCGCAGCAATATAAAGTGTTGCCATTCTCCATATATGTTTTTTAAAATAATATGAAAGTTACAGTATAATCTGTGACCATGAAGTCGGAAGATAGCCGAATGGTAACACTTGCATGATAATATTCACGGAATTTATTAATTTAATTATTTTCTGAATTATTTTATTGAAAAATCGCCCCTTAATGTTTTATTTGAAAATAATTAAAAAAATGAGACCTCAAAGAATAATGCAGAAAGTACTTCGGTATCACCCTTTAATATTGACATGACAAATACTACCTTCATGGTCGTTTATGAACCCCTTTTATCTTTGTTTTTTCGCTGTGAAAATGCATAGAACTGCATACCACAAGAACAAAACAATATTCTGTCTAATTCTTATTTTGGGTACTATTGTATTGCCCCTTAATATTTTAGAGTTTACTGTAGGGTATCTAGGAGTAATTCATTTGTCCCACATAACTATAGCCTATTTGGGGAAATTATAGAGGTTTATTACATTATTTTTATTTGCAACTTTAGGCAAGAGTTGAGGATAGTATTATTTTAATTATAACTATGCTTATTTCTAGTTCAGCTGTAATGATATGTTAGAAAAATACAGATATACTTATATGAAATAAAGTAACTCAGGAAGAACATGTTTAAAATTTATTTTATTTATAATGTTTATCTAATATAAATATCACTTTGTGACAAATGGCTAACTATAATCTAAAATCCAGAATAATTTTCTATGTAAGGACAATTTTATCATTATTTACAGCAATAAATAATTGATTTATATCAGGGAACACATGACCCCTTGCCGCTGGAGTCTCTACTTTAGCTGAAGTGACCAACAAAGCATGCCACCCTGCACTCCTTGCACCCTCGTAATCTTTCTCATAATCATCTCCAATATGAAGGCACTCCGATGGTGTTATATCTTTCTTAAATGCCTTCTCAGCGCTTTCAAATATTCTCCTGTCTGGCTTACTGAAGCCAATGTCGTATGATGTAATAATGAAGTTAAAATACTTGTGAAGTCCAACATTATGTAATATTTCATTCAGTCGCGGATCAAAGTTGGATATGACACCAACAGTTGCATGTTTCTGTTTAAAGTAATTAAGTAGTTTAAAGCTTCCCTCAGCAACAGACCAACACTTGGTGGTCCTGAACTCGTTAATCAGTTTGTTGGCAATATCATCAATATTTGCATCGCTAGGGAGTTGTCCATTGAACGTAAGTTTGACTACTTCTTTCCACCAGTTCTCCCAGTTGACTCCACACTTTCCAAAGTTAGGGTGCTTCACATTCATTATTTTAAAACTTTCCTTCATCTGGGTTTTCAAAGTTTCTTCTTCGACTGCATATCCATGATCTCTTGCAATAACACTGTAGAACTGCCATGGAGGGATTCTAAATTTTAAGACTGTGTTTGTGGCATCAAATGTTATCAATTTAATACCCTGCATCGTTTAAAATTTTGTTTCTTCGATCAAACTCCCATTTTGTGGTGTGAACAGCTATAAATAGATTCAAAATAATTTCATGTCCAATTTTAAAAAAATATGAAATCTGTCCGTTTCGAGAAAGTTTAAGTGACTGAAACTAGCAGAAATAATTAATAAAATGGGTTATTTAAATGGTATAACATGTTTTCATAATTTGTTTTTATTTGTGCTTCTCCCAACATTTGATTTGAACTCGCAGAAGAAATATTTACAAGTTGTCTTGTCAGTCTGTCTGTCACATTCACATGACTGTCAGTTCACAGACTAGGTATATTTTTTCTTTTGTTCACACATCCACAGTGTTCTTGATTTTCGTCCATATTTTCCATTGACATATAACATGGACATCGCATGTTTGACTATAGAAAAAATAGTTATAGAAGTATGAGGCTTATCGACGCCAAAGTTATAAAAAATATAGCCGTCTCTTTTTAACTTTCATAATTTTGCGTAAGGGAAAAAGGACAACAGTATTTCTGACAGTTACTATAATAGCCATCTGTCATTCTTAGTCTCATTGAAATACCTACTTGTGGCCGTTCGCCATATTATTTTCTAGCTATAACAAAAGTATTAATCGACTTACTTAGTGATGGGCAATGAAACATCGTGACCACAGACTATAAACTATCGATATTTTAAATAAAACGTTATTTAAAAATTTATTCAAGTACGTTTTAATTTTGGTGTTTATTTTTATTTCATAAACTTTATTTACATTTTGTGCATATTTGATCTTAAATAATAGTGAGTAAGTGTATATCCCGGCAACTAGAGTATAAAGAATAAAATTTTGATATATAGGGTGGCAAATAAAACGGTCAGTGGGAGGAAGTATAAAACTATAAGAGATACAAAGATTTGTTCTTAGGAACAATGTCATCGATTTTAGTTAAAATAAAAATTGCATTCAAAGTAGATAAGATTCAAAGATTTAGAAAAATACTATAACTCACTAAACGAATCGAACCCGGAAGTTTTGAAAAAAATATTTTTAATTATTTGTAACTAGAACGAACGGCCGTATATACAAACTATTGCATTTTGTATCTTGAAATGATGAATTTGTGTTGAAATGGGATATATACAGGGTGTCCGTGCATCGATGTCGGATACTTAAAGGGGGTAAAATATGGTATTTTTTATTGACAAATCACGATTCCAATTTTCTCTAGCTACCTCCATTACAAAATGGCAGCCATTTTGTTTTTTTCAACTCGACGCGCGGGTGCTTGTACTAATTTAGTTATTGCTATCCATGTAAACGTCTTAGGAAGATGAAAGATGTCTCATTTGAAAGTAAATAATGTGGGGTATTATTGAATGTAATATTTTATTCCATATCTTAATTATAAAATAACAAAAAATCATTAAAAAAATAAAAATCAATATTTTTTTACAGATTTTTTCTGCATTTTTTTATATTTTTTTAAATTTGACCCATTAACCTACGTTTTTCATCTTGTTTTTTGATAGTACAGAATATTTACTTAAAAAAAATCATACATCTTATAGCCTTATGTATGATAGTTCTAAAGTTACGATGGTTTGAATATGATCCTTAGCTAAGAAAATCGTCTCGTATTGCGAGGAGTGCTCGACGTGCTCGCCCATGGGACTGCGTTGTTGGATTTATCTGACTTGGACTATTATTTAGTCCGTCTAAGTGAAGGTAATTAATAAAAAAATGCTACATTTTATTCCATATCTTTATCAAAAAATAACAAAAGAGGATGATAAAAACAAAAACAATTATGTGTTTTTGTAATTTTTTTAGATTATTTGTCTTTTTCTTTTTGAAGTGAAAACTTCTTTAGCGGCGCTGAGCACTTTTTTTGTATGGGTAAAAACTTTTAAACTCGCGTCAGGGTCACGTGATGCTGATCGAAAAAGCGTAATATTGTCATATTTGTGTACGATAGCGCAATTAATAAACATTGTATTCTACCTCATAAATGATAGTACTTTTATACTTATAATTAAACACAACGTTAATATTGAAGTTTTCACTTCTGCCGGCACTCCGGGAGTGCTACCTTTTTTTTTCTAAATCTATGAATGCCCTTTTATTTTACTAAAATCGATGACATGGTTCCTAAAAACAAATCTTTGTATCTCTTATAGTTTTATACTTCCCCTTACTGAGCGTTCTATTTGGGCCACCCTGTATGTCACAATGATCAAGCTATATTTTACAAACTATCTATAATGTTCGTTTACAGTAAGACCTATTTATAAAACCTAAAATTTATCAAAGTAAGAAAACATACTTACAATCTATTATCGATGTTATTTTTCAGACATATCGATAGGGACTGCACTATTAGCCGCTATTTTTTGCTCTCAGTAAAGTATAGGTATACACGTTTTTTTCGTAGGTATGCCCCGTCCATGTTTTATGTCAATGATATTTTCCAATATTTTCGTCACACGCCCCGTTCGTTGGTTCTGTCAAAAATCAATCCAGCTGGTTGGCCCATTCATTCATTCACCATTCGTTCGTTCGTCCTCTGCACTGCCTGCTGAACTTTGTTTTCTTTTTATTTATTTTACGAGAAACTATTTTCTCCGATTGTTAATTTATTTAAATTTATTTGTATTTTCGAAATTATGGTGTACGTTAAAGGAGGTAAGCTGTTTTTAAATTTATTGTAGTTGACCTATTTTCAAGTAGCAATTTTTAAGCCACGTCAGTCTTAACTAATCCACCCACTGTATTTGTTGAAATTGCTTAAGTTTTATCTATTAAACCTCATATTCGTCACAACCGATCAAAACTACTAGGAAAAAATTAACTAAAATATTAAATATTGGCACTTTCTCGGAGCAGTGCTGCAAATAAATTAAAATAATACTTGTAGGAATATATTTTACTTATTTGTTAATTTATAACAATCAACTGCACCAAATCGACCTTCGCCAACCGTTTTATCGCCTTGTGCCATTTAACATGAGTCATAATAACTTATTTGAAGTCAATATGTGAGGTAAAACTCTTTAAAATTTGTTCTGTTTATACATATAAGTAAATGTAATATATCATAATAATCAAGTTGTTTTTAAGTATAAGAAAAATAGAAACAAGTTTCGGTAAGACTATATATTGCTTAAAAAACAGGTACATGTAGGTCCTCTTTAAAAAATGTAGCAATTGTACAACAGTTTTACCCGTCACTGGCATACAATCATTTCACAGTTTACTATAAAACGTAATGAGATCAGATATAGATCTCCAGTACCTTGATTTAATGATGCTGTTTATTTGGGAGTGTTCTAAGGGCTCATTATAACTCATTTAGAGTGATGAAATATGTTTAAAATAAAATCTTGAAAATGTATGAAATTAATCCAACTTTTGATAGGTATTGCACATCAATATTAACAAATTATATACAGAAATGTTGGAAACTCCAAAATGAAATGTAATTCCAAAACAAAATAAGTTTCCTCTCTTTAAAAACAGTTTAAATAGGGTATGCTGAGCCCCTAGAAAACATCCAAACAACTGCATCTTTAAATTCAGGTAAGTACTGGAGATCTATAGCGTACCCCAAGTTTCTAGAAAGAAAACTCAACCTTGTAATTTATTTCACTTTTTGTTTTTAATTTTAAATACATTTCAATTGCACAAGTATTATTTATATTGCAAACTAGTAGCTCCCCGCGGTTTCACCCGCGTAGTTCCCGTTCCCGTGGGATTACGGGGATAAAATATAGCCTATGGCACGCACTTATAAATTAGCTTTCTATTAGTGAAAGAATTTTTGAAATCGGTCCAGTAGTTTCGGAGCCTATTCATTACAAACAAACAAATCTTTCCTCTTTATAATATTAGTATAGATACACCCACCCACCTCCATATTTAGAGCAATATGGTGAAACAGAATGTACAAGCTTTCTTGGTTCACCATTATTGCTCTAACAAAGTCTATAAATACTTAGTTATCAAAATCGAGGAGTCTTATATCCTACTAATATTATAAAGACGAATGTTTGTGAGTGTGAATGTTTGTTCCTCTTTCACACAAAAACTACTGAATGAAAGTTACAGATGTTCCTCATACCTAGGAATAACAGATAGGACACTTTTTATCCCAAAATTCCCAAGGGATAAGGTTCCACGCTGGTAAAACCGCGGGGCACAGCTAGTTGAATAAACTTTGACTTTGAATAACATAATCCTCCTCGTGGCGCAGTCAGGTGATAAGTTTAACACCTTGTTCCATTGTATGTTTCAGACGGCACAGTGGTGGAGCGGAACCCCTTCAGCCTGTTCGGGTGGTTCTGGGGTATTGTAAACTTCTTGTACCTGTTGTGAGTAAAAGTCAAAAGTATAAAACTATAAATAATAATTAGTGAAAGTGGCTGATGCATGTCATTATCCCTTAAATAGCACATAAAACCATTTTTTTACAATGGATTTATTATTTAAACCATATTATAGACACATATCCCCAAATGCTTTGTTTGGTTAGTCATTATTTTACTAGAATATTCTATATGTTGTAATTTAATATCAGCTCTGTTTTATAATTTTATCTGCAGTATTGTTATCGAATGTCTGGCATAGTGACTAATGTTTCATTCACATGTGAAATAATTGTTTGATAAGTTACTCTATAATTTTATTTTATTGATTGTAAATTATTTTATACAAATATTTATTTCGGCCTGAATATGTATAAGTGTGCTTGTATGTATGTGACTTTGGCTAGAGGTTCCGGATGTGTGTATAATGAGTATATTATGTAGGTAGTTTGATAGCCTAAATACCTGTTATACACCTAGTTAGGGTTCGGCTGCTATATGAAGATGATAAACTGTTTATCATTGTCAGCCCGTTACCATCCATTGCTGGATATAAGCCTTCCCCATGCCGCGCCACCACACTGTTTATTTAATATAATTAACTTAGTGTATTTCCTAATATAACTACTTCTATTTTAATTCCAGAGTGCAGACACTTATAAATCCAAACTACAACAAACATGGCGACAAATATGTGCGCGACTTCAGACCACCGGGCAGTGGGTAAGTGTGTCTATAGAGTCAATGTAGAGTTAGCTGAGGGTAGTTGTTACACCCTCATCCAGGGTAGGCTCATACCCCGTGGTGGGTTAATGTGAGCTGATGATGACACATTACATACTTACAATGTCTTGTTAAAGTCATATTTAATTAATTTTGTTTCATTTCATTTTGTGATACAATCACAAACTAGACAACCCGACTGTTTCACGATAATATGTGATTATGTGTTTACACATTATTTTAACTTTGATTTTATATGTTTCAGCCCTCCAAAGCCACCTTCTCGCAAGTTTGGTGGGTTCGGTCCCTCGGGCTCTGGCCCCTCCCCTCCGCCAATGGGGGGCTGCGGCTGCGGCTAACACATGCTCACACTAGCTCATCAAATAGCAATATTATTAACTATACTTAATCCTAGTATCTATAACAATTCATTTAATAGTATAAATAGAACTATATTTACAGATTTATTCAGATTAGGACTTTCTAGGATTCATTTAATAATATCTGTTGCAAGTACCAAAATTAGTTGATTGTTGCCTTTATAGGTAGAGATCCTTGGTATACCAGATTTCACTTATTCTCGCACAAATGCTATTGATTAATGACTGTTCCCAATATATATCTATGATTTTGCTATTAGGGTACAAAACTATGGTAAAATGAGAGTTTTGTACCCTTTGACAACCATGATCATAGATAGATCGTATATTGGGAACGGTAAGTAGTTTTTGTATATACCATCAGTGTGTGCACAGTTGCTAGCTTGTCACACAGGCATACGATTTCATATGTGCGAAAATAAGTGAGGTCTGGGACTCCTAGGATCTCGGTCCGATAACTAGAATACAGGCCACCATGCTGTGATCATTTGAACTGAGATGAAGGAATATTTTCTAGAAATATTATAACCGATAGCAAGTTACTTATATACAAACCATCAGTTGTCACTAACGCCCGATATTAATAATATATCTTACGATTATATTACACATCTTGCAATGTTACGAACAAAGGCAATCCTGTATTATGCGATTGGCCCTCCCATCCCCCCTAGCATGAATTTGCGTGATAAAATATATCGACATTACGATATAATTATCGATTTCGCGAGCATGACCAAATGAGTTAAGGCGTACTACGATATGATAAAATTAAATATGGCGGGTAATTTATCATATTTTGACAGTTGGATGTTGTTTAATCGCTATATCATTTCGCGAAGTCATGCTAGCCCGGGATTAATTGATCATAGAGATATCAAGTACAAGATATCAAGTAAGTATACTCTGATATATTATTGGCAAGCTCAACATAAATATATGGGCAATCTTCTATCTCAATCGATTGGATTAGTATTAAATATTAATATTGGGCGTTATCAAATTGTTATTCAACCAGTGTGTTATATTTAAAAAGAAGATATACGCTTCGCAAATGCCACTAACTGAATTACTGCGCGATAAGTATTCTCTCAGGCAATAATGACATGTCGACTTCAATGTGTCTTCAACATAAAGATATTTTATGCTTTTTGAAGTGAAGGTAAGATGTCTATCTCTTTTTACTTATAATATCATTGCATTTAAGTATCTCTAGCTTATAGAATCTAGGAACATTGTTATGGAACTTCGATAATCTTAAAAACGACTTATATTATAAAGCACTTATTAGTGTTTCGTTTTAAATTGTAAATTATTGAATCTCAAAATGGGTTTCATAATTCGATTCGAACTTCCAAGTTATTCCAAATTTTGTAATCGTTATTTTCGTTTGTATTGTTATAAAGTTGTCTGTCCATTACATCGTATCATATGCTATGAACGCTTCACAACACTATAATTTAAATTGAAATAAAACTAAGGGCCTATTTCACCATCTTCAAGTAACGTTCCGAGTAGTGACTCACATGTTTTGTCTTTGTCACGATATAAAGTAAGAAAAAGACACACTTTACTTGATGAGTAACTTTACTTGAACGTCGTGAAATAGGCCCTGAGTCAACGGATTTTGTCGCGGTTTATTACATTTCTTAAATTAATTTAAGATATTAAAACGGCTACAAAAATCTGTCTAAGTTTGACCAAAGTATTTCAAAATGTAGTGTTCGCGTGAATGAGAGATTCAATTCTGTGTGTAACGAACTCACATTATAATGTGTGATCACTTTTATGTGTGTTCGATGTTCATGCTTTGGTTGGTAAAGGGACCGCCGTTTACCAGTCAGGGTATTGACATCGAATACTATTGAATAGTGCCAATTATTTTGCTTGTTTAAATTGAGTTCGAAGCCCTCATGGCCCATTGCTACCCGCAGATCACTTGTGATTTGTGCGGTTAAGCAACGTCTGGCACCGTCATGACGTTGCTTTATGAGCAAATGTGTTGAAAAATTCATTTTTCGTAATGACCCATTGGTTATTACTAAATAGTTATTTATGGTACAAGCGAGGTAAGTTGATTGATTACTACCTCGGCTATCTTCTGACCCTCGCCTGACGGCTCGGGCCTCAATAGCGCCTCGGAAGTAATCACCAATACACCCGTGTACCATACAACGTTTTTCAACACATTTGTGAAGAAATTATCATTTTTCGCTAATAAATAAACAGTTTTTCTATTCGCGCGCATCCAACACAACAATGGTGATCGGCCATAGATTAAAAGAATATACGTATTAAAAAAAAATCTAATGAATGAATGAATGGAATCGACCATAGACCTACCAAAAGTAAGGCAACATAGTTGAAGTTTGTTTTTAAAATGTATGGACACGATTTTTTTTGGTATCAATACTTTCTAAAAACTAAATAATAAAAAAAAAAACTATAACTCACTAGTGAATCAAGCGTGTCATTATTCAACTGTTTTTGCACAAATAAGGGCCCCTTTATGAGCAAGTGTGTTGAAAAATGACTTTTTCAACACATTTGCTCATAAGGGGGCTCTTATTTGAGCAACAATAGTTGAATAATGACACGTTTTATTCACTAGTGAGTTATAGATTGTTTTTTTGAATTGCTTTCATTTAAAAAAAGTTTCGATACCATAAAAATTGAGTCCATACATTTTAAAAACAAACTTCAACTATGTTTCCTTACTTTTGGTAGGTCTATGGTCGATTCCATTCATTCATTCATTCGATTTTTTTAAAATAAATATATTCTTTTAGTCTTTGGTTAGCCGATCACCATTGTTGTGTTGGATGCGCGCGAATAGAAAAACTGTTTATTTATTAGCGAAAAATGATAATTTCTTCGCAAATGTGTTGAAAAACGTTGTATGATTACTACCTCGGCTATCTTCTGACCCTCGCCTAACGGCTCGGGCCTCAATAGCGCCTCGGAAGTAATCACCAACTTACCTCGCTTATACCATAAATAACTATTAATTTCACGAGCGTTTCCGCGCTTCAGAGGACACGTAAAGCCGTCGGTCACAGCTGTCGTACTAACATCATTGACAATCGTTACGGGTAGTTAGAGCCCTCAAAAGTCTAACATTTGGTTTAACCAAAAAAATTCGTATATCCTTCTGGGTTGTGTTGTGAAGGTCTGATGGCAGTTGCTTTACGTAAAATACTGAGATTCCGCCAAATCTGGTTAAACTGAAAACCGACCCCATATAGACATGGGATAGAGGTTCGGAAAAGAGAGTTTAAATTGAGTTACTAATTAATTTAAACAAGCAAATTAATAGTTGATTATACCAATTTCGTTAAACACGGCCATAATATGATACAATGTAACGGATATTAGTTAATTCCAGTACCCATCGACTGCCGATATTCTAATTATCACGTACGTTTTCCAAAATTTTAAAAATTTAAAGCAATAATATTCGGTACGCTAGTTGTAGTATTCTAATTGTAATTCTAATATTCTAAATTATATTAAAATGTGCATTCTAAAGCAATATTAATGCCTGATTAAAGTAAGTTAGTAGTAGTGTCACTGTAGTTAATAAAAGACGCAGTTTAACCACTGTTCGATTGCAATTGCTAGTACAATTTAATCAGCCTTAAATAATCTTATAATAGTTCAAGCTTATATTCTTAGATATAGATTTAATTATATTATATATTGTTATTATTATCACAAATTGACATTGATTATTGAACTGCTCTATTGAGCGTTACTTGAACGCAGTAACAATAATTTTACGTGGAAAATTAGTTATGAAATATGTAGTTGTTTATATGTTATATGATGTGGATTGTTATATATGTAATAGATGAAGTTATTTATCATTTACAACGTGTGTGTATTGTGCCTGTTTACATGTCTGTACTCTGTAATACTTCATTCTTTACAGATTACATAACGCTAGTACATTTTCTGAATTTTACCTAAATTTGCCTTAATTTTGTATGAGTGTTATCAATATAAAACATATAGTTATTAATAAATATAATTATATCTGAATTTATTAGTTTTTTTTATTAAATTACATTAACTTTAAAATGTATGTACAAGCCAGCAATAATCCGAAATTGATTGAAAGCATCGCTAAAGCTAATTAATGTAAATTCCTAATGCAGGACAAATGCCTCACTAATAAAACAAGAATAACGGAGAGGATTAGGCTTATGATGGAAGTGTGTAAAAGTTTTAAAGATAAAACCATAAAACATATATACTTACTTAGATATTCTCACGGGACCGAAGCCAAAGACCGCCGGTGAATGTAGTTTGATGGAAAATAAAACCCATATTTACACTCTGTATATTTAATTACTATAATTAAACATAAATAATACTTTAAAATAATAATTAGTAACCTACATAGTGAACTGACGTCACCCTGATGGTGTATTTAGTGGAGCTGTAACTAATATTTGTAAAATGTATAATTTATTGATAATTACTAGTAATGTTTATGTTTAACTTCGGTCACTCTAGTAATGTATCTTAATTAGATATTTTTGCGGTAGGTACTTCTTCAAATAGGGTCAAAGTTAACGTGGTTTTATTTTTAACCTTTACTTATGTAGATGACTCTAGTTTCACTAATATTACTACGATCATGTTCTAAGATCATAACAGACCAAAGAAACTTGTTTTAATTGAAATTAGCACTAATTTACAGTGTCAAAAGTTTAACTAGTAAGTGTAAATAAATTGTCTGCTACATAATTAAAATTACTTAACTTAAAAGATGACAGAACTTTAGTACTCGTATAAGGCAGTTCTCACATTGCTTGTTGTATCAAGACTCAACCTTACAAACTGAGAATTTTATTTGTTTTAAGTAAAAGTTTACATCTTAATTCATTGATCTTAATATAAAA
The DNA here is from genome assembly GCA_958496195.1 of Timandra comae. Taxonomy (NCBI): domain Eukaryota; kingdom Metazoa; phylum Arthropoda; class Insecta; order Lepidoptera; family Geometridae; genus Timandra; species Timandra comae. The sequence goes on from OY292353.1 coordinate 19,061,483, forward strand.
TTTATAAGGGAAGCAATGTAAAACCTGCCTTATGGACCAAACATATTAATATTACTTATTAAACCAAATTATTGACGTCTAACGCTGTGAATCGTAAAGGCAGGACGGCGACCGGCTCCGACGCGTTGGGTTTGTTAATGTAAATACTCCACGAACGTTTGTCCAGGTCGAAAATACCTGCAACAGATGAAATGATATTATGTAGTTAAGAAAACGCGACTGTAAGTGCTAATTACTTAGTTTTGGTGGTACTTTATTGAGTTTTGGAGACACCCATGAGAAATGCACCCGTTCGAAGTCTTTAGTGAATTATAAATATCGGCTTGCTACATGTAAGTACCAATTATTGGTTTACCTACATAATGTTAATCTGAAATTAGTTGGAAAAAGAGTTTAGTAGTTTTGAACTAGGTACCTACATATTATTTAGCAATAGTGTGTAAGGCATCCGCGTCGCTCAAGTGATAAAGAGGTAAGTACTTATAGTATTTTCTATCCATTCTTTTCAAGGAATTGTTCTAATTTTTTAATTTTGAAATATGCATTCAAAATTTTCGCCCATCCTGAACTTGAACCCGGAACCATGCTGTCGTATTTTTGTTTTATTTTGTCCATCAGGCTGGATTGAACACATTCGTTTCTCTTTTCACGTAAACAAGAAATCGACGGACACTTTCCTTAAGCAAGCAACATCTTTAATGTAGCGAAAAATGTTTTATATAATATAATATACTATACCGGCAGCAATAGTCTTGATAACAGTGTCTGTCTTCTCCTGGAAGACCTGGAACTCGTCGCCCGTAGTGTCGGAGAGCAGGTCCGCGACGTCGCGCCGGCTCTGGGGCGGCGGGTGCGAGTGGATCGCCTTGAGCCGCGCCTCGCTGCTGTCGATGATCTTACCTATCACCTCCTTTATGTGGATGCGTTGGTACCTGGGGATCATAATCATTCACTGCATCATCTCATTATAGTAACTGACCCTTAACTAAGCTCGAAGCTTGTATCTAGGGTATCAGAAACTACGCACACACACACACAGACTCATTCACACACACACCCAGACCGAGACAAACATTTGTGGTTCACACAAATATTCACCCCGCACGGGAATCGAACCCGCCGTTCGGATAGGGAGACAGTTTAGTTGTAGGGCATGGTTGTATGTAAGTGTGATATTTGAAATGGAAGATTCGAGAATGCGTCGGTGTTGGGCCAATAAAATAATTTGGAATCTAATATTTTCTACCTGTTTCCTGCGGTTTTTGCCGTGTTTTCTTTCTCAGTGGACACATGGGTAACGTACGTCAATATAATGTTGCATGCCGAACTTTAGCACAATCCTTTCAGTGGTTTGAGCTACTTATGTTGATAGATCAGTCAGTCAGTAGGTAACGGTATCTCAAAACATAAATATATGTGCCACTGAAGCTTGAATAAATAGACATCTAAATTTGGTATTTATTCCCACCGCATAACTTACATATTACAATGCACCATAGGATCCTTCTCGTACTTCTGGACATGCAACAGCGACCGGTCGGCCTTTAGGTCCGGAGCCACTTCCACGTTGTACACCTGTCGGCTGCCCCACGCGTCAGACCAGATCATGTTCACTGAGAACCCGTTGCCAATACCAAGACCCTCGTCGCGGAGGATCCTCTCGGTTTCAGCGAAGTTCTTTGCGCCGAGCAGTTTGCGGGTTATGAATGTTCTGGCTGTTGGAATAAATAAACAGTGAGATGTATAATATTTATAGTCACCTTATGACTGCCTAAAAGCATAGATAGTGTTTCTATTATCGTCCGGGCACAGTAATTAGTAGGTATTGCAGTACTATTTATCACGAAAGGCAGGAGGGAATGCACGTGCTGTTTAAAAGTAGACTTATACAAGAATTTAACGTTCAACCCTCAACATTGTACATCAGCTTGAGATTATAAATAACCAGAAATACAACTCTACAAATATACTCATTTACGAAATTGCCTCGCTATTAAAATGAACGTTGATGAACCTACTTAGTATTATGATTTAATTATAATATTAATATCAGTACTCAGTTCCCCGTACTCGGGATTAACAGAGGTAAAAGGTTCTATTTTTAACTCGGATGAAAGGCTGATGTATGCCTTAAAACCGCAACATCAAAATAGTAAGTAGGTAGGTATTTTATGAATGCGCCTGCTGTTATTGTAAACTAACGTACTGTTACTTTTAGTAGATATTTGTTACATAGTTATTGGTTATGCGGTGATTTAATGTATAACAAACACAATTACTTAATATAATCCGCCAGCTGTACCGGTAGGTATCAATGTCCGTTCATGACCCAATAATCCATCAATATCACAATTCCATTATGTCTTAATTATTCAGAAACAATGCACGACATTAATATATTTTGCATGTATTGTAAACCCATTAGAAACCAAACCGGATCTATGAGTTTGCGGAATTTCTGATTAGATCGTCCATGACCTTCAATACCACGAGCTGGTGACACGAACAACTGTTAAAAGCTGCTGTTTAGAGGTAAATTTACATTAACAGTTTATGAAACATTGATTTGTGATTATGATTTAATTGTTGCCCTATTCCAACGCCTTGCTGCTGTTACGCCTTAAAATGTCAGATTAACTAAATAATAAACCTGCCTTTTAGAATGTAATTGTTACTGAGTTTTGCCTAAGTGAAACCACAGAGCACGGAACATCCTTTCATGTGGGATCTTCGCGAGGAACCGTACACAGCACACGACATTACCAAATCTCTATCGGCTATATTATGAATAAAGAACTAGGTATAATCATCAAGATTGTATCCAGTCTATAAAACACCCTCTCTCTCCCCAGTCACAAGTAAAAGAAAATAAAAATACTACGTTTCTCTCTGTAAATACTTACGAGTGTTTCCAGGCTTGAGTGCGTAAGGACTGAGTGTGTTGATGGAGAACACTAAGCCGTTTTCGTTGAATCCCATCGTATAGCCAGGCATGTGACCAGCGTAGCACAGGGACGCAAATCGCTCTTCAGTTGCCTGCACAAAAATATAAGTATATGTTTTCATTTTTATTTAATTGCCTGTTACTGTGAATGTTGTTCAATTTCAAATGTAACAAATGCACAAATCCATTAGAAAATTGACTAACATTTACAAGTAATAGAATTGAAATGTTTGCTGTTGTTGAAACTAAATAAATGTTCAGAATTTTAAAATTAGTACCTGGACGACTGAGCAATAGCATAAAGAAAATGATTTTTCTGAGAATTGTGAACTAACTAGATGGATTTTTCGCCCACGTAAACTACCATATTACAACTTTCATAGAAATTGTTAGAGCTTTGAGAGCTTTCAGTTCAAGAATGTGTTACGTGATAAAAGCAGATACTTACTCACTTTTATTTTTAAATTATAAACTATTTTATGTTGTACTTATATTCGTACTTAGCCAGCGTGGTCGACTAAGGTCTTATCGCCCTCATGCAGGGTAGGCTCGAGCCACTCGGTGGGGACATATTAAGCTGATGATGATTAAGATTGAAATATTAGAAACCTAGAAGTAGTACTAACCCCCTTTTCTCTATCCTCAGGTGTCGGTATAATGTGTGCCGACATTATGTAGAAGTGATTGAGGGTTTCACCAAAAGCATCTTCGGTGTGACCGAGGATCGTCTGAAACATAATTTAGCTTATAAATAGGGGCATGGCTATAGTGGGCCCACACTATATAAAAATAAATAAGCTGTGTAGTCATTATCCAGGGAGAAAACACTGGAATAAGTTTATAAGGGGAAATGCTTCTAGAGTCCCCTCTTAACTGCGTCCGAGTTCGTGTCATATAATTAGTAGGTATTCATTGAATGCCCTTCGAAATGCAGATCGCTAGCCAATAATTACATATTATTCAAATTAATGATGGTTGAAACGGTTCAATTATAGGTATTACATTAAATTAGGTACTACGATGAGACATTTTGAAAAATTACTTCAATTTCAAAGATCGCTGCATAAATGATTTCTGTTTTGTTACGTCCATATTTTAAACTATTTTTTTAATTCATCTAGGTATTTTTGTCCCATTGATGGGTTAAATATCTGCTCTAATTCTCTCCATTTGACTGTATCTTTGAACTAATACTACCATCCCCCATTCAACCTTCATAGGTCGTCTGCAGATCTTTGTAAAACTATACATTCTGCTTTCTGTATCCAACCTAAATACTTTGCCTTTCTAAAACTAACTAGACGTAAAATTTGATCTTATCTTACCACCCCTGAACAAACCTACATAGACCGTCTGCAGATCTTTATAAAACAGACAAACAAAACCATGTGTGCGTTACATTCTGTGGGTTGTCGAGTAGTATGGAGCTGCAGCCGCCGGTGTCGTTCCGCGGGATGTGGTTGTCGTTCACGGTCCCGATCAGGTCGTCCATTTGGAGCAGGAACAGCTGCGGGAACGACAAAAGATTGTAATGAAAGTGAGTTTAATAAGTAAAGTGTTGTCTTGTAAGAACTAAATCTAAAGGGTGAAATCATTATTACGCCAATCTAAGCCTAATGGTGATTTTAAACCAGAACAATATGAGAATAATATATAACAAGCATTACTTCATTACGAATCGAACCCAGGACTTCAAATTTAACAAGCAAATGCATATACTTACCAATTGAGTTCACTAGACCCTAACCCGTGATTTTTGGCTTCGCTGGTATTTGCATATGGTAGTAGACGCTAACGTGATAGCTTATTTTAATCAAATTATTGCCATACCTGTTGGAAAGGCACGCTAGCTCCGTCAGCAACTCCTTGCATCTCCTTCACATAGTAGGGGAACCTCTGCTTCATGTTGGCGAGAGTCTTGTCATAGGCGGCGCGGCCGGCCTCCGTCTTGTACTCGCGCTCGAAGTCTCGCAGGTTCTCGTACGAGCCGAGGAAACTCTTAATGACTGACGCAAAGTTGCGACCCTAGGAATAACCATTTTCATTCAATATTTGGGGGTGATTAGTTTCCTGTATGCTTTTTGGTTCATCTGACAACGCATATCTAAAGATTGGTTTGATAGTTTAACATCAAAGTCACTTTCGTATTCTTGAGGAAGATTTAGCCTACTTTCAATGACCAGTCACCTTTAGTGCGTAAAAAAATCCTTGGCTATATTATCCATAATTTTAAAAAAGCTGTTATGTAATATTATTTTAAGGGTTTTTAAATGCAACACCTTTACGTTAACATACCCTTATTGTAAACTATACATAAGTTAGTTGGTACCTTAACGTTGTAACATACCACATCAAACCCGACTTCATAATGCGATCCGGTGACGTAGATGACGGGCACAGCGCGGCGCCTCCCGATCGGCTCGTCGGCAAGCACTATACCTGGAGACAAGGGAAAGACAGCGCTTACTGCGTGGTTCTATGAATATGATATACAAATCTCTTCGTAAGAACAGATATTGTTTCATACTTATTCAAAATACTTCTCTACTGAGTTATGAAGTGATTTTTAATAAAAGTTTTCTAGATAGTTCGTATTCTAGACTAGTTTATCACATCTGGTTTGTACGAGTAGAGAGGTGGTAATTTAAAAAAAAAATACTAATTACACTTGCCCAAAAGTTCTAATCGATCAATTCATTTTCGAGTTTTAACAAAACCAACAATAAGTACCTTTATAGCCAGCAATACATATATTAATATACACACAAAGCGGCGATTAAATATAAAGATTATTAGGTTAAAAAAGCCTTCTTCAGAAAAAAACCTCAAATAAGGAGCGCTAACTGCTAAAAAGCTTACTCAAAGAAATTTCAATAATGTTATGTAAATACTTCATTATATAAATTAGCCGAATCATCGGTAAGTGGCAGAAATGAACTCCTTTGACCCAATTTACACAATTTTAATTTATAATGATATAATTATATGATAATAAAATATTATTTAATTTACGTTTATTAATTTACATTTACTAATACGATGTATTAAATTATAATATAAATAAGGAAATACTTATCATTCTTATCATGAATTTTGTTTTATGAATAAATATATTAATAAGTATATTTTTGTATGCCCAATAATTTAAATTAATATATTTATGTAAACAATTTATTGTAATCACTATATTTATTACTAGCTGTGCCCCGCGGTTTCACGCGCGTGGTTCCCGTTCCCGTGGGAATACGGGGATAAAATATATTAGCCTATGTTATTCAGGGTGAATGTAGCTTTCTAATGGTGAAAGAATTATTGAAATCGGTTCAGTAGTTTCGGAGCCTATTCGTTACAAACAAACAAACAAATCTTTCCTCTTTATAATATTAGTATAGACTAAAACAACTATTACGCATTTTACAGGATAAAAGTTTTAGTTATATCTAAATCGTAACTAAGTGCGTATTAAAATAAATGTTATTTGATAATAATTGTAAAACAATAGTTATTTATGGTACAAGCGAGGTAAGTTGGTGATTACTTCCGAGGCGCTATTGAGGCCCGAGCCGTCAGGCGAGGGTCTGAAGATAGCCGAGGATAGTAATCATCAATACTCGCGTGTACCATACAACGTTTTTCAACACATTTGCGAAGAAATTATCATTTTTCGCTAATAAATAAACAGGTTTTCTATTCGCGCGCATCCACCACAACAATAGTGATCGGCCAAAGACTAAAAGAATATACTTATTAAAAAAAAATCGAATGAATGAATGAATGGAATCGACCATAGACCTACCAAAAGTAAGGAAACATAGTTGAAGTTTGTTTTTAAAATGTATGGACACAATTTTTTTGGTATCGAAACTTTTTTTAAATGAAAGCAATTTAAAAAAACAATCTATAACTCACTAGTGAATAAAACGTGTCATTATTCAACTGTTTTTGCACAAATAAGAGCTCCTTTATGAGCAAATGTGTTGAAAAAATATTTATTATAATAATCTATCACGTTGACTGGGTTTTGAATCCAGGACCAAAAGCAGTATATTAAAATGCATATGATTGAATGAAATCCATAAGGTTTTAAGGTCAATTTGTATGTTTGCGGTATTCAAGTTAGGATTAAATCCGATGAAGGAATTTCAAGAAAATTAAAAAAGATAAATCCTACAAATCTTTATACAAACTGACGAGTAGATACTACATAATTGTAATTAATTTAACTTTAATTATTGTGAACTGTATACAAATCTTCAAAAATAAACACAATATCATTATCTACTTAAAATAAACGTTCGTGACAGACGTCTCAATCTACGGTAATTAGTAGGTTTGAACATCAGACAGTACAACATAAGTAAATTAAGAGAACCATGTCAAATGTGTTATGTTTGAAACAATAACCATCGGACCAAGGCGAATGTCGCAGTACCACTAAATACGACCTTGCGCTTGACTTTACGCGTCTGTTCTCGTAAAACGTAAATAAATCTATACTTTGTAATATTATCAATCTGAAGAGTTTGTTTTTACGCGCTAATCTCAGGAACTACTGGGCCGATTTGAAAAAATCCTTCAGTGTTGGCCAGGCCATTTATTAATGAAGGCTATGCTGTATGTCATCGCGCTACTATGGTCAATAGGAGAGGAGCTGACGCGGGTTGAAGCATGGGGCGCCCGGGCGTCGCAATATATTTTTACGTTTATACAAAATTAGATACATTACAATAGTCCAACTTATCGACTTAAGTTTACGATAAGTATACTTTATTTTTAAATAAAAGTAGCGAAACCTCGCGGTCATACCAGTTTTCATTTTTATAGAGCCCAATATTATTTCGAAATGTCAAAATAGAAACTGTTTTAATTAATGTTTTAGTTAACTTACAATCGAGATTGAATATTTCAAATAGATTATTAAATCTAAATTAAATAATGATTACTTACATCAAAATTGAATAAGTATGTACCTATTGATAATTATTTATGTCGTCCGATCTTTAAATAACATTTTTTTCATTTCAGGTTTTGATAATCGTCAGTGTTAAATTGATTTCTCTACTACAATTGTAGTGATGCCAATGAAGGCAGCAGGTAAACAATCTCTAAGACAACATTGTTGTGTCTTGAGGTAACCCCATAGAAAATAATCCAAAGGATTCGGTGTGTGACGGTGCACCTCCCCACTATTCACGGTAAGTGACTGAATTTTGGAATGTGAAGTTCCCAAATCAATGGATTGGACGCGAAGGTACTATTTCATGGCCAGCACAAAATTTACGATATGGTCTCGACATATACAATGAGATCATTTAGCGTCAACAAGTATAATAAATGGAATCCAAAACATATTACAAATTAAATGTTATGAGTTAAAGTATAAGTAATACTTATTTGTTATACAAGAGTGCAAAGTTGCTTTTTAACCGGGGCTCCAGTTGAGGACCGAGCCAGCGAAGGATTCTAAAATTGAATCACGAGCGCAGCGAGGGATTCAAAATAAGAATCCTGAGCGTCAGCGAGGGAGTCAAAGGAGCACAAGGTTAAAAATTGTTTGCACTCGAGTGCAACACATTATTTTTCATCCCCCCTCAGCGAGGAAATTACTAAATGGAAACATAAAACAATCACAATATTAAATGGAAAGAACATATCATGCGCAAAACAAATTAAAAAATAAGTAAAGTCTTGACACCAAGAAGGTTCCGAGTTTGAAATTTAAATAAAAAAAAAGTTGTATGATGGTTTGTGAACATCACACTTAGTGCACATGATGTTCTAAATTCAAATTTACTTTAACCTCTAGAGCGCAAAAACGACTTTTACTCCCGGTTATCGAAAATGCCTTGGGTCCTGCAGGGGCTGCCTACAGCGACCCCGACTTTTACCCCCAGATATCGGGGATTAAAAACATACTTTCCGAGCTAGTGGGATGAAAAAATAATTAAGTACCTACTTACTTATAGAAAAAACAAACAAAAGAATATAAATATTCATGTGTGTGTGTGTGTCTGTGTATTTTGTGACTAATGAGGAATTTGTAATTGGCAACGGTAGTTGAAATCTACTTTTCATTAAATATGTTTTGTAATTTGAAGAAGAAACTACCTACCGACCGATATACTCTAAGCAAAATACGAGATATAGCTAGACCTCTGACACTCAGTACACCAAATTCTTGATAAGGAAGCGGTTGGGTATGGTTATCTTATAGGTTTCATTAATAGTTATTTGTTATACAAGAGTGAAAAGTTGCTTTTTAACCGGGGCTCCAGTTGAAGACCGAGCCAGCGAAGGGTTCTAAAATTGAATCACGAGCGCAGCGAGGGATTTAAAATAAGAATCCTGAGCGTTAGCGAGGGAGTCAAAGTAGCACAAGGTTAAAAATTGTTTGCACTCGAGTGCAACACATTATTTTTCATCTAAATAATTTCAAAAAATGTGAAACTATCTCCCAGTGAGTTGGAAGATTTGGCTTTGTAGCCAATACGTGTATGAGAGTTAACGAGGATTGCAAAAAAAAGAAGCAATCCTTTTTAAAAATTCAAAAAACAGAACTGCAGATTTGTGCCACAATGTACCGATGAGACGCTCCCGAGGTCGTCCCGAACCGGCATAAAACGTTTGCGCGATCTAACTTTATACACCGCCATCTAGCGGAGTTTGGGTACAACTTTAAGAGTAAAGCAACAGGACTCTGTGGAGTTCTGCTGCCTTCCGAAACGAATTAATCGTCAAATTATTTATATAAACGTTTAAATCTAGTTTTCGAATTCAAAATTATACCAAATTCATTTTATTATCATATTTACATTAGTTAAACCACAGATATCGTCAGTCAAATTGTACCCGTGTCAAATTGGGGCCAGTTGTTAGTACGTTATTTATTACTTACTACCGGCGCCCCGCGGCTTCACTCGCGTAGTTCCCGTTCCCGTACAAATATGGGGATACAATTATGCTAAAAACCTTCCCACTGAATCACTATCTATAAAACAAACCGCATCAAAATCCGTTGCGTAGTTTTAAAGATCTAAGCATACATAGAGACATAAGGACATAGGGACAGAGAAAGCGACTTTGATTTATACTATGTAGTGATTAGTATATTGTAATATACATAATGTAAAGGTAAGGTAAGGTAAGTAAAGGGTACCAACAGGACTCGGTAGAGTTTCGCTGCTTTCCGATAACGAAATTACTTAAATAAAAACATTATTTTAAACACAAATTAAAAAATACCTATTATAAGAATAAGTCATTACTGTAATACAGATTATGCGGACAATAAACAACGAAATTTAACAACTCTAGGATAAAATACAATGAAATAAAGCTGTTGGTTGTTTACATAAATAAATAGGTAAGTAACTAACTAAATATGAATTAAGAAATAAACAGGGTACCAAAAGCTAACCTAGCAAGCTTTTAAAACATATTAAAAAACTAGTTGCGCCCCGCGGTTTTACCCGTGTGAATCCGTAGCTCCGAGCTCGTAGTATCATACAATCTCGGCACAATTCACCATCGTGTATTAAAAAATTAAGTAACAACGCCAGATAACAACAACTTTTTGTAGTCACAAATAATGGTACCACATTATTTGTGACTACAAAAAGTTGTTGTTTACTTTTTTAGGTCCACATCACCAAAATACCAATAGATGGCGTTGTTAGTTGCAACAACATACGATTATTTATACACAATCCCGTGGGAATTTCGGGAATATTTTTTATCAAATTAGTGTATTTTCACCGGTCCTCGATAAATCTACAAAATCTGGCCGTTTAAAGTGGGTCAAAATCGCGCCCCAAGAAGTCGGTTACAAACACACAGGTGAAGCTAATAAAGAGCGTGTAATAATACTTAGTTATTTATGGTACAAGCGAGTAAAGTTGATGAATACTCCCGAGGCGCTATTGAGGCCCGAGCCTTCAGGCGAGGATCTGAAGATAGCCGAGGATAGTAATCATCAATACACACGCGTACCATACAACGTTTTTCAACACACTTGCGAAGAAATTCATAATAAAATATAATTTTTCACCAATAAATAAACAGTTTTTCTATTCGCGCGCATCCAACACAACAATGGTGATTGGCCAAAGACTAAAAGAATATACTTATTAAAAAAAAATCGAATGAATGAATGAATGGAATCGACCATAGACCTACCAAAAGTAAGGCAACATAGTTGAATTTTGTTTTTAAAATGTATGGACACAATTTGTGATCTTTCTGAAGCGATCGCAGGACATTTGACACTCGTGTCCCGCCCAGTCCCATTTAAGTTGTGCCTTGTGGATCACATCTACAATTTTTGTTTTAGAGCCGCAGTATAGTGTAAAAAAATCTGTGGCCGGTTTTATTATTTCTCTTAATAAAAGATCTAATCGTCATAAGTAAACAGATATAGATCGATTTTATACTACGCCTAAAGACAGAGTATTGTTTTGTTTCAAAACTCATAGTTAAAACCATAAAACGTCATCTTTAATCAACGCAAATGAACCAAGTTTATGTTTGTATCTATTTTTTGCAAATAAACAAAAAACTGTTCCGTCCGCGTGTTTCCATTCGATAAGGTATTCGCAAAGCAGAAGTTATTATTAGAATAAAGTAAAAAATAACATGATCGAGCAACAAATCTATACAGACATTAGTATTATTAATTATATAGGTATTGAAGAAAAATCATGTCACTATTTATAGCTGTCAGGTAGGTTATTAGTACATAAATAGAATATGATAACTATCTCGATCGATTTAGATATTCAATCACTAGTCCGTGTTGTCCGATACTACCTGAGAAACCTGAATTAATTTAAAAATAGATAAGTACGTCAATTATTGTCCATATAAAATTTAGTGTCTTTTTAATTCGCCAACAAAATAAAAATAAAATAGTATTCTTACCATTACGACCTCTCATTGTCGCCACAAAAAACAAACCAAATTAAAATAAGTTTAAATCAATATACAATCTCGATTAAATATTTGTATATTTTCGTAATAATAAATCGTTAAAAAGCTAGAATTTAAATAGTATGACAAAGTGTTCGAGGTGTGCGTTGTGAAACTGCTCGCGCGCACCACACTGCACTACACCCTGTCACAACCGGCTAGTATCTAATATAGTGACACTACGCGTCTTGTCGTCCGTAAGCCGAATACATATCAAGGATAAAGTAAACCGATGAAGTCCTTACTCGTTGTCGTTACATAACCAATTGAAATCTCGACAAATTCTCAGGGAAATACCGCGCGGCTCGCCTACCACTGTCATTGGCTCCAACCGACTCACTTTGAAGGTGTTTGTTTACCTTATCTCAAAATCGTGATCGTTCGTTGTTTCCGAACCAAAAACTACACTGTAATATGTAATTAATCGTAAGCATTATGGTCTTATATTTTTGGATAATGCAAATTAATTGTTTCCGAAAAATATTAAAGGATATTACATTAATATTATTTTTGTATACTTAGCAATTATAAATAACTGCAATGCCAAGTAAGCAATGCCACTCGGATGGTAGTCGCAAACTATTTTGGATTAAATTAACCGTAACACACAGATGATACCTATCACTTTGTAAGTTTTACACGTAAGGCTACTGTATTAGTATCATCGGAGTGAGAGAGTTTGTGAGTTCGTAGAGGAAACGTGTAAATAGGATGATCTTCGTAACAAAGTTTGGGTATAGAAAATACCTAACTGCCGAAATAGTTGTGGGAGATCATCGGCGATAGATTCACAAAGTGTTTACCAAACGAAGTCACATCCCGGCTGGAAAGTTTTATTTTATGTCGTAATTGTAGTTGTTTACCAATTTAAGTTGTCTTTTGTTAGTCTCTTAACGTAAATAAGTGTTTGAGACCTAGAATTAGGTAACACATTGTTTGGAATTTTTCGATAGCATTGAGCAGTATTACGTGGTTAATGGTATTGTTTATCGGAGAATATACATTTAGATACATAAATAGTGAAATAACCTTCTTGTGTGACTAGAAATATTTTAAGTCGCAGTTGAAATATAAACATTTGAGATCGATTTTCTGTTTCTGGGGTCTGTTTTTCGATATACATATTGGTATAACGTAGTTATCAATCAGGGTATAAACGAAATGACTCTAAAACCTGTACAGCGATAAGTAATTCCAATTATTCCACAGGAGAGCACAACAAAGCCGCAGCTCAGAGCTATTTAAAATATAAATAGTTTCATTTGGCGTACGATCATAAAAGCAGCTACATCAAACCGCACGCCATTAAAACATTTTCCATTTTAACTTTTAACGAGATTAAAAGGAATGTTTTTCAATTTATTATTTAATATTATATTCTTTGCAGTGTAATAACGTCTACAGTTGGTGGGCTGAAAGGGTTTCTTCTACTCGTAGGTAATCGCGCTTTGGGCACGAATACCTAACTTATGTATTTTACTCGCTCTGCCCTTTGGTTTTTATAAATTATCTTTTTACAAAAATTAGATGTATCCATGGTTTTACTCGCATTTTCCTTTCTTAGCAGTTGTCTGTGTCATAATGATTGAGTAACAAACAGTATTTAATGCTTTTTACTTATAGATCACTCAGTAAGTAACGGTTGCCTTTTGATCAAGGAGTTATTAGGAATACAATATGGTTATGTTAACATATTGTTTAAGTAGATACTAGATAGTAGTAGATTCCATTATAATTTATTCACCGAATTTACTTGGCAAGTTTGACTAAACTAACAACTTTCTAACTTTGTAATGTCAGTATTGTACGCGACGTTGGCGGGTCTTATCTATTATTTTTGTACATATTTATTTATTCATGCTAATATTATGATGACAATAGTTTGTATGTTAAACGGATTTCGATTACATGTGTTAATCAAGGATGCTTTTCAATCCGGATCCTTACTAAACTACACTATGGGTCTATCTGATTCAAAGAGCTGTTAAGAGTTATAACGTTTGTTAATTAAATAGATAAACGATCTAGGACTTATATTCATTCTTAAGATTGAATACCCGCAGGTAATCTACTGGAAGTGGGTAATCTTATTGCAATTCAATCAGCAATAAAGAGATAACTTACAGGCTAATGCTGTCTCTACTCTCTATCTAGGAAACAGTAGTACAGTAATGGTGATTGGAATGGATTGTTAACCAAAAGTGGTTACGGTCCTTATTTGCTTACGTAATATATTAACTTCAGGCAGTTTCTATTAAGTTTTATATTATAAAATCCAAAATTGAATCAATTGTTAAAAGTTAAACTACGTCAAGTCACCTGATCGTAATCTCGGTTGATTAATGAAGCAGTTATTTTACTTAAATGTTTAGATAATATAAATTTGAAACTTGTCGACCCATTATCTCTTGGAGCTAATATAAATATTTAAATTATACAAAATTGCCTTAGATTGTGATCCAGTTAAAGGCTGTCGTAGAAGAGGCGATTGTTCGTAACCTAGACCGCGTCCAAGGTCGCAGGTTCGATTCCAATCCGAGGTGTGCACCACCTTTCAACGCACTGCGGTTCAAACGCAAGCCGAACGCGGAAAGAGTTGATATTTTTTTAAACTCGTAATTATACTATACATATAATAAAATTTTTACTTTAATCTGTAATTGTACTCGTACTAGCTAACTGGATCACCTTGATTAAGAAAAAGTATAATAATGTCGCATTGTGTTTAAAACTCAAAAAACAAAAAAACGTAAACAAACATTTTTTTTTTCAATTTATTCCATGACATATTGCCGTCATAAAAAGAATCGAATTTTAAAATGAAGTGAATTGTAAAATGGTGATATTGACGTGGGTAGCGCGCGGCGTGGGCGTCTGGGCGAGGAAGATTAGAGGCGTCATTATGTATTAGTAGAACCGAATATATAAATAAATAATAATATATTAGGATACAAACACTTTCTACTCCTAAAGTATGCAAAGTTTGTAAAATGTCAAAGGATAGACTGGCGAAGCTTTGCTCTGAGAAGTCAGGAGCTACTTTTGTGAAATCGTGTTTTCTCAAGACAGACTGAAAGTAATTTTAACTAAATGCAATAGTTGCCCCAAACTGTAAGACTCTATTTTTGAGATATGTTGAACCATTATCATCAGCTCATATAATTTCCCCACCGAGGGGCTCGAGCCTACCCTGAATAAGGGTGACTAAGGGTGGTATGTTCAATATACTCGTAGGTGTATTTACAAAAAAAGGAAGTAAGTACTTACATAATTATTTAAAAGTACTCCCATATTTCAGTTGTCCAGTAAGCTGTTTAAATCTTTGCTTAGTTTGGGACTAAGTTTTGATGTTTCTGATCTGGATATATTTATTTAAAAGTAACTTGTTAAAGTTTTAAGACTTATTTATGTAAATTCATACAATATGTATAGAGAATATACCCAGATAAAGACAGTCAGACATATTTGTGCATACAACCTTTGTTTTGAAACGATAATTGCATCGGAATCTCGATGTTTTGGCAGCAGACTCACTAATTAACCGACTAGGTCGTCTGAGTGAAGATTTAAACGTACAGTTAAATGTCTAAGGACGACACTAATAGTCAGATTCGACCGAGACCCGACTGTTATAGTAAACATAACCATTACGTTTCAATAATTAAGTTTAACTATTAAAGAATATAGATAGTTAAACATATAATAATTATATTCTTACTAGCTGTGCCCCACGGTTTCACACGCGTAGTTCCCGTTCCTGTGGAAATACAGGGATAAACTAGCCTATGTCACTCGCTGACAATATAGCTTCCCATTAGTGAAAGAATTTTTGAAATCGGTTCAGTAGATCCCGAGATTACCCCTTACAATTTAACAAACACACAAACTTTACTTCTTTATAATATTATTATAGAAGTATAGATATCTAGAGCATCAAATACTACGAATTTCGAAATTCCAGTTCGGCGCGCGCGCTGCTAGCGATCGTACGTCTTACTTATGCTCCCACCCTACTACCAAACAAGTTTTTTTGTATAGTGATGGGAAAGCGCGTTATCGATAAACGTTTATCGACAATAGGTGCCTCATGAAGTATGGAGCGATTCCTAACACGTTCCAATTCCATAGGAAAACGCCCTCTAGAAGGGCCAATAGATACAAGCGAATGGAAGGTGCCAAAGAGAACATCCCGCCCTGCTGAAAAGACACCCGGAGATCCTGTCATGACTACAAACCAGTATGCAAACTTACCCGCTGAACAAGTATGCGGTGGATCGACAACTACGGCAGATCGTCTGCGAGATGCCTCCTCTACCACCAGAAAATCTGTTCGTGTTCCGCCTATTCTGCTGGACATCAAACCAACCTGGACGCATGAGTACATAAAAACTCTGATACTCAGGTATACCAAACATTTTTACCTACAATATAAAGGAAACAGCAAACTGGCTGTTATATGCCATGCAGCCGATAGTCACCAGGCCCTAAAAGTTGGTTTAATGTCAGAAAATATACCCTTCTTTACTTATACGAGAAGAGATGAAAAAATGTATAAGGCAGTCATTTTTGGGCTCCCAGAATATGTGGAAGATAACCTTCAGTCTGAGCTTGCATCCCTGGGCTTCCTAAATGCTATCGTTCGTAAAATGCGCACGCCACAAGGCAAAAAACACCCAATGCCCTCCTTTTCTGGTGCAATTACAAGCTGGAAGTGAATTCGAAAAGCTATTGAAAGTCAAGTTCCTCAGTAACTGCGTCGTACAAATCCGCAAGTACAAATCTAATAACATCTATGGCACTCAATGCTTCAGATGTCAAGGTTTTGGACATTCGTCCCGAAATTGTAACCTTCCGCAACGCTGTGTGAAATGCACCGGATCACATTCTGCTTCCGACTGCCCAAAAAAGGACAAAGAACAACCAGCTCAATGTTGTAATTGCAACGGAAACCACCCGGCTAACTATCGACAGTGCAAGGAGCGACAAAAATATCTAAAATTATCACAAGAAAGACGAGAACAAATTAAAGCTTCTCATAACAACGATAATGTTGACATCAAGTTTAAAAAAGTAGACGGAAGAACCTGGAGCAGCGTAGCAGCTTCGAGTAATAAAATACCAACACCCCACCGCCCCGACAACACCATACCTCAGGATCAAGCCACAACGGATATGCTTGCAATCTTAATGACAATCAAGTCCATTAAAAGTCAATTCATTGCCTGTAACAACATGATGGATAAAGTAATCTTAATATTAACCCACCTTGGCCAATATGTATAGTCTATATAACTTACGTGTCATTTACTGGAATGCTGACGGCATTCGAAATAAAATAACGGAACTTTTACAGCTGGTAAGCGAATCTAACATTGATATAATAGCTCTATCTGAGACCAGAATATCCCCCTCCTGTAAACTATTAACACCGGGGTACACGTTTTACAGGAAGGATAAAAGACCTGACGGACGAGGACAGGGAGTAGCTCTCTTAGTTAGATCGGATTTGATTCACACACCTCTTGACCTACCCACTACACAAAGCATCGAATGTATTGGCATTCAATTAGAACTCAACAACAAACCTACCTCGTTTATTGCTGTCTATCAGTCACCCAACTTAACCCTTCTCCCAAATGATTTGACGGCTATAATTAATGCGTACTCAGCTATTATTGTAATGGGCGATATGAATGCAAAACATCCTTATTGGCACTGTTCCACTATCAACAGACATGGTGAAATATTATTCAACCACATGATAGATAATGATTATGACATTATCGCGCCATCCACACCAACACTCACACACTATCACAGTTCACATGCCCCATCAACACCAGATATAGCTTTGGTTAAAAACGTTCTCTCAATAAATGAACCACAGACATTGACAAGTTTATCTTCAAATCACTTACCTGTACTCGTTACTGTTGACGGCAAATTTTCAAGGCAACCTAGGATTAGCTATAACTACTCGAAAGCTTGTTGGCATAAGTATCGATCTCACCTAGATACACATATCACTCTTTCTGCCGATAACTTTCGCACAAACAATAGCATTGAGACGGCTGTTGAACATCTCACACAAACTATATTGGCCGCTCGTGATCATAGTGTCCCCAAACATATCAACATAGATGGTATCAAGTTACCGAGACGTGTTAGAAATAATATTAAAAATAAAAACCACATTAGGCGTATGGCACTCAATGAACCAAATCCTCGTACACGAAAGCTATTGTTTGCTCAAGTCCACCACCTACAGCGGTTAGTTAAATCGAGCATTGCAAAATTTAATGACTCGGTTTGGCAGAACAAGTTAGCTAAGGTGGATAACCCCAGTTCTGATATCTGGCGACTAGTAAGCTCTATCAATCGCAAATCAATGCACATTCCTCCAGTTAGGACATCTGAAGGACTCTTAACAACATCTACTAGTCAGCAGTGCGAAGTGCTAGCTGATGCATTTCTAAGTAACATGCAGCTCACACATGATTGGATAGGAAATCTCAATACTGAAGATGAGGTCCGAAAGTCTATACAAACACTTAACGAGGCTTCAATATATGAGCCTATGGCGTATGTAAGACCAATAGAAGTCCGACAAATTATAAATAAATTAAAAACCCATAAAGCCCCCGGTATAGACGGTATACATAATATTCTATTAATAAATCTATCCCAAAAATGTCTCGTCTATTTAACTAAAATATTAAATAGCTGTCTAGCATCAAGTTATTTTCCCTCAATATGGAAGGTTGCAAAGATTCTTCCTGTCAAAAAGCCTGGCAAAGACGACACTATCCCTACCAACTATCGCCCTATTAGCCTTTTACCTAGTCTCAGCAAATTATTTGAGAAAGTAATTTTATCTCGCCTATCGGAGGCTATCGAATCAATTTTAATACCAGAGCAGTTTGGTTTTCGTAAATCTCACTCGACAACACAACAACTAACCAGAGTCATTGAACACGTTGCCCATAACCTTAATAATAATAAAAGCACAGGTATGGTGCTGTTAGATGTCGAAAAAGCCTTCGACACTGTCTGGCATAACGGCCTTTTGCACAAACTGATAATTAATAAAGTGCCTCTTAGTTTAGTAAAACTCATTCAGAATTACCTCAATGGTCGAAATTTTGCTGTTTTCATAGGAGCTCATTGTTCAAGTTCCAAATGCATCCCTGCCGGTGTCCCTCAAGGCTCAATCTTGGGACCCTACCTGTTTGTGTTTTATCTTAACGATATGCCGAAACAACCCCATACTAATTTAGCCATTTACGCTGACGACACAGCAACATACACAACTTCAGATGATATAGACACAATTATATGGCGACTTCAGTTCTCTCTAGAGCTACTTCTTCCCTATTTCTCAACATGGAAACTCAAGCTGAACACATCCAAAACTGAATGTATTCTTTTTACTCGTAATCGTTCCTTACCCTCCCGATTAGTCAAAGTTGATGGATACTCAATACCCTGGAGCAAAACCGTCAAATACTTGGGAGTACTTCTAGACAGCAAAATTAATTTTAACAGCAACACAGATGCCCTCCGTGTAAAAGGAATCCCACCAAAAACATTCTGTAAAAAACTAGCCAAGTCTCGATGGAGCTGCTTGTTTAACTCTAAAAAGTAATGAAATCTAGACAGACTCGTGCCAAGTCTAAGGTTCCTTACTGCGATTTCTTTATTATTATAGTTAATGTTGTGTGACTTGGCCGTTGAACATTGTTTAAAAGGTTAGTAGTGGGTACATGTCAATTTTGTTTACACGTAATGTTATAACATTATTAAAATACGCAGCTTTATCAAGCCTACAATTGACTGGATATTGAATCAACATTTTTCAAGTGGCTATAATTAAGCAAATTTTCTATCGGATAGGTTCTGGATTTTTTAAGATTGGTGCAATAGTGTCATGGAGCACCTAGTTTTGTACCCTTGTGTACATACATGTGTACCCTTCAACGGCCAAGTCACACAACATTAACTATAATAATAAAGAAATCGCAGTAAGGAACCTTAGACTTGGCACGAGTCTGTCTAGATTTCATTACTTTTTAGAGTTAAACAAGCAGCTCCATCGAGACTTGGCTAGTTTTTTACAGAATGTTTTTGGTGGGATTTCATTTCTTTTTGTTAAAACTTGTTTATATTGATTTATTTTATTAGATTTTCTTATTTGACACACTTATTTTTTAGGAGTAGTATTATTAAGCGCCCCACGGTTTCACCCGCGTAGTTCCCGTTCGCGTTTCCGTGGGAATTTCGGGATAAAAAGTATCTATACATAAATAGTTTTAAGCTACCTCCCCACAAATTGTCAGCCAAATCAGTTCAGCTGTTCTAGAATTATAATTCCCGTTCCCGTGGGAATTTCGGGATTAAAAGTATTCTATGTGCTTCTCCTGGTTCTAAGCTACCTCCCCACCAATTTTCAGCCAAATCAATTCAGCCGTTCTTGAGTAATAAATTCCCGTTCCCAATCCCGTGGGAATTTCGGGATTAAAGTATTCTATGTGCTTCTCCTGGTTCTAAGCTACCTCCCCACCAATTTTCAGCCAAATCAGTTCAGCCGTTCTTGAGTAATAAATTCCCGTTCCCATTCCCGTGGGATTAAAGTGTTCTATGTTCTTGTCCTGGTTCTAAGCTACCTCCCCACCAATTTTCAGCCAAATCAATTCAGCCGTTCTTGATTTTTAAATTCCCGTTCCCAATCCCGTGGGAATTTCGGGATTAAAAGTATCCTATGTCCTTTTCCTGGTTTTAAGCTACCTCCCCACCAATTTTCAGCGAAATCAATTCAGCCGTTCTTGATTTTTAAATTCCCGTTCCCAATCCCGTGGGAATTTCGGGATTAAAAGTATCCTATGTCCTTTTCCTGGTTTTAAGCTACCTCCCCACCAATTTTCAGCGAAATCAATTCAGCCGTTCTTGATTTTTAAATTCCCGTTCCCAATCCCGTGGGAATTTCGGGATTAAAAGTATCCTATGTCCTTTTCCTGGTTTTAAGCTACCTCCCCACCAATTTTCAGCCAAATCAATTCAGCCGTTCTTGATTTTTAAATTCCCGTTCCCAATCCCGTGGGAATTTCGGGATTAAAAGTATTGTATGTCCTTTTCCTGGTTTTAAGCTACCTCCCCACCAATTTTCAGCCAAATCAGTTCAGCCGTTCTTGAGTTACAATTCCCGTTCCCATTCCCGTATAATTCCCGTTCCCGTTCGATTATCCTAGTTTTTATAGTTTTCCCTTTATGTGGCCATTAAACCCTAACTCTGTACCAAATTTCAGCTCTCTAGGTTTATGGGAAGTACTAGTTCTATTTTGATGATCATGAGTGAGTGAGTGAGTGAGTGAGTGAGTGAGTGAGTGAGTGAGTGTCTGTCATAAATACGAAACTTTGCTTTCGCTTAACTTGGGAACTAAATGACCTACAGACTTGAAATTTTATTTTAAGTATGTGATTGTATAGCTTACTGGATGACGAAAATTTCAGCATTCTAGTCCTATCCAGAGGTTGTCAAATAGGGGCCTGAAAATGCGGCGAAAGGGTTCCTGTAAAGGATGGTACGGCAGTGTTTGCTTCGCGCTCGACTTGGCGGGGGGCACTGCCGTGCCCCCAGATAAAAGCTCTAAACTCATTAAGACCCATATTCAACCGCAAAACGAACCTAAGTGCCCATACCAAACTGCGCATTTACACCACCCTCGTTAGACCCTGCCTTACCTATGCGGCTCCGGCTTGGAGTTGCATCACTGACACTAATTATGAAAAATTACAGCGCGTACAAAATAAAGCCGTTAAAACTGCATATAACACACCTTTAAAAACAAATCTTAAAATATTACATCAAAAAATAAAATATCCATTCATAAAAGATTTCATTTTAAAAATATCACAAAAATTCTTCTTTCACACAAATAAATCCCATCATAATATTCTGATCTCAAAAATTGCAAATTCTAATACTGTGTTATATCGACAAAAATATAACAGATATCGCTTGCCCCATCACTATTTTTTACACAATAGATAACACTGGTTCGCTTACCGGCTGATCGTGTGCACGAGCCACGACACTGTGCCAAACGAATATTGTTCCGAACTACCTCCATAATGTAAATAATATTACAATTTCATTCTAATCATTATATTTAGACATTGTTGTTTTCGGAATCACATCTGAAGCACTGTTTTTATTTAGTTTAGTGCACAACTTACGTGAGTTCAAACCAAAACTGCGTAATAGTATTGTTAGTAATAACGGTAAAAACATGTTGTAAATAGTATTATTTCTTCTGGATATTGTTTAAAAAGGTGAGCACAGCCTGTGTAACAAATTTAAGTTATTATTTAAGTATACAATTAGAATAAGATCTTTTTGTATGTTTTTGTTTAATTTATGTTAATAAAGATATTTTAAAATCAATCAATCAAATCAATCAAATACTACGAATGGAGAAAAGGGGGGCGCTGTTAGTGGATTATAAACCTAGATAACGGTTAATTGCTATAATTAGAGAATAATGTGACTCATGATTACTAAATTACATATTATTTAATTTGATTATATGATGTAATTATTGATATTAAGGTACGTAATGTACGATATCCAAAACGCAGTAGAGATAGAAAATATAGAACCAAAATGTTATGTAGTAGTTTAAAAACACAATTATCAAGAGGTTTTTAAATAAATTACGGTAATTTATGCGCATATAAAAAACATTTTGGCCTCAACTCATATTTCTATAACAAGGTTAGGGCCGTGATCTAACGGGCCCAATATTATTGAGTAATCATTTATAATTTTTTGAGTAAACGTATAAGTGTACCACGGAAAGACAAGTAAAAGAATTTAGAAAATACTAGCGGTGCCCCGCGGTTTCACCCGCGTAGTTCCCGCTCCCGTAAGAATATGGGGATAAAATTGTGCTAAAAACCTTCTCACTGAATCACTCTATCTATTAAAACAAACCGCATCAAAATCTGTTGCGTAGTTTTAAAGATCTAAGCATGTATAGGGACATAGGGACAGAGAAAGCGACTTTGTTTTATACTCGTACTATGTAGTGATAAGTAACAATATTAAATATAACATAACATAACCATTCATTACATAATCTTATAGTAACTATGTTTCAAATAATTGCTTTGTATGTTCATTATTTAAAGAATTCAATGTCTTGTTTATAATCAAGTTTTACTTCAAATGCCGCGTAATGAATAAGTAACTGTTTTAAAGATGAAACGCTAGTATTTGATTCTGTTTTAAGTAAGTGAGGGAAGAAATTTCTCAGAATTTCTTTTCTGAGATAAAAGTATGATTACTCTTATCCTACTTAATATTCTATTTAATAATATTGTAATGTTAAAGTATTGACGTTTGCTAACAGAAATAAAATATAAATATCCGAGTGTACCGTCAACCTAATAACCTTTGAAAACAGTTAGTTTAGCATTATTAATTAATTAACACATTATACACATTTTGGATTTTTCAAAAATACAAGTATTACCTGCACTCATAAAAGTCAAAATTGTTTTTTTAATTTTATTCAGACACTTTTAATATTTTAAAAATAAAGGAGGAAGTCTACATGTTTTAATTTTATTGTAAACTTATTCAATCTGTTTATAACCGTGACTGACTGACTGACCTATCAATCTCTCAAACATAGGCTCGTAGATTACTGCTAGTATACATACGTATGTATGTACACGTGAGACTGAAGCCTTAGTAAGTTCTATCCACTTTATTAAAATAAACGATGTCTAATGTGCTTATGTGACGATGCACGCATTTGTGAGCCAAATTCATCTTATGGGACCGCGACTTATCAATGTGAACTTCCTCAAATAAATACGTTAAATATTTTGGAAACCTTCCATTATAACAACAATTAATACTCGTATGTCCTCACTATGGACGTTGGACATAGTCACACATACCTAAAACCAATTATTATTATATATTTCCGGCTAAAGGGCGGGAAGCATATTGATTTATACGCGTCTTATTTATGCTTTTTAGGAAATGAGGTCAATGAGAAAAATGTGTTTATTAACATTTAATTCCAATTGACACATGAATTTTTAATTTAATATCCACCCACGTGTGTTAATATCGAAAACATATTTTGGTTTATTTACCTCTGATCACCTCTGGTTTGTCTACAAATGATCTAAAGTTTTTATTTTATTTATTTATTAATGGCACTAAACAAAATACAACTCTTAAAGTTAATTAAATGAAGTAGGTCATTTTTTGAATTTTGTATCTTACAATTTTAAAAGTAACGAACAATTTTTAAATATATTTTTCGTGAAACGGTTAAAATTGTGTTGTTAAAAAGGTATTTTCCGAGAAAATGGAAAATAGCCCCGAGCGGAGATCGGCCCCGGGAACTACGAACATAATACGATGATGAAAGGAGTTTGGATTTTTAAATTAATTCATTACTTTGTTAAAAGTGTTCTATTTACATTTACTAGTACAGTTAGCATTAAAAGCAACTATACAAACACATTTAAATTATTCAAGCCTTTTATGGCTATCCAAAATATGTTTTTCAATAATATTTCTTGCTCGATTCTCTTTAAATCATTTTAATAAATACAATCGTAAAATATAGTTGTTTTTGTAAAAGACAAAAAGAGAGTTCCAATATTTGAATACGATAACCTACTTTTGATGCTGTCTGTATCCATAAAAAATAATTTTGGATTACTCAGCTGTAATGTTCCTCAATAATGTGTTGTTTTTCATAAGATAGCTATTTACTTAGTTGAAACTCTTTAAAATATTTTCATTTAAAGAATATATGAAATAAGTCCTAAATCATAACTACTATTATGTATCTAAAATACTTTAACATTTGTATTTGAAGCGTATCTACAACGCAACGTAACATCTTGCTTTACGTACCACTCATAGGCGTGGTACGAGTATAGACCTATGAGAGGTCCACAATATTAACAGTTGCGGTCACCGTAACATAAGCCGAGCGGGTCCGACCATCACGAGTGTTCACGGCGGGTGCTCACAGGCCATACGTTAACAAACACACAGTACGTCCATCTAGATCAGTGGTGGGCAAACTATTGTAACGGCGGGCCAGAAAGTTCAAGAAATTTCGGATGCGGGCCGGAATCATTGGGAAAATTCAGAAAAAAAAGTTTAATTGAAGTATTTCATAACTTACCCGCAAAACAATCATGAATGAGTGTGTGCGTAGTTTCTGATACCCTAGATACAAGCTCCGAGCTTAGTTAGGGGTCAGTTACTATAATGAGATGATGAAGTGAATGATTATGTTATGTTATGTTATGTTAATTACGCGTCATGTTTAGCTTCACCTATGCGTCTGTTATTCTTCTAAATATGTAGAATTTAATTTATACTTCTGGCCCGTTAAAATATTAGTAATTATCGTGACCCATATTCATTTCAAATGACCGTTGGCGGGCCGTCTTAAATGCTTTCGCGGCCCGGAGATGGCCCGCGGGCCGTAGTTAGCCCACCACTGATCTAGATAAAACAAGCAGTACCTACGTCCATGTAGATGATAAACGCTGCCGGTGGTACCACGAGCCTCGCAATCCCCAGTTACAACTGTTATAAGCCTTTGAAGTTCTCTCTGGGTCTGTGTGTGAGCGCCGCCCCGGGCCAGGCCCTACACAACTTATTCGACAAAGCGAACAACTTAAACTTGTACCCTTTTTATTGTTATTCCACAATTATTGTACTGTTTGAGATTTAAATCAGTGTTTGTGGTAAACAAAGGTATTTCAATTTTGTAAAGGTAATGTTGTACTCGTACTACTGTTTGATAATGATAATGTTGTGTTTATGTAATGATTGTAATATTCGTGTATCGGATATTTCTTTGTTCTTGTCAATTGATGTCAGAATATTTTACGGAAAAATCCTTCAACTTGATAAATCATAATAACATAATCATTCACTACATCATCTCATTATAGTAACTGACCCCTAACTAAGTTAGTTATATAAATTAAATCTTGATTTTATTATTGTTAAGAGTGGCAGCAATAACTCCGCGATAATCCTGGAACCATCAGCTTGTAAGTTACACATGCCACTAGTTATTTAGCGTAAATAAATAAATAAAGAGCGTCATTAAACAAAAAACTCAAACTCGACTTCATTATTTCAGAATGTCTTGAAATTACGAGGAAGTTATTAGTTCGAGATCTCGTTAACGACCCGTAATGACTTGCTTTTGTTTGCTACGAAATGTCCGCTGACAATATTGTTTTGTCATCAACGTAACTGACGTTCGGCTGTTTGAATTATAGAATTGTATTTCTATTTGCATATTCTTAATTTAAATACATTTGAAATAATGGACACTGCCTTATTTGTCTATGAATTTACTGGCAAGGTTCAAGAGCCCGATATGGAAACTTACAGTTCAATGTATCTATAGGTATAAGTATAAAAATTCATTGTCAAATGCTTGAGTATCAGATAAGAATGGCTGCACCTAGTGAGTGTGTTTTAAGTTACGGCAAAACAACGATTGTGTGAGGGAACATTTGTGAAAATTCATATGCGGAAGTTAGGGCAGTAAGTTTGAAACAAATGCGTAATATAATTTGAGGAAAAATAAACAACTTCATAATTAAGCAATCGTTTAAGTTATCGTAGTTGAGCTATTTAAGGGATAAATATTTCGTTAATTAGGATAATTATGTTAATTACCATGTTAACTGTAAAAACAATAATTTGTAAAGCCGATAATTAATCGAAAATGTAATTAAACAACTTTATAGAACGTTATATTTGTTTTATTTTATTGTTTATGCCTATAAATATGGTATTTTGTGCCTGATTCGAACCGAGCGGCGACTTTATTTAATAAAATAATAAAAATATGGTTTGTTAAAAGAACAAAAGCATATAATATTGTGTATAAGTTTATTTAAAAATATGTCAACTAACGATCTTCACATCTAAAAACCGTACTAATAAGTCAGGCGTGCCTCAGGGGAGCATTTTAGGCCCAATCCTGTTCCTTTTATATTCAAATGACATAACTGACATAACAAATCATAAATGTATTTTATTTGCTGATGACATATCTATTATAGTGACATCTGATAAAAATATTTCTAACTCTATTATTAATCATCAAAATGAAATAAATGAAACGGTCGACAAATTAATTAATTGGGTAAACAATAATAATTTAGAAATCAATCTCACTAAATCTAACTATATACAATTCAATAAACCTACACAAAAAAAATTTGAATTTAAGCTTATTATTAAAAAAATCAAAGAAGTAAGTTTCACAAAATTTCTTGGAATACACATAGATCAGGAAATAAATTGGAAACACCACACTGAAAATGTGTGCAACAGACTAAATAGGTTCACATACGCGCTTCGAAGAATTAAAAATGTGACCAATACAAAAACAGCTATTGTTTGTTACCATGCATATGTGGAATCAGTCTTGCGTTATGGTCTTATAGTGTGGGGCAACGGGACTGATAGGCAAAGAGCATTTATAGCTCAAAAAAAATGTGTAAGAGCCATATGTGGAATTCCGCCGGACGAGTCCTGTCAGCCTTTATTTAAAAGTCTTGGTTTATTGCCACTACCTTCTCTCTACATATATGAAATAGGTAACTTCGTATATAAGAATAAAGAACTTTTTAAAAAAGTAGAGGATGTAAGCACTCGACCACAAAGGCAGCCGAAAAAGCTTGTACTGACACTGATCCCTAAATCTGCCAAATACTCAAAGAGTTGCTTGTCTATGTGTATTCACATATACAACAAAATACCTACAGATATAAAAAGTAGCAATAGTATTGAAATATTTAAAAAGAAACTGTATAAATGGCTTTGTTCTAAAAATTTTTATGACTGGAAAGAATTATTCACCAATTGACTTCTAAAAAATGTATTTGTATTTGCAATAAAAATTGACACTATAAAATCTGTTTGAATATTAAGTATGTATTTATGAATTGTAATAATGTTTGGAATAAGTGCTTAGATAGTTAACATTAATATATGATATGCTTTTATGACCTTGGAATGTAATGTAACCTAATTAGGTATCACGTTTGCATGCCAGTACTTAAATTGGCAAAACATGAATGTACTTTTTTTTTAATTTTCAACATCTGTAACCTAACCATGTTTTATGCAAATAAAGACTTTATTATTATTATTATTATTATTAACACTATATTTGGAAATTAAAAATAACACAATTAGTTTCAAAACATCAAATAATAATTCAAAACGACAAGATAATAATCTCATAACTAATTAAACCATAACACTATATCTGTCAAAACAAATTTGGGCATGTGAGTAATGTCCTATCAATCAAATTTTGGTTCACACTTATAATAACATACTTATACGGGTAATTTAATAAGTAACAACTCATTACTAGTAGCACCCCGCGGTTTCACCCCAGTAGTACTCCATCTCGTTCTCTATCGGGATAAAATAGGTATAGCCTTGTTACTCTTACGTTACTCTCTGAAAAGTAAGCTATTTATTAGTGAAGGAATTGTAGTTTCGGAGCCTGTTACATGCAAACAAACAATCAAATCCTTCTCCTTTATAATATTACTAGCTGTGCCTCGCAGTTTCACCCGCGTAGTTCCCGATCCCGTGGGAATTTCGGGATAAAACATAGCCTATGTTCTTTCCCGGATCATAAGCTACCCCTGTACAAAATTTTAAGTCAATCGGTTCAGTAGTTTAGTCGTGAAAAGGTAACAGACAGACAGACAGACAGACAGACAGAGTTACTTTCGCATTTATAATATTAGTTAGGATTAGGATAGTTTAGATGTAGACTAATATCATATTATAACCTTGACAAGTCGGAAGTTTAGCGGAAGATAGTTTAGAAATACTTTAGCTATCATTTAATACATTATCACTTATATAAAGATATTGATTACATTGTACATACATATAAGTACATTGTTACATTGCCGCTATGTATGTAATGTGTTACGTTTAATAAATAGCGATGTAAAAACAAAATTGTTACTTGGGTATTATGTACGCAAGAATTTTTATTGTTGTTTTTTTACTGTTTTTGTACATGTACCGGTTACTATATTACTATGTATCGATACTATGTGTTTTATGTTTGTTAACTTAATTGTTTGTCTCGTGATGGTATCTATTTTGCCTATGATCTCATGGACGAGTATAACTTCAAAGAGTCACAGTTATCATGTTGTAGACTTTTGAGGGATAACATGATATTAGAAGAAAGATAGAGAAGGCTTCGGTACCGGACCTCTCACTCACTCACTCTCAATTGAATCGCGTCTTTCTTTTGATAGAGCAAAGATTAGAGTGAAGAGTTATTGGTATTTATATGGATTTCTTTTATTTACGTGTACATAATACACATTGAAATAAAACTAGAAGATTTTTGTCATGGCAAACGCCAAAAAATTTTTAAGATTGTTTTTTAACCGTGACTATAATTCGTTAAAGTATTTTGTTCAAGTTCAAGATCAAGTCCAATTAAAATTGTATTGCTGTTAAAATAGAAATAAATAAACTTAATACTGGGATTACATAACGTTGTTATCTGAGATCAAATAGTTCAAATTACAAACAAGATTCGATTTGTTAGAAGACTTTGTTTCAATTATTTATTAGATATTAATACCTTCATTGCCACTAATAGTATGTATATCTGGAAGTTTGTATGGTATGGTCTAAAGAAACTGTGGAAATACAAACTCTAGTGGTGAGGTCATGGCATCGGGGAATGAATTTAAGGACTCACTTCTCTAGTTGGTGGTCCTGATCGATATTAATCAACTGGTCAGGAAACTAATCAAACTAATCTATAAAAAAATACCGCAAAATGTGTTGCTATGTAATATGTATATAATGACCAATTTCGCTAATTCTTTTGATAATTGTCCGGAGAAGGATCTTATTGAAATAAAACACTTAAACGGATTTTTGTCGTGGTTATATTTTATTTTACATTTTCTGACGTTTCGGATTCTTTACAGAACCCGTGATCACAGAAGACTACGATGGAAGACGTCTGTACAAAGTAATGTAAAAAGATTACTACCTTCAATATTTTGAATATAATTTTAAATACATTGTGAATTTACCACAGATTCGGAAATACATCAGCCGAGAAGAATCTGCAAGAAACTCGGTCTGGAATTATTTTTTATATCATTTTAAATAAAATAAATTACAATGCACTTTAAAATCAATACAAATATTTTTTTCTTCAATTTGAAACGTTCCTATTCACGCATACAGAACTGACAGTATCTTGCGGTCTTGCAGTTGTTGGACGTGCTTTGGGTTTTAATTTGTTGATGATAGGATCCCAAGCAGGTGGTAGCTTCCAACCCTCTTCCCTATCGAAATTAGGATGTTTTTTAATTTCAATGGCCTCGCGTATCATCCTGGGTAGATATCTGTTTTCCTTAGCAAGGATTTGGGGTTCATCAAACCTTAGGTAATGGTTGGGTTTGTCCAGAGTGTGCTCGCAGACAGCAGACTTGTAGTCCCGTCTATTCTTGACATCAGCTATGTGTTCCTTGATCCGCGTTCCGATACTTCTTTTAGTTTGACCTATATAGGAGAGCCCGCAGTCACAATCAAGTTTGTAAACACCTGCTTCTTGAAGGGGTATGTGGCACTTGACAGGTCTTAGAAATTGGTTTATCTTCCTTGGCGGTTTGAAGTAGGTCTTGATGGACGCTCGCCTCAGGATGTTCCCAATTTTGTCCGTGACTCCTTTCAGGTATGGTAAGACAGCAGGTTGTCGCTCGACCGTCGCTGGTTTGTTGCGGCATCTGTGACGGGGGCGTGGTACTGGTAGTTTGTTGTCCCTCAGTACTCTCTTGACATGTTGAAGTTCGTCAGGCAGGTGTTCTTTGTCACAGATGCCGTGTGCTCTCTGAAACAGGGATTGGCCCACGGTAGCTAACTGTTTTGGATGGTGGTGAGAGTCACCGTAAAGGTATTTATCCGTATAAGTTACTTTACGATACACAGTATGGTTCAACGATTGATTGGGATTTCTTTTAATAAATTTCTATAGTGACTCAGCTATGCCTATAGAATATGCAGAACTTCTGGAACATTGCCTAACATCTGGCTACCTACTCTGGAATGAGGAGTTCTATGTACAAGTTGATGGAGTGGCAATGGGCTCTCCTGTATCGCCTGTGGTCGCCGACATCTTCATGGAGGATTTTGAGGCCAGAGCGCTGAGCACAGCCCCAGTGAAACCACGGTTCTATAAACGGTACGTAGATGACACTTTCACCATTCTCCCTTCCAACTGTGTTTCTGCCTTTCTTGAACATCTTAACTCCATTCATCCTAAAATTAACTTTACTATGGAGTTGGAGGCTAATAAAACACTCTCTTTCTTAGATATTTTAATTAAAAGAAATCCCAATCAATCGTTGAGCCATACTGTGTATCGTAAAGTAACTCATACGGATAAATACCTTAACGGTGACTCTCACCACCATCCAAAACAGTTAGCTACCGTGGGCCAATCCCTGTTTCAGAGAGCACACGGCATCTGTGACAAAGAACACCTGCCTGACGAACTTCAACATGTCAAGAGAGTACTGAGGGACAACAAACTACCAGTACCACGCCCCCGTCACAGATGCCGCAACAAACCAGCGACGGTCGAGCGACAACCTGCTGTCTTACCATACATGAAAGGAGTCACGGACAAAATTGGGAACATCCTGAGGCGAGCGTCCATCAAGACCTACTTCAAACCGCCAAGGAAGATAAACCAATTTCTAAGACCTGTCAAGTGCCACATACCCCTTCAAGAAGCAGGTGTTTACAAACTTGATTGTGACTGCGGGCTCTCCTATATAGGTCAAACTAAAAGAAGTATCGGAACGCGGATCAAGGAACACATAGCTGATGTCAAGAATAGACGGGACTACAAGTCTGCTGTCTGCGAGCACACTCTGGACAAACCCAACCATTACCTAAGGTTTGATGAACCCCAAATCCTTGCTAAGGAAAACAGATATCTACCCAGGATGATACGCGAGGCCATTGAAATTAAAAAACATCCTAATTTCAATAGGGAAGAGGGTTGGAAGCTACCACCTGTTTGGGATCCTATCATCAACAAATTAAAACCCAAAGCACGTCCAACAACTGCAAGACCGCAAGATACTGTCAGTTCTGTATGCGTGAATAGGAACGTTTCAAATTGAAGAAAAAAAATTTTGTATTGATTTTAAAGTGCATTGTAATTTATTTTATTTAAAATGATATAAAAAATAATTCCAGACCGAGTTTCTTGCAGATTCTTCTCGGCTGATGTATTTCCGAATCTGTGGTAAATTCACAATGTATTTAAAATTATATTCAAAATATTGAAGGTAGTAATCTTTTTACATTACTTTGTACAGACGTCTTCCATCGTAGTCTTCTGTGATCACGGGTTCTGTAAAGAATCCGAAACGTCAGAAAATGTAAAATAAAATATAGCCACGACAAAAATCCGTTTAAGTGTTTTATTTCAATGTGTAGTGTTCGTGTAAATCAAAGATATCGAAGGATCTTATGTTAAAAAATCAGGAAAATCAATGGGAAAATTGGACCCGTGCAAGGCCGGGGAGGGCCGCTAGTGAACAATAAAGAATGTTACGACTGAAAATATTCAACATTTTCACCTTAACAGGGATTTAAACCCATGACCGTACCGACCGTGGCGCAGCTAATAATTTGATCCTAATGTTAAATGAGATGAAAAGTTCTAAAAATATCATAGTTTTGCAGACGTAGCTAAAATATTGTGAATGTACCTAAAACCATAAACCTTGTATGGAAACGACCAAGTGAGCGCAGGTTATCGATTTATACAAATACATACTAGCTGGTGGATGGCTCTGCATATTTGGAATTCTAAAAATCTAGAGAAAATATTGGTAATATTATCTAGTAGATGTTAGTTATATTTCAGTACGAAAAACATTTTCAACAAGCAGTTTGTTGCCTACTTTACACGCTTAATTAAACCAATACTGTTTAAATCTTTAAAAAGAAATCTATTGTGCGTTTGTCTCGCTAC
The DNA here is from genome assembly GCA_958496195.1 of Timandra comae. Taxonomy (NCBI): domain Eukaryota; kingdom Metazoa; phylum Arthropoda; class Insecta; order Lepidoptera; family Geometridae; genus Timandra; species Timandra comae. The sequence goes on from OY292353.1 coordinate 19,094,519, forward strand.
AATTTCAAAACCGCTTGACTGATCTGAACAATTCTTTTACAGTTCCAATCGTCTTAATACAGGCGTGGTTTAACAACTTAATGAGATGGAAATTATGGGAGTAAACCTCTGGGTGCAGCTACATAGTTTGAATACAAATAGCCGACACTCTATGCATAGACTTTGGTAGTGCGATACAGAAATTAGCGCGGGTCAAACCGCAGACAGGCTATTTTATTAGATGACTAACGGCGTTTCACGGTTTCACCCGCATGGTTCCCGTTCCCGTGGGAATACGGGGATAAAATATAGCCTATGTTACTTAAGGTGAATATAACTTTCTAATGGTGAAAGAATTTTTGAAATCGGTCCAGTACTTTTAGAGTTTATACAAAAATACAAATCTTTCCTCTTTATAATATTAGTGTATTAGGGTAGTTAATCTTACTATTGCTTTCTAAGATTTATTTCTGGTTTAATAGTATTTAAGTGCGGTATTAGTAGATATTGTAAATAACAAAATACTATTGGTATTGGTTATGAATGCGTCTCACATGGCACGGATGTCGATGCAAACAAATTGGCTCGCCTTTATCATACAGAATGCATGTTGGAAAATTCTTTTGTTAGGTACGCTTTACGCGGCTTTTATAGGTTTTTTCTAAAAAATATTTATATTCTACTATTGTTTGTCAACTGCGTTTTTAGTTTTTTGGGGGAGAGAGGGAGGGCTGTGGAACCTCGCTCTTTTGATTGTGTGTTTGGGTTCAAATGCATTTGTGATCTAAAACCCTATGAAAACAACAAACAAAACTATCGAAAATTCATTGGTATTCATTGCTATACAATTCGTCTATAAGACGATTATCTACTTTCCACTAACTATTACTGTAAACCTACTAAATATGTTACTTATCGGTTTGCTTATTCGGACTAGATTTGATCCTTTTGAGACTTGACTTGTAGTAATTAGCCTTAATCGCTGATTACTCACATTTATATTTACTTTATAGAAAGCATCTTGTTTGAATCACATTTATACTCGTACCTACGAGAATCAAACAGAGTATAATGTAAGAAAATGTTATAACCTTTATTGGCCGTTTAAAGGAAACTACTATTTCAAATTTGACCGTACGCTAGACGTAATTCGATGCAGTAGTGCAGATTTTGGTTTACTCAACATTGCGTCACACTCAAAGTCACGGCAGCCATTTAAAACGTAAATGTATATTATAGACAAGTTGTCCCAGTAATAATTAAAATGACAAGGACGCGCCGGCCTCCACTCTAACACAAATTATATAAATATATATATAATACAGTCAATTAATATGTTCAAGGCATAATTTTCAAAAATACCATTCCCAAAGGTCAATATTTGAATTTGAGAAAAATAAATATATAAATTGATACCTAGTTTATGTAAAATATAATATTTGTTTACATCTTAGTCAAGTTCAAAGGACGAAATATTTGGAAATATGAATATTATGAGTAATATGTTATGATAATAAACTTTTTTACTCGGGTTGGTTCGCGTCAGTTCCCAAGTCAGGTGCGTGCGGGCTACCGGCTACAACACGAATAACAGGTACCTACGGCTATTTATATACATACATACATACATAGTATCGTAACGTTGTCATTTTATTGTTTATCCAGTTGTTTTAACTAAACATTTAATTGGTCTCAGACCAATTAGAATACTGTTAATATTTCCATTGTTGTTTGATTATTATCGGGTTCGATCCCCGCAAGTGCAGATTTATAATTATGTGATCAACAAATGTCTCTGTTTCTAATACTCTAGACTAGAATCTAAAGATTTTACATAAAATTAGTCAAGTCTACGAAATGTTACATAGATATAACATACCATAATCATTCACTACATCATCTCATTATAGTAACTGGCCCCAAACTAAGTTCGAAGCTTGTATCTAGGGTATCAGAAACTACGCACACAATCATTCACACACACACACCCAGACCGAGACAAACATTTGTGGTTCACACAAATATTCACCCCGCTCGGGAATCGAACCCGCAATCTTACGGATGGCAGTCCGGCATGGTGACCATTTTGCCATCGAGGTCGTATATCTGGTAACATAATTCTGAAACCTTAAAAGACTTGAATTTTAAGAAATAATATTAGTACGTTATGATTTATAATTTTTGCCAACAATTAAATGAATAATAATGTTTACTTTCGCATAAAAATAGCTTAACAATAATAGGTATAATACGAGTCATTTCCCGGTCGTAACCTCATTGATACTTGTTCCGTGAGAATATAGGAATGAAACTGTATATCCAATGGTACACGTACCATAGGATTACGTTCTTGAGTCCGAGAGTCACATACGAGTATTATCTCCATACAAAATACATCAAACCTTCGCTCAGTTTTACTTGCGATACAAACTAATAATCATAATTACACATTCGCATTTATAATATTAAGTAAGTATACCTAACAGGTCTTCAATTCAATTAGGCAAGAGTAGGAAAATCAAATAAAATATTTGCAAAATAATATTTCAAAAGATTCGTTTATACCAATATAAGTAGTCCAATATGGATTGAAATCGATTCCCAGACTTAGAAGGTTTCATCATTCAACGGCTACTAGAACATGTGGAAACGTGTAGACGGTATTTTTTTTTGTTTTTTTTCATCCATTAATATAGATTTTCTTCATTCAACAAAACTCGATCAAATTTTCATTGTGTGATGACGTGCACGAGATACTACATAATGTCTTGCAATATCTCTTTCGAGACATCTACCACCATGTTGTGTTAACAATGAACTAATGCTACAGTCTAAACTCTAAACAATAGCTGTGATATTGATATCTTTGATTTACACGAACACTACACATTGAAATAAAACACTTAAACGGATTTTTGTCGTGGTTATATTTTATTTTACATTTTCTGACGTTTCGGATTCTTTACAGAACCCGTGATCACAGAAGACTAAGATGGAAGACGTCTGTACAAAGTAATGTAAAAAGATTACTACCTTCAATATTTTGAATATAATTTTAAATACATTGTAAATTTATCACAGATTCGGAAATACATCAGCCGAGAAGAATCTGCAAGAAACTCGGTCTGGAATTATTTTTTATATCATTTTTAAAATAAAATAAATTACAATGCACTTTAAAATCAATACAAATTTTTTTTTTTCTTCAATTTGAAACGTTCCTATTCTATATATATTATAGCTAACTGTTTTGGATGGTGGTGAGAGTCACCGTTAAGGTATTTATCCGTATGAGTTACTTTACGATACATACTAGCTACCGTGGGCCAATCCCTGTTTCAGAGAGCACACGGCATCTGTGACAAAGAACACCTGCCTGACGAGCTTCAACATGTCAAGAGAGTACTGAGGGACAACAAACTACCAGTACCACGCCCCCGTCACAGATGCCGCAACAAACCAGCGACGGTCGAGCGACAACCTGCTGTCTTACCATACCTGAAAGGAGTCACGGACAAAATTGGGAACATCCTGAGGCGAGCGTCCATCAAGACCTACTTCAAACCGCCAAGGAAGATAAACCAATTTCTAAGACCTGTCAAGTGCCACATACCCCTTCAAGAAGCAGGTGTTTACAAACTTGATTGTGACTGCGGGCTCTCCTATATAGGTCAAACTAAAAGAAGTATCGGAACGCGGATCAAGGAACACATAGCTGATGTCAAGAATAGACGGGACTACAAGTCTGCTGTCTGCGAGCACACTCTGGACAAACCCAACCATTACCTAAGGTTTGATGAACCCCAAATCCTTGCTAAGGAAAACAGATATCTACCCAGGATGATACGCGAGGCCATTGAAATTAAAAAACATCCTAATTTCAATAGGGAAGAGGGTTGGAAGCTACCACCTGCTTGGGATCCTATCATCAACAAATTAAAACCCAAAGCACGTCCAACAACTGCAAGACCGCAAGATACTGTCAGTTCTGTATGCGTGAATAGGAACGTTTCAAATTGAAGAAAAAAAAAAAATTGTATTGATTTTAAAGTGCATTGTAATTTATTTTATTTAAAAAATGATATAAAAAATAATTCCAGACCGAGTTTCTTGCAGATTCTTCTCGGCTGATGTATTTCCGAATCTGTGGTAAATTCACAATGTATTTAAAATTATATTCAAAATATTGAAGGTAGTAATCTTTTTACATTACTTTGTACAGACGTCTTCCATCTTAGTCTTCTGTGATCACGGGTTCTGTAAAGAATCCGAAACGTCAGAATATGTAAAATAAAATATAACCACGACAAAAATCCGTTTAAGTGTTTTATTTCAATCAATAGCTGTGAGTCTGCCCTGTCAGTTTTTATATTCAGGTCTGAATATTTTACATTTACACTTATAAATAAAATGTTCATATCATTTCCTCAATCATACTAATACAATTTATAGGGTGACTCCTTTTGAGTTTTGTAGAAAACTTGTGTCAGGAGTATCCACTAATATAAACACCACACTAGTATATTTGACTAAAAATAGTTGTCTGATGGTATTTTTAGCTCTGTAATTTCTTCTCATAATAGTTATTTATGGTACAAGCGAGGTAAGTTGGTGATTACTTCCGAGGCGCTATTGAGGCCCGAGCCGTCAGGCGAGGGTCTGAAGATAGCCGAGGATAGTAATCATCAATACACGCGTGTACCATACAACGTTTTTCAACACATTTGCGAAGAAATTATCATTTTTAGCTAATAAATAATCAGTTTTTCTATTCGCGCGCATCCAACACAACAATGGTGATCGCCAAAGACTAAAAGAATATACTTATTAAAAAAAATCGAATGAATGAATGAATGGAATCGACCATAGACCTACCAAAAGGAAACATAGTTGAAGTTTGTTTTTAAAATGTACGGACACAATTCTTTTGGTACCGAAACTTTTTTAAAAACACAGGAATTTAAAAAAACAATCTATAACTCACTTGTGAATCAAGCGTGTCATTATTCAACTGTTTTTGCACAAATAAGAGCCCCTTTATGAGCAAGTGTGTTGAAAAATATATTTTTGTGAATAAAAGTTTGAAACCTTTTGAGAATTTGCGAATAAAAGTCTTGCCTATATAATATTAAATCTAGAAATAGTAAATCTTATAATAGTTAATATTTCATTGTTAACTGAGAGACCCAATTCGATGTCTAATCGGATGAAAACTCAAGAACGCGTAATGCGACGTCTGTACCTTTTTATCGAATTATTAGTGCGTTTATCACAAATTGATGTAAATTGATACACGTAAGGTTTCTTTTATGAGAAATAATTCCATTACAGTCAAGTTCTCACAGTAATATCAATTAATTTCTTTTGATTTCTTTGAAAGTCGCTGGCTATTATTCAATAACGTTACTATGCAAAACTTTGTGTGTTTAGATGTTTGTTAATTTTTACTTAAACACGATTGATTGGATTAAAGAAATTTGGTACACGTGAGAATATTGATCTAACTTAACACTGGATAAATTTTATCCGGAATTTAAATCTGGAGTCAATGGGAGTTTAAACATATTATACCCTACAGACATAGTGAGATGCACGGCAGAATGAACTATCTCAGTCTCTAATTCGTGGTGAGACGAGTCTCTTAGAGTCATGTCGTAGCAGATGATCGAAATACTTGTCGGACAGATTGGAATAAGCCGTATACTAACTGCGGATTTACTCCTGCAAACAATAATTGCGTATGATACTTTATTCAAACTAGTTTAGTTGCCCAATTCAGTAGGATGTACCGGTATAACTTATCTATTAATTAAACTAATTATTTATACCAAAAATTCCTAATCAGTTAACATTGTGAGACACCGGGAAGTGATCCCAAAGTTGCGCATTAACTTACTGTTGTACTTTGATACATGTGGATATAATAATACTCGTATCATTATTATTTTTTTGTGGTTTTATTCCTAAAATATTCAACTATTATTAATTAATTGATATAAAAACAAGACTTTGCATACTAAATATTGTTTTATATACCTATTCGGTCGAATAATCTCATACCTTAGTTCACCTTGAGTATTCTTCGCTATATCTTTGTTTTGCGAGCATTTTCAGTTAAACACGTGACTGTTATTAAGAATAATATTTTATTTGAAATAATGGTCGTGACGTGATTTTTTGTTGTTAGAAGTGTACGTACAATGTACGGCCATGTTTTTATCTCATTATTACAATGTAAGTAAGTGTGAGGTTGTTTACTGGTCTCTGTGAGGCGAGCTATGGATGTTGTTGCCTTTTCAAATGGACACCGGTTTAGATTTTCATTTTTGTTGACGGTAGCTTCTATAGCAAGTAATTTAGAGGACGTTTCGGTGGTGCTAAGTGGTGTCGTTAGATTGATTAGTTTATTATTTAATAGTCTGGCATTTAACTGATGAATATGTATTTAAAATTTTCCGTTCATATATAAAACTTTTGGTGTTATAAAAATAAAAATTACACCTCGCTGCATAGAGATTAATTTCCAGTATTGGAATAATTAATAATAGAAATACTTAATATTAAAATATTTAAATTTAGAAAATTAAGAAATGATCTTAAACTAATTAGTGTCTAATTGTAAACTCACCGACACATATTAGAAGAACAGATTTTAATTTAAAATAAAACATAATTTCACTGCGACTTTTCTCGAGTGACCTTCGCGGCGTATGGTTACACTACGTACTGATGTCCCACCGACTGGTTATCACCTTATATTCTGAGGAAAATATTTGTTTCAAACGCACCGATAACAGTTGGTCGGTGTTTCGGTTTGTCCTCCGCATAGGGGCGCCGAAAATACGTCCTTTGCACCACGACCCGTATTTACTCGCGCATTTTCATACAATAAGTTGTTTAAATTAATTATTTGATCATAATTTGACGGCCTTCTCTGGCTCATTATAATATTCCTTTGTTTGTAAAGATATAGTTGTAGTAGATAGGACACGCGCAGACTGAAACTTAAAGATTACGTTCTTACTCACGGAGTTAAATTACGAAGTACTTTCGATTGCAGTTGGTAGAGCAGAATACTATCAAGTGTAGGTTATTTTTGATTTGCTTTAAAGTTACTGTGAGTGGAAATCTATTTGCATCTATTAAAAGTCAATGCCCTAACTGCATTACTAACTCTTTATCGCTTGGACTAAACTATTTATCGTATAGTGAAGACTTTGGGAAAAGATGTCGTTCCTTCAGTTAATAAGCGTTTTATTAGTGTGTTAAATATATTGTTTTGATAATGAGTTATTATAGTTTTAAGGGTGTATCAAATATAATTAATAATGGTTGTTTTTTCATTAGAACCCGTGGGCACAGAGTTAGTATGTACAATGCCATGGCAGCAACATAGCCCGCATATTTCAAGTTGATATCAGGTAGGCCATTTTAATCAAACAATTATTCCGCAATAAAAAACAACTCTATTTAGTGAGCGTCATCACCGATTTTATTGTTTTTTTAAACGGTACTTTACCTGTATGTTACACTTATGTCTTAATTATCAAGTTAATTTAGGAGATTTCTTTTATTTACAGATGTAAAACGAATAATTAATCTGTGCTCTTTTTTAATCGCGTGCCATTATTTATTTAGCCGATCCTTTTAAGAATTCAGAATTAATAAATTATCAGATTTATAAGTAACTTTGATATTCCTTTTAAAAAGATCATCAATATATTAGCACATGTGTACCTAGTTATAACGAAGGCACTCTGTACCAAATATTATCGCAATTGCTCCAGAACGTTTTTGGGTGATAGACAAATCTTACAAAGTGAATCTGAAGGAATGCAAATACTTGAAGTAAATATGTTATAAATAAACATGCATACAGTATTATTAAGTACGAATACGCAGACTAAGCACCAAGCCGGTTTAGGTGCAAGAGAACTCGAGTTCAATGCCTGATCAGAGTAGATATAATTACTTTTGCACTGTTTGTTTTGATTTTTGGGACGGTCGCAGATTTTTAGAATGGTCCGTCTGTCTGTCTTTCCGTTTATTCAGTAAAAATTAAAAATAACGTAATATTAATATATTTTTAATTAATTTGTCGACGATTTTATGAATACAAACATACTATTTATTATAGTATTATTGGCATCAATTTACGTCAAATCTCCCCTTGAATATAATAGTGCGGGTAAGATCACGTGCCACATATAGTTTATCATTATGACGTCACGTTATGATGCTAACGGCCGACTCACAAAAACTTGAAATTGGTACTTTTGGAACTGGTTTTAGAACACAATAAATGGAGATTTAATTCGATATGATTATGATGATGTCTCGGTGTTAAGTATATCCGTCTCATGGTCTGAGTGAAGTGGCAATACTTCTAATTCTAACATACATACATACGAATACTGGGCTGGTTATATTCTTATAAACTTTTCAGGGCATTAAATATCTCCATACAAAACTACATAAATTTAAACGCCATGAGAATGATAATTTGTAAAATCCATGAGAAATTTTCACACGCCCCAAGTATTTGTTTCTTTATTTTATTATGGAAAAGCATGGATGTACAGAGACCAGAGAGAATCGCCTCTCGTGATGCATATTCAAAGTGGTAAAGCTAATTCATAACTTGACATCTTAAAAATATAGATTTAAAAATCCAATCGTATGTAAATGTACTTATATTATGAGGATTAAATACGAGTAACTATACCTGCCTTGTTCATTATAATTATAGTTATGTAAGAACATACTCAGCACAAGATTTCCTTTTTTGTTTACACAAAACAACGTGAATCAAACCAGTAATTATTCGCTCAAAACATACAAACCAAGTACTTCGGTACATATTCTGTTTAATTATTGAAATATATTTCCCGTAGAAACATTCGAAATATTAAAACCACACTCTGCAGAGCCAAACATGATAACTATTTGTATTTTGGTGTTTGCGCTCAAAAACTAATTTCAGGTACTTCTGCTGATTATTATTTTGATTAATATTACTTGATCTCTTTGATGTACGATATGCCGTTACCAGCGGGGGTCTAAATAGACTGGCTTGAGGATATCTTAGCTAGAATATCAGTGTAAAGCGCTTTTAGTGCTTAATGCTCTTAGCTTATAAAACTCTGCGGTTGTACAATCACGATTTACGTTTGAAATGGTAAAATACATTCGTTTCGAATGGTTTTCAATATGGAGTGAGGAGTGCGGTTGTAATATCACGACAGCCACTCACGACTCTAAATACAATTTTTAGATTGTTGTTTTATAATATACAATGCACCTGTCTGACAAACTGAGGGTCTCGTATTTTGATTCTTAAATCGAGCGAAGAATGTTCGCAATTTTCCAAACATAGTTCAGGTTTTTGGGATCACCAACACGCTTTAGACATGGGTGGTTACTACGCTGCTGTGGGATTTCCTGACTGATACTTTAATGATTATAATATCAATTAATTAGGTACGTAAAACGTTTCGGATGTTTATTAGTGAATGTAATTTGGGCTAAACGGATAATTATCATAATTTGTTATGTGAATATGTCAACCTGTGTAATATCAACCGATCGCAATAATGTAATTAGATTGAAACTTGAATCCACACTAATATTATAAAGAGGAAAGATTTGTTTGTTTGTTACAAATATGCTCCGAAACTACTGAACCGATTTCAAAAAATATTTCACTAATGGAAAGCTAATTTATCAGTGCGTGATATAGGCTATATTTTATCCCTGTATTCCCACGGGAACGGGAACTACGCGAGTGAAACCGCGGGGCGCTGCTAGTATTATTATAAGTTGAAAATAAGTTTCAAAATACGAGGAAAATCCAAAAGTATTTTGATATTTACAACAAAAAGGCAGTTCCTAGAGTTATATAAGTAGTATTTTTTGCAAGTTTTGCTATGAGGATATAACAATATTTTATAATGCGTAGTAATCATAGGTGCGTCCAAAGTACCAATTTTACAAATGTGCCAAACTATAGTTGCGGAAAACGGCTGTGACTAAGTATTTGGTGATCGATCATATTTATCTATGAAATATGAATATAATATAATAATAACATGTCAATTACTTATAATCTTCTTATAACTTTAGCCTAAAAATATTTAATTACCAGTATCTAGAGTATCAGAATCTACGCACACATTAACTGACACACTCACACCACACTCATTTACCTAGCACGAGAATCGAACTCGCAACCCCTCGATATGATGACTAATTTGCCATTTGGGTTGTCGTTACCAGCGCAGTCAAGTCCTACAATTTTTCTACGATCGACTGACCCCAAGATCGGCTATCAGTTTAAAGAGATTTGGCGTAATATCAGTATTTTACAACGAACGACTGCCATCACACCTTAACAATCACGAAGATAATACGTAATTTTCTGGTTAAGGGGCCTATATACGCCGTTGACCTTGCTCGAATGGGCGTTACCGGTGACCCTGCTCCGCGCAACCGCCTCATCCCCTCAACAATATTACGCGCAGCGCGTACGCGTCTACGAGTATAATATTGTAGTGTACGAAGGAAGTGGATGGTATAGGTAGTACCGATCTAAAAATTATTAGGTACAGTGATAAATACTTTTTTACAGAAATACCTACCTACCTAATTAGTTACCTACCATGCATTATTTTTTTTGTATATTAAAAACTATAAATATTAAATTATTTCTTGTTTATTTCTTTTTTTCATTAATTTATTGGAGGAAAGATAGACGGACAACTGGGCAATACTATGTCACCCATTACAAACAGTACAGTATTACAATCATCAATCTCATTACAAACGTTTCATAAAATCATCACATCAAAGAGATGCGCCCGAGTGGCATGGCTTTGTCGATAAAGCGTTTCGCGAACTCGCTTATATTAGCTGACCAAAATTATATAAAATGTATAATAATTAAGTATTTATATCTAGTACCTTGATCGCAAATATACTTTTTTGTTATGCTTATCTAATTGTAATTTTTGTGTCAAAAAACTTATTATTATAAACTTATACCTTACTAGCTGCGCCCCGCGGTTTTATCCGCGTGAATCCCAATCCCATTAGAATTTCGAGATAAAACGTAGCATATGTGTTATTCCTAGGTATGACAAACATCTGTACCAAATTTCATTAAAATCCATTCAGTAGTTTTTGCGTCAAACAGGAACAAACATCCACACATCCACACTCCCAAACATTCGGCTTTATAATATTAGTAGGATATATTTGTTTATTTTGATTTGTAAGTACCTACGAAAATTGACTACTTGAAATAAAACGCAAAATGTAACATAAGTAATGAATGTTTATTTTTTAATTAAAATTCTAGAAAATTCAATTTTCTGAAACACTCTCGCTTTGGTTCCGGTGTATCACATCGTTCATTGGTGTCTTCTTTTGGTTTTTCTTTACCTTTATGCGGCGACTGACTCATTGTTGGTAAAGATACTATATTATTATCATCTTCATCAATCGATATAACATCATCTTGTTGAAAATTGTTTTCTTTGTCTTTACCATGTTTTCTTTGAGTGTCTTTATTTTCTTTAATTATGTTGCATAAACAACACTTTAGCGTTAATTTTGTCATAAGACCTATCAGACGTTCAGAAATGATCTCAATTGCTTGTAAACCGCAATTGAAAGGCCCATGGGTTGATATTTTCTGGAGTTCTTTAAAAAAGTGGCTTGCATGTACAATACGCCTACCAATAGAAAATTTTTCGTTGACTCTAAAACAAAACAAATAAAATTATTACATATAAGTGTTAATGATGGGTGTGAATATGATGTGAATAAATAGGAATCTACATTATTAGGGTTTTACCTTTCTTCCTCTGTTTGTTCATTATTTGACAGTTGCTCTTGTTGACAATTTAAATTATGTTCAACAGGCGATGATGACGGATTAGTAGTACTAAAAAAAAAATATGTTAAGCATAAATTTTACTGTCGCCTTGTCAAAACGTTTTCAATAAAATGAAAAATGTTGAAGTACGCGGCGTTGATGCCACATTATCAGTTGTCCCAATAGCTGTGGAAACCTTGGGCAGTTGGAGCGCTGAGGGCAAGGTTTTAGTGAACGAGTTGGGGCGAAGGATGAGCTCCGGTTCGCACCTGGTGCCAAGGTTGGCCATCGCAGTCCAACGCGGCAATGCAGCCAGCGTAATGGGCACTTTCGCGCCGGGGACGATCCGGGGGGGGGGGGGGGGGGAATTGTAATTAGAATAATTTATTTAAGTTTTGTAGCTTATTCTTGGTATTTTTTACAATTCAATCCAAATAAAATATGATTTTGTCTTTCAATAAAATTAAATGACGATTGATCTAAAAATAATTATTGCGTTTGAATTAACAATATTGAAAACGTTTTGTTCTATTTGACGGAATAAAAATGTACGAAAATAAACAAAATGCTTACCAATCTCCTTCAGTAATCGATATTTGGTTAGATTCCTGTTGCACATTGTGTTCACAAGGTGATAGCGGCAACTTGTTGGTACTAGAACTGAAAAAAAACATTTTTTTATTAAACCAAACGTACGATGTAGGCATTTTAAAATATTACATGCAAGATATGAATGAGTACTGATTTAGTCGAACACTTTGACTAGTTTCAGACACAAACAGTGACCTTCATCAGAAACTAGTCGAGGTTTTTGACTAAATCGGTACGTACTCATATCCCGTGTATAATAAAAAAAAAACATGATTACAAAACGACGTGTCGGTTTGTTATAGTAGTCTCATTACAAACTTGCGAACTCGGTCATAAATAATCTTTTTTAGCTATCGGTCTTCTCGCTCGCATGCCTAGTGTTAAAGATAAATATACTTTATCGTATACAATAATATTTTAATAAAATAGTAGGTACGAAAAAGGTCGGTCTGGGTGTGTGTGTGAATGAGTGTGTGCGTAGTTTCTGACACGCTAGATACAAGTAAAAAAAACCACTTAATTAGTATACAATTATACATAATCATATTATTTATTTTTCGAACCTTTATCCCATGTCTATTTGGGCTAATAATATTATATATTATTTAAATTATTATACACTAGCAGCGCCCCGCGGCTTCACCCGCGTAGTTCCCGTTCCCGTGGGAATTTTGGGATAAAAAGTATCCTATGTGTTATTCTGATGTATAAGCAAGATTATTGTAAAGTTTCATTAAAATCCATTCAGTAGTTTTTGCGTGAAAGAGTAACAAACATCCATACATACAAACTTTCGCCTTTATAATATTAGTAGGATAATTGTTATATAATTTTGGTCAGCTAATATAGGTAAGTGAGTTCGCGAAACGCTTTATCGACAAAGCCATGCCGCTCGAGCGCATCCCTTTGACGTGATGGTTTTATGACCCAGGTCGCACGTTTGTAATGATACCTACTATAGAACTAGCGAAAGGTAATTAGTTGAGTTTAGTAAATACAATATTGTAACCAATATAAGGTAGTGGTAACTATAATAACTCGTTTAGTTTAGAAGATATAATTATATGCAACCATTAGAAGAAATAGAATTATATAATTGGTTTATTATATACTTATAACAAAATTAGTACCATTGAAATCTAAATAAATTGTGGTAATAGTCGAAGTACGTATCTTCGTAGTTGGTAATGTATGGTCCATCGTCACTATTCACCATTTTAAGTCTAAAAAAAAAAATAGGTACTTACCTTTTTATTCTTTGGTATCTTCTTTTTAATTTTATTTTCAAGTTACGGCCTTTACAATTTTGTTTGTTACCCATTTTGATAAATCTCCGCACAAAATAACTTCAATCTACAAACTTATTACCTATTACACAATGAACGCTACCTAATCTATAATAATTTACACACTAAGATAAATTCACTCGGAAACGTCCCAACGTAACAAACTGCTTATAGTCGCGGCGACGAGCGTCACACGTCCATTTAGCACAGCGTCTCGTCCCGCACTGACTTACAGGGCAACAGAGGGGTGGACCGAGCGAATTGCGAGTATCGATTAGGAAAAAAAATCATTAAAAAATAATAAGGAAGTAATTAGCAAAAGTAAGAACAGAGAGTGATAGGTATTGTATTTTTTAATAAACTGGTGGTAATTAAAAAAATCAGTGGCTGATAGTTTGGAAGAAAAAAGGTTTTTACTATGAAAACAGAGGGAACTTTGCGTATTTATTTCAGATATTTCTAATAACTTTTCAATAATTTGAATAACAAGGCATGATGGTCCACATGATGTAGATTAACATATATTTTTTCTGAATTTCTTTTGATAAAGATTCCAGAGTAAAAAGGTTTTTAAAAAGGCCAATTCACATATATCATGACCTTAAATGTTAGAATTTTGAGTGCTCCAAATACTCGTAACGACTGTGTGATGTTAGTGCAAAATCCGAGACAAATTAATAAACAATCATGCAAGAAAACGCTCATCTAATTAAACCCCACTTTGGTATGGGCTATCCATCACATTATGAAGATGGCAGACGTTGCTTTACCGCACGGATCACAAATAACCCATTGCTACGACTTGGGACGTGGATATGAGCGCTATCTACTTTAATACAATCTATCTTAACTGTGCCCCGCGGTTTCACACGCGTAGTTCCATTTACCGTTCCCGTGGGAATTTCGGGATGACTTATTAAATATGCTCACAAAATTTCATGAGAATCGGTCAAGCCGTTTCAGAGGAGTACGGGAACGAACATTGTGACAAGAAGAATTTTATATAAAAGATAATGCCAGTAACAATCTGTGTTTGAGTTGAAGTACATACATAATGCACTTCTCCTTAAACTAGTAAGACATAATCCAAATCAAATATGTATAAAGAGAGTCGCAACTGTCGTACATACAAACAGCCATGACACACTTTTAGTTTATTTTCGAATTTGTATTTTTAAAACTGATTATAGATGAGTAAATACAGAATGTAGTTCACCTTTTATTTGATACAGTATTAGTACAATTGATATCGCAATACAAATATGATGAAGTTTTTATTACTCATATTTAAAATATGGATCTGTTATATACATCTGTATTATGCAGATGAAGTATCTACCTTTTTGTAAAATGGCTTTTTCAAGAATTAGAACAAAAGTACGAAAAGTTTTAATAAACTTTAATTGAGAATACACCTTATTATGCATTCATTTTAAAACAACATTTGATAAGTATAGTTTTACCAACATTAGTGAATTGTTTTTTCAAGATTTTTCGCTTTGCGTTATTACAATTAGTAAAATGTTATAATGTTCCTTACATGTAACTAATTCCTCCATGTAATATGCTATGAACCACACACACGGCACAGTCAAACTATTCCTATTTGTATATCAGTAACAGTTTATAAATGTAATCAATATTGTATAAATTATTCATGGTTAAAATAACATTCGTAGCGATAAGCAAGTAAAATGACTAAATAAATATTAAGTATATTGTATATAATAAAATAGTATTTTATAGAGAAATTAACTTACCAGTGGCCATGGCTAAGTCTGGTGATGACTACACCCTCAATGAAGTGCCGAGTTCAGTATCGAAGACATACAACCGCCCTAATTGTGTTAAACGTATTATCTTCTACTATTTTCTAACGCGTATCTTTCCCTACAATATAATATACAAACTTCATACAAAAAACGACTCTAACACTTTGCAATAGAGGCGTTTGAATAAGAAACAGTTTAATAGCATAACAAATTACTGTTTAATTACAAAATAAGTTTGTTTGTATTGTTTATGTGCTAAGACTGGATTGATAAGACTGAGTGTTATCAGCAAAATGCATCGCGATAGAGAGGTCTTTCAAGGGAACTTCTATTTTTAATATGAAATGGAATTATAGATACTTCGTTATCCTTTGTGGTGTGGTGGGTCTTTTCATATCCTAACTAATATTATAAATGCGAAAGTAACTGTCTGTCTGTTACCTTTTCACGGCTAAACTACTGAACCGATTGACTTGAAATTTGGTACAGGGGTAGCTTATGGTTCGGGAAAGAACATAGGCTTTACATACGATTTATCCTGAAATTCCCATGGGATCGGGAACTACGCGGGTGAAACCGCGGGACACAGCTAGTGTTCTTATAAGGTAGATTCGGATGAAAATATAGTATTATTGGATATTGTAATGAACCTTCCATAATTTACGTTATCTATGTGTATATTTAAAGAATGTATTTCTTTATGTTTGTAAAACTACCTGGATCGATTTACAAATTTCTTTCATGAATGGAAAACTATGTTATCATTTCACTGAATAATTTGCCTTACTTTTGAACATGGATAAAATGGCGGCACACAGCTATACAAGGCCACTGATGGTGCCATATCGGTGGCCAAGTCCAAGTCCTCAAAAATATGAGTCGACACGCAAAGAAGAAGAAGCTATAATCGATTCGTAAAATTCTTTCACGTAATTGGAACTTTAATTGGAAGTTACATTTTCATGAGTAACATAAACTTGGCTTGATTTTTCGATTGTGAGTAAAATCGCGGCACACAGCTAGCAGGATATGTTAGTAATTAGATTAAGAAGTCGATAGAGATTAGTAGCGGGTAATACGTGTGAGGCTCAGGTGTGATTAGTGTGTGCCCTTGCCAGCCAAGCCGAAGGTCTGGGATTCTATACCCGAGTCGAGCGATGCGTTTGCTACTTTGATAAGAAAGACTAGAGAGAATCTTGGTCGTGATCCTTCTTCTATGGTTTGCTATTTTCTAAAACGGCTTGGATTTGAGATTGACGGATTCCGGCCGTTCGGCCACGGTGACTACGTCTCCCCCAGCTACGACTATCGTGCGCCCTCACGTGTTTATGTAGCCCCTCTTCAAGAGTAATCCACTCTTAACTATATCAGTAAAGTGACGTGTTACTTGATGGTAAGTGCTGAATATCGTCGCCTTAAAGGTGCTCCTTCACCGGGAGCATTCGCGGGTAATGTAACGTTACAGATTCGTCTTTGAGCATTACATTACAATAATACCTCCCTGACTAACGAGCATTCGCGTGTAATAATTACAAATTACAATTAATAAATTACAAGGTGCGCATTGTAGTGCTCGGTTCTCCTCCTTCACTGATGTAATGCTCAAAACTGTAACGTTAAATTATACGCGAATGCTCCCAGTGAAGGAGCAAGGAGCACCTTGCCGACGTTAGTGCTTGACGGGTTAGTAGAAAGAGTAGGAAGAGAAGGAGGGAGAGGAGAAATAGAAGAAGGGTTTGGGCTGTGAACACTCACCATGCGAAACGCAGTAGCTGCTAGCTGTCCCTACTAACTGACGCCGACATCCTGTGAGGGTGAGGTAGCCCCGGACGAGCCAGCCCTTGTTCCGACCGTGACCGACACAGTTTTGCTCTGCCACTAATACAATTTGAAATAAATTCTTACTTACATGCGAACAGATCAGTTGACTGCATGTGCATACTGACCAAAAACTAGAGTTTAGACATAGAATAAGGATCACGACTAGGATTCTCTCTGGTCTCTGAGCTTAGTTCTTTGAATAAGCATCACGTGTCCGGATTCTCTCTGGTTTAGATTTTCAATCAGAGTTCAGAAAAAAACCTAAAAAAATATTGTTGCTGGTTGTATGACAGACACTTGGACAGAAGTCACAATTTTACACGTTGACTTGATCTTGACAAGAACAATAATAGAAATAAATTTATTTTTGATTTATTTTAACAATTTTCACAAGTTTATAATATTGAAGAATTAATTTTATGTTCGAATAATGAAGGTATAGTTCTGTTTGTTATTTAATTAGATTTCAATTGAAACGGTTTATGTGGGACAGTAATTTCCACCAGTGAGGCACGTTTATTGAACTAGATGATTTAACAGGATTTACTGGGATATTCGCCAGTTCTAGATATCAGGAATCGATATCGAATGAGCGCTGCCTCGGGTACGCGCCGCGGTTTAATTCGGAGCTAACTTCATTTGAAACCACATTTGAAACCATCAAATATTCGATACTAACTGTGCTTTGCGGTTTTATCCGCTTAAATTCCAAACTGGTGGGAATTTCGGAATAAAAAGTATACTATGTGTTGTTCCTAGTTATAAGAAATAACTTGCAGGCCGAAGCAAGGAGAACATGCACAGGGGATTCAGCTCGGAGAATGCACGTCTGTGTGGCATTTCTCCCCAAACAATGGCCCATCTTTTGACTTGCCATGCGTGTCCCTACACCTGCACACGCGAGGACTTTTACAAGGTCACTGATAGCGCTATATTGGTGGCCAAAGAAGAAGAAGATGAAATAACTTTACCAAAAATCTAAGACGGTTCAGTAGTTTTTGCGTGAAAGATTCATCAATCCAAACTTTCACGTTTACAAATATTAGAATATCCCACAACATAACCAGCCTCTTCTTAATTTAGATAAAACAACTTTAGACTTGGAGAATAATGTGGGTATTATTAGTGAATCATAATAATAAGTATCTTCAGAGATAAGAGCGCATACTCAAACAAGACGAAAATAACTTTTTGTAACCTTCTTTATTAATAACAAAGATTAACGACGGTTTATTATAGTTATTCTAAATTTTCCTCTCATTGACATATGTGTAAAATATCTCTAAAGGTGAGAATCAAATCGTGAATTAACTCAAACATCGCTACTTTGAATTTTTTTATTAGGCGTTTAGTGTATAGATTATGACGTTGAATCTAGTTGGGCATGCAATCGTATAACATTTTAGGATACCAAGCACTTTCCTGTTAATTACAGGTACTTATATTATACTTATTATAAATTATTTAATACTAAAAACCATCAAATCTTTGATATACTTTAATAAAAGATCGGTTTTATCAATTCATTAGCTGCACCCCGCGATTTAGCTCGCGATAACTCCACTTGTATGGGTCGTACTTAGATGATATTAGCCTATAGCCTTCCTTGATAAATGGGCTGTGTAATCCTGCAAGATTTTTTCAAATCAGCCCGTTATTTCTTTATTAGTTTTGTGTGTTCAATCAAACAAACAACCTCTACAGCTTTATATTGTTAGTTAGTACCTATAAATAGATCCTCTGTCACCAAGTAACCCGATAATTTGGATTTGCTAAATTTATAAGTGTATTTCTTAAATTATCTTTAATTACTAGCAATAATCAGAGGGATATTTAAGTACAAGTATATTTATAAAAATCTTTTACGTAGTAACGAAATCGACCGTAATATTATTTAAGTATAATTTTGAGTAGAGATGGCTCACGATATTGTAGCTTTAGATCTCTTTAGTAATTTTCATATGAGAGACGTTAATGCGGGTTAAACCGCAGAGGACAGCTAGTGGAGTGTAAATAACAGGTACTGGGTATTATTAGTACTCGTAGACGCGTACTTACCAGGTCTAGAGCAAATACATCTAGTTATTACTAAAACTTCTGTAATTATCGAGATAAGTTAGGCACTGGCTCCAAAAAGTGTGTACCTAGTACCGGCGCCCTACGGCTTTATCCGTGGGGAAAGTTATTCTGTGAGAAATTTGGGATAAAATAAAAAATAAAATAAAATAAAAAATCGTTTATTGCTTACTTATATAAAAAAAAAGAAAATTAAAGGTGGCCAGGCTCTAATTATATCGGAATTAAATTTCTTTTAAATCGTTTCAGTAGTTCTTGCGTGAATGTACGACAGACAGACAGAGTTATTTTCGCATAATACGAGTATTAGTAAGGATTTCTCACTGTTTACATTTCTCATGACCATTCCCAGTTAGTATTAGTAATGTATAAACCTATAATTACCAAATCTCCGCGGTAAAATCTAGATGTTAAATGATAGTCTGCCCAATATTGTGGTCCCAACCTTCCACCTATCATACAGATAAATCAGGAACAATGAATAACATGACAATGAATTATAGTTCACATAATTACACAATTATCTCCAATTATGTCTGTTCAGTTCTTATACGTTATTATTACGATTTATTAATGAATAATTATAGTGGGTTATTAATACTGGATGAGTACGATTTTTCTGATCGTCTAGCGAGCTAATATTCTCTTTACATGCATTCATATATCGTTTTCATAATAAGATTTTGATAGGATGACAACAGATCCATTACTCCGCGCTATTCCTCCTATTACTCATGCATTCCTTAGTATATTGCAATAAAAAAAATTCCTGTGGTAATTTTCCTGCCCGCCAAAGAAAGTAATATCAGAACGGGTTCAGAGATTTTCCTAAATAAACACGCAGTCACACGAATATTTAGAAAATGGGTGTTGTAGGTTTTATAAAGTTATTAGAAGTGCCTCACGGTTTCACCAGCGTAGTTCCCGCTCGTGAGAATGCGGGGATAAAATTATGCTAAAAACCCTTTCCCTTGTATCACTCTATCTATTAAAAGAAACCGCATCAAAATCCGACAGAAGCAGACAGCGAGAAGCGTTTTTGTTTTGTACTAGTGATAATATTTTATAAATACAAGTATGCGAGGCACGCTCCGCAGTTTCACCATTCCACATACAATACCAAATGATAAACGTTCTATGTAAATAAAAGCGAAGACGACATTTATTTCAATAATACCGGTCTTGATACGAAAGTAACTCCATGACCTTTTTAGCCCTTTTTTATATTAGTATCCCTTTATATAAAAATCTCTTATAAAAAATTAATCTCTATTTCCCTTGGTCACGGCATCACGCGTGAACTACTGGAGCGATTCACTTGAAATTTGCTACCGGGGTAGCTTATGATCCGGGGAAGGTTTTATCCCGAAATTCCCACGGATCGAGAACTATGTGGGTAAAACCGCGGGGCAAAGCTAGTACATTATAGTTACTAGATTTTCGGCTGCGACTTTGCTTACGCGATAACCAGATTAACGAGGCAGGCCAGATGTAGGTACAAGTACGTAGCCCCTTATCAGGTCAATCTTCGGACTATTTCCGCAGAATAGATAACATCAATACATCCATTCGTAATTACGTGAAAAGACACTCACTTCCGTATAAGTAATTAGTAATTATAATATACTTACGTATGATTTTAATTCTGTTTTGTCACCTATTTTTAGACTTAATTCAAGACCAACGTTGTATAATGAATCCTGTTTGAATCAACGTTATCTAAATAGTTTCAAATACATGTAAGAGCCACGTCTATGTGTTGGTCCTTGGTTTGACTCCAGGAATCTACTCCGACTCATTCAACGTGAAAATAAATGTAAATCGGAAACATATTAACATATTTTGCTCGAGTGAATATTAATATTTAATAAGTTCGGACGTAAAGTGAAATACGAGTTATCAAATATTCATTCGGATTCTGTATTCAATATCAAAGTGTTTTTCATGGATGATGTAATTATGATATTTGCTCTTTAATTTACAGGTAAATAAGGTATCGCCTGTATGATACTTTCTTTACCAGAGAAAAGGTCTCTCTTGTCGATTTTATTTGTTAAATAAAAATGAGTGGGTGTATTTTAATAGGCGCTTTCCTAATGTGTGTCGGCGATCTCAAACCTGAGCAATGTTTGAAAGTTATATGAAAAGTTTGAAACCAGGAATTTGGATATGTAAAAGTCTCTAATATTATCAGTGAGGGTCTGACAATATTAGAACAGTGGGGAGGAATCTTCTAAATATAGACTTACTTACCCCATTAAGGGGTTCGGCGACGCATCAACAGCTCCTCTGGTACTGCTAATTTCCAGAGCAACGTAATTTCATTCATTTCATAAATTCCATAACCATTTACGAAGTGTCTGTCGGCTGTCTCGTTTGCCGTTCATTAACACATAAAAACGATTTTGATCATAATCATTGCATATGGCATAATTTGTACCCTACAGTCACAGAAGTACGCGCGCCAGCGGCACCTTTCCAGAGTGGAGCACTCTCCGAAGGCCAGCTCCGCGCTGGACCACACCTTCAGCAGCCCCGAGTTCAACGCCAGGGACAGGGGACATGCGCAGAGCCCCAGGAAACTACAACTCGATGCTGTCTCTGCTTCCGAGTCTAATCTGGTTAGTCTCATCATCATCATTGGCCTTGACGTCTATATCAGATGATTGCCTCAGAAATTTTGCTTTGATCATGGTTCGTTTTTCGAGTCTTTTATTTTTGCATTCAGTTTCAAAAAATAGGACTCTTTTCAGACTGCGCTGGATTCATTATTAGGAGTAAAATTTGACTATTTTTTTTTTGCTATGAAACGATCTACGTATTAACTAAACTCTTCAACATTCAACAGTCCGCAAGAAAAAATGACCCCCACCCAGATGAGCCTGCATGCCTGACCGTACCTCATGTTCCTGGCGATAAAGTCATCAGTCCCCACAACTCCGGAGACGCAGCTCAACAGGCCCAGGGCTTCATTAAGGAAATGAAGAAGTGTAACAAAGTGTGTCCCCTGAAAGAGGCCCCAGTGGGGGTGAAGGGGATCCCGAAGTCGGAGAAGGGTTCCAAATATTGTAGTGCCACGAAGGTAGATACATTTGTTACTTGCTGAGAGTCGGGTCATATGTTCAGTTGTTTACTTGTATAAATATTAAAACTGATTTGCTTGTTTCAGAAAACGAAATCATGTGAGTACGGACATGGAGTAGTTTTGTAGTCCTTCATTTGAATAACGTAGGAGTTATAGATCGCGCATCATTTTCAGAACGCCTGCACTTATTTAGTTCATTATTTTTTGTATTGTGTTAGTATTTGCCTGTACATAATTCCATGCTTGTGCCTTACGAAGGGTTGCTAGTATTTTCTATAATATATTTTTTATTTAATACTCACGTTAAGAATAAGAAGAGGGAAGGAAAGAGTTTAAAATGAAGGAGTTTCTTTGTAGTTTCTAGTTTGGAAGTGGATATTGACGACCCCCTCGCTCGACAAATACGGGAGATCCACAATGACACCAGAAAAAGTGCCAGAATCATCAGGGACTCGAGAGCTAGACTGTTGGAGATACAGAAGGTACGTCTTGAAAGTAAAAGGAAGGAAGTAGGAAGCGTATTCCCACCTTAAACAGCCTTAATAGTGCTCCCTATGTCATAAAAAAAGAAATTAACCAATTTCAGAAAACAACGCTGACCGAGATGGATGTTAAAGAGCTTGGTGAACGTAACGAGCTGCTCCTCAGAGAGATGGAGCGGTTCGACCGCCTCACCAGGAACATCCAGAAGCTGGTCGGCATCGAGGCGGCGCAGTACAAGCCGAAGCCAAAGGAAGACCACGGGCATATCCCGGCGGAATACATACCTGGGTCCTTGTATGGTGAGTTATATGTCGACCTCCATTGGAATGAATGGTGGAAGTGTTTGGTTTGCCATAACCATTCAGGGCTGAAATCATTAAACTCCTAACAACGCGTGACATGTTCTACACCACTGCCTTATGCATTTGACCCTTGACCTAACCTTCGAGCAAAAGTCTCTTAAATGTTGGCGAGGTTTTTTGCTAAAAGCACTAATTACTATCGGTGCAATAATGGTTGAGTCAACATCCCAGATAATCTCGTGAGATAAGTCTAACTATTAATTAATAGCAATATAATTTCCCCATAGAACCACCAGTCCACCACGAGATGAAGATGAACCACCCGACTGTACTCCTAGCCGGCCAGAGGACCTTCGACCCGCCAACCAGGAGCAAATCTGTACGTCACACTTGTTGCTCACAACCCATGTAAACTATAGCCCAAATATACGGTTGTAAGTAATGACGTGTTTCTTTGAAGGAGATTGACCTCACGCGGAAGCTCAGCGAGTGCTATGACATGCAGGAGAAACTGGTCGCTGATAACGCTGATCTGGAGGTTAAGAGGTGATTTTTTTGTTTTTTTTTATTGTGCAGGGAGGTTCTTTATCTTTGAATGGTTAGCATCTAAATGACTGATGGATAGGATTAGGAGTTCCAAAGATGACCGCGGTGAAACTAACAAACTCAGCTTCTTTTTAATATTCATTGCTGAGATTGTATTTTTCAATACATGAACCTGGTAATTAAAGCATTTTCTTCTATAGTAATGGGGATGATGACAGTAAGCAAGAATCATTAAAATATTATGTCTATCAAGTAAATTATAGTATACATATCATGGAAAAAAATATCATTTTTATTTATAAGACGAGATTATTATTTTAAATTAGAAAATAAAATTACGAAATTCTATAATCCGCCATGATTTTTAAAACACCAATCAGATTGCGTGACGTCAGTCCTCAGTAAATACTGCCACTGTCACTGAATTTTCATACGAATTTCGACTATCTCTGAGTTTCTGTATTGTATTTATCTGATTATAAATATTATTATAAATATAATATCAATCTGTTGCTTAGTTTAATAATTAATTAAGCCATGGAACAAGGATTTACTAAGGCAAACAGTTCTAATTTGCCCCGAGTGGATTTGTTAATGCTGGGAGAGTTCCTGGCATCAAACAAAGACTTCTGTTCAGCAGAATTCAGAAATGTGAAAACTACAGTGTAAGTAAAATAGTACTTTATTCAATGTGTAAAAATTTTGGAGCTATGTTTAAGAATATGGAATTATACCACTTGATATGCTTAGTGTTTGAGGTTATGTTTTTGTTATGAAAAAAATGTGTTTTAGTATTAACGGTATACTTACAAGTCGATTTCTTTGCTATAGATCCTCCAGGCCATCGTATGGTGATGACGCCGTAAGCTACGTTCAGTTAAAACGCGATGGCAATCTATGTGTAGTGAAGTCAAAAATCTGCCCCGAACACAAGGTCCATGGAAAGTTATATGGAGTAACATTAATAGTTGATGTAGTCAATGAAACTGTTGTATCAGTGGAATGCCATGATTGTGTTGCATCGCAAGGAGGCTGCAAACATGCTGTAGCTTTTCTTATGTGGGTCCATCGCAGGAGTGAAGAACCATCCGTTACATCAGTGGAATGCTACTGGAAGAAGTCTAAGCTATCGAGGGTTGGAACGACCATAAAATATATATCAGCAAAAGATTTATCTAATGCTAAGCCTAGTTTGCCATCAAATACTGTAGTATTTGAGAAATTTATTATGGAAGGAAAGAAAAGGCAACTTCACAACTGCGAATTAATTAAATTTCAGGGAGATTATGTGCCTGATACAGTCAATACATTCTCCATGCACAAATTAGTATTTAAATATAAGGAAAAATCCTGTGACACTTTCTTGGAGAAACTTTTGTTTACTGATGTAGATGTTAAATTGGTTGAGGAAAAAACAAGAGAACAACATCAAAGTGGTCTTTGGCATGAACTAAGATACGGCAGGGTGACAGCTTCACGAGCATACGAATTTAGTCGGTGCAAAACGAGTGATGGAACTCTCATCGCTTTAATAATGGGTGGACGAATTCCAGACACACAGGCCATGAAACGTGGAAGACTGTTGGAGGATGAAGTGAGGGAAACTGTCGCTGGCAGTCTGAGGAAATCAATTAAGAAATGTGGCCTATTTATTAGTAAAAATTATCCCATGATAGCGGGATCACCAGATGGGGTCTGTAAAGACAGTATCATAGAAATTAAGTGTCCAGTAAGTGATAAGACTTACAAAAATTATGAAATCAATGGGAAACCAACAAAAAAGTATTATGCACAGATGCAGTTACAAATGTATTTGACAGGTCTCCACAAAGGCTACTTCTGTGTTGCTGATTGCAATTACAGTAAGAATAAAAATGTAAATATAATGAGTGTGAATTATGATGACAAATATGTTACAGAATTAACTTTAACTTTAGTCAGTGCATGGAAGGATAATGTGTACCCATTATTGTACCAAAGTGTTATTTAGTTATAATATGTAAATAAAACAAACAAAGTTAATTTTGTACTTTTATTTATTCCTAATTAAATCATGTTATTGCATAATAAAGGTACTACTACATATAACCATTCCAGTACATCACTCCAACATAGGTTACCTATTTAATTAAAGAATCCTGTAAATTTATCAAACCACAGGCAATGGTTATTATATCATCAAGTACTTTAACAAGATTATTATTCACACATGCATGTGGTTTCAGTATACTAAACTCTCTCAAGCGACGAATCACTCTCTCTATGTGTATCCGTAGGCTAGCAATTTGTTTAGTTTCCCTAACCTCAGTCTTTGAAAGCTTAGCCCCTGTTGCAACACTTGGAGGTCGCACTAATTTTACTCCATGTTTCAATAAATATGATTCGACATGCTTAAAACCTCTATCTGCCATAATGCACATGCCTGGTTGCAAAGATGTAATAAAATCACATGATTCTACCAAACATGTGTCCGTTATTCTTCCTCCATACCCAGGTGATATATAATTTACTAAGCCATTTGGTGTGCAAGAGACAAGATATTTGACAGTATTAGCTTTTTTGTATTCAGACCAGGAGAGGGATTGGTTTAAAGCTTTTGAAGGCTTTTGTATTTCTATTTCTAAACAGTCAATAATGCAACTTACATGATTATACTTATGTCTAAATGCCATTGGTAAATTGTTTTTTATATTATAATTATCTAATTTTACAAGGAAAGGACGCAAAACACTAGCCAACAAAGGAATATTTTTAAGAAATATCTTACTAGCATATGTTGGTGTCATGGCAAAATCATCAGCAAGCTCTTTGAACGAGTTATTTAATCTAATCTTTTTTAAACACATGAGTAAATGACTTGGAGGAATATTCATGTTTTCTTCGATTAATCCAATTAAATAATAACAGTCTTTAGGTACACCTATATAAGAGCGAGGATTTCTGTAAATTTTAAGTAATGTACACTGTAGCATTTGAGTTGTCTCTTTCTGTTTATCATCTTGTACCAACTCACTGCAATCTGAAGTTGATTTTGTTTGAACAGATATAGATGGTGATGATCCTCCATGCGTTAAAGATGGTGTATACGAAATATCACTATCCGATTGGTCTTCGGCTACCAATATTTTTCTTGAACTTATGTTTGATGTGGTTGGTTTAATTTTGGAAATGCATCTTGTTATCTTAAACGGTGATGTAGAGACAGTTTGGCAATCCGGTTTCAATGGTGATGTCATCTGGTTTACAATTTTAACTTCAGTTTGAATGGCTTTGCTTCTAAATTTGTGTGTCATGCAAACTTGGATTGATTTATTTGCAGTCTTATTTTCTTCCTGTGTAATACTTTCGACACCTCCATGCACAGCTGAAAAACAACCATATTAAGTACCCAATATTAAAACTCAAGTACTTGTACAGTACATATTATAGATATGAAAAATAACTAAGTATCAAGTAATAATAAATCCTTAAATAATGAGAAGTTAAATACACATGCTATGTAATATATTAGTCATTTAATATAATCTTAAACTGTAACATATAACTATACTTTTTTAAGCTCGGCTCAGACAGTAGCAATACAGAGGCTGTTTCTTAGGTATAGCATAACTTTCCTCAAGATTGTTTTTAATTAGTTTACTCGGCTATCTTTTATCTTTATAATAAATAATAGAGAATAGATAGGTACCTGAACTTCCAAATGATGTCTCTTCAAGCTCTAAGGGCTTTTTTAAAGTACATTTCTCTTCCAGATCTTTTAATGATTCTTGAATTAATTCCTGTCTTTGTTTTTTTAAAGAATATGGTCGTTCTCTGGTATCAGATGCTCGTTTTCTCCTATCTGCTTGGCATTCAAATTTTGTGGGTATACATCCTGGTTTCATGCGAACTTTCGACACGGAACCCATTATATGATATTCCATGTAATTTTCCATATCATTTGGCAACTGGAAAATGAATAAAGAACTCATTAGTACAGTGGTGAACATAGAGAGGATTCAACAAGTTCTATTAATTTTGAGGTTAGATTTACTTCTGAAATTTAATGTAACATGTCATAAAGTAGAAAAACAAAGTCCACACCATAGAATATATGAATTAAATTATAACTTACGTCAAAGTGATCTTCACAGAAATAAACAGAAGTGTTTAGACTAATGGCCTTTGGATCTCTCCGTGCAAGAGTAAGCCACTTATAACGCATCGTTTTGTCGTTTGGCAAGTAAATAAACACTTTCTCAGGGGTTTTTAGTGACGTATTAGTGCACTGAGGGACCGCACACCACTTGTATACTTTGGAATTCATATTTAATTAATATTTACGAAAAGATTTGTTGCTATAGCACTCTGTTTACAAGATGTTTACTGAGGTCTGACGTCACAGCAGACGCCATGATACCGTGACCGCGTTTTGGCGCTAATTTATTTTTTTCTCTTTAAAATTGCATTTTATTCAGTAATACCTTTGTTTATTGAAGAAATAATATATTTTTGGGAAATAGTAGATAATTAAGAATATTTTAGAACACTTTTTCAAAATCTGTCATCTTGCCCATTAAATTATAGGTGTCATAAAAAAAGGGTAGGTTTGCACCAAAAAGTATTTAATATTTGTATGAAACCTTCAAACTTAAATCTCGTCAAACGGAGCGGTAAATTCAATTTTGAAAATGGAACAGATTTCTGAGATGTCTAGATCATAAAGACTTGTCATTATGACAATCAGTTCAACGATACAATGAAAAATAAAATGTAAATTTATGTGAAAATACGACAAAAACATGGAAAAATATAGGTAAGTGGTTACATTTGCAGGTATATTTTGTACAAGGAGTTGATGACGAAAGACCAGAACTTGGAGACTTGTAGAGCTCAAGTGAAGAGACTGCAGGGGGAACTGAAGCTCATGAGCAAGGAGAACGCTCTCCTGCAAGAGAAGCTTAGTAACTGTAACCCTGAGGTAATGAGGGTTGTACCAGAATACTGTTGTGCGACTTTGTAAACAGATCTAGTTATTGGATAGGTCGCCAGCAATTTGAGTACTTATCGTTTTTCATCCGCATGTGTTGTGAACATACAATTTTACAAAACGTTTTTTTCTAATAATTATAAAAAGACTTGTCGTAGTATAGCTATGTTCAACCGATAATATGGTTGAACATAGCATACTAGATTAGACTTGATCACAATGTTATGGATTACAATCTATATTTGTGTTCGTTCAGCCTAATAAGATACAATGTAGCTACAGATTTTCAACGGATTATAAAATTTTGTAAAGGTTACGGCCTTTATTTGTAAGTAATATTATTATAAAATAAACAACATTTTTCTTTAAACATTTCATTTCATCATAAAATCAGTTTCCGTACAAAGGTTATAATTTGCAGCGAACAAGTTATTCACAAATAGCGCCTTTGTAACATTTTTATTTTCATATCTGTTCCGTTGAAGCGCGTAATAATTTTCTTTGTGCTTTTTTCTTTGATAATGTTTTTATAATATGTTCTGAAGGGCGGCGATGCAACTGCGATGAAACAGGACCTCTCCCAACAACCACAAAACGAAGAGGTGAGCCTTACAGTGCGGAGTGGAAACACTTCCACTTCATTAACTTTGGTACTTTTATAACACTTAAATAAATACTACCCATATAATGTGGCCGGTGACAGGAAGCCTTTCGTTTGTGTTCGCCAAACAAACATTCCAAGTAAGGATCGCGGGGTGCAAAATAATGAAATTCCAGACGAAAATAACTGCAATTAATATCAAAACTATAATAAGTACATTTTCCAACAAAGCTAAGAGCTAAGTAACTGAGTAGAGTATTTAATTTATTGAAACAGCGGGGCGCGGGCGGTGCCGGGCGCGTTTGATGAGAAAAGCCATTTGGAATGTGGAGCGGGTAATTTAATTTAGTTTTGTCCAACAGGAGATAGAGGAAGTGAAGGCGCAAGAAGCACTCGTCAGGCAACTCGAACAATACAAAAGTTCTACGATAGAAATAGTGAGGAGTTTTCATTTTTCATTACTCTTTGTGGCTGCAAAACAATAGTATGATTAGGTTGTTCCGCTCACAAGTTTAATTATAGGAATAGCTGTTCCGAGGGAATCTGTCCAGGGACTTTGGAACATAGTTTGTTGTACGACTATTGTTTGATTCGAACTTTATTGGCACTTTTTAGTTGAGCATTATAATGTTTGTTTAATATTTGTAAATTGCTAAAGATTGTATGAGTTTAGGGGAGACTTTTGCCTAGCAGTGGGGTGATATAGGTTGACAAAATTATGTAGTTTCTAATATCATCAGTGAGATTGAGGCCTGTGCCAATCTTACTGGTCGATTCTTTAATTTTTGTAGTTAGACTTCTAATAACTAGCTGTGCCCCGGGGTTCTACCGGCAAATCAAAATGCTATAAGAAAAGCCTTGTCTGTGCCAAATTTTATCTAAATCGATTTTGTAGATTTTACGCAAAAGAGTAACATCCACCCGATTCATCCATCCATTCTAACAATATTGGCATTAGTAGGATGTAAAGACATATTTCGTATCTGTTTAGGAGAAGCTAGTCGGTGAATTGGAATTGGAAGTTCGTCATATAAAAGTAGAGATGGACGGTGTGAAGTCTGGAGCAGGCGGCGCGTGCCGCGGCGGCGGCGGCGCCGGCGCCGGGCCCAACTCGTGCTTCGATCAATCGGTATGTACTATATAGCTAGGGACAGATGAGTGTGAAAAAATCTATTTTCTTTCATAAAATGAACACACACTAGTGTTTATTTTGAATGCGGGAATCGAACCCGTTACCTTGAACTGAGAGGGCGGGGTCAGTCACCACTACACTATTGGTTGCCACTTGCAAATATTAGTAGAGTATAGATTGTTAAGTTTCATACAATTGTTTTTTATTATTGATACTATAAAAAGAACAGGCGTTTAGTGTTTTAAAATGGCTATCATTCAAATGATCACAAACACTAACAAAATATTCATTTTCAGGGCGGTGGCCCCCCTGTACCAGCGATGTCTAAAGCAGTAAGTTGTTTATTATAATTAATAATTATATCTTTCATTCGTCGGATAGTAATAATAGGGATTAAAAGCTACTTTAGTAGTAAATAAATAATTATTCGTTTGATAATATGAAGCATCTTCAAGGGCATTTAGTCTCTAGCATAGTTATATAATATTATTTTAAACTAGCTAATCCGTCTCGGCTTCACAAGGTTAGCATTCTGAATTGAATTTTCCAGACTTTTACAATATTTAATCGACATTTATACAACCTTAACAAATAAGTGCAGGCGTTTTGAAATAATGCGCGATCTATAGTAAAAATAGCCGTGCAGTTTGACTCGCGCTAATTCCTACTGCTCTGCTCCTGTAACATGTTTTAAAGCCTATAATATATTAATATCCTAAATAAACGAGCATTCTGATCCCAAAAGATTTTTTCATTTAGAACCTAGTACATAGATTAGCGCTTTCAACAAAATTCTTCAGCTTTAGAATAATATACTTACAATGTAAAAGAAAAAAACATATTAAAAGCAAATTCAATCAAGTATCTGCGACTTATTCGCATTACATTGTATTGTACAAATAATATTGTGGTATTACTGTTTGTTGTGAAACTCAATCCAATGATGGAATAATGTAGAACAACACATTGTCGCCCCCACAGATTGTGATACTGCCGCGGCCCTCGAGGGCCGTGTACAATGTTTCACATATTTCCGCTGACATTGTTTTGAAGTAAGAAAATATTTGCGATTAATTTCTGTTCGTGGAGTTATTTGAGATGTTATTTCGGGTCAGAACGTGTGGGTATAACGTTACCTAACACGAAATTGTTATTAATTAGGGATGCGTAATTAGCTAATTAGTGGTATCAAAATAACAACCATAAAATATTACATAGTGAGGTCTATTTGAGGAAAAACTGCCAAATTACGAGTTAAATAATAAATAATACAGTCGATAATTTTGTCTAATTAGGTCAAACTAAATAATTAAATTATCCTACTAATATTATAAAGGCGAAAGTTTGTATGTATGGATGTTTGTTACTCTTTCACGCAAAAACTACTGAATGGATTTTAATGAAACTTTACAATAATCTTGCTTATACATCAGAATAACACATAGGATACTTTTTATCCCAAAATTCCCACGGGAACGGGAACTACGCGGGTGAAGCCGCGGGGCGCTGCTAGTGTTAAAATAATTAACACATTTTCCCTTTCCGTGTTAACCTCGACGTTAGAAATACAGATGCAAAAACAAATTATTTATTTGAAGACTAGTACCTTCGGGAAACGAACCTGAGACCTAGTAACTGCGACATCATTATTTACTTGTTGTTCAACTACCAAGGTCGTCAGATTAATAATAAAAGATGAAAGGGCTTTATTAATTCAGATATTAATGTAAGTATTAGGTACAATAGAAAATAAAATATGATTACTTGGAAGGCTTTGGCACAAGGCAATTCGCAATAACACCCTCCGCGGGCTGTTTGCGACTTGTTTCATATACCTTATTAACTGCACAACAGAGATTTTTACGAGTTCAGCGGAAAATACCCAAGACCCGGGACTCGATACGAAACCAATGAATAAAACATATATTATGTAGTTCGATCTGTATTGTTTTACATGAGCAATCATTTTACGTAACGTTTGGAGAGCTGACGATATACAAAGGCAAATCTCTCTGTTGTTATGGTGGCACTTTGTGACGTAATTACTAGGGGTATTGCACACTGGGTGTTGTATTTCGAAAGCCGATTCAGGGGGATGTTATTCTGCCACGTGTTGTAGTGTAATTTGTAGTTACAATGTAGTAAATAGTGTTCAAATCATACATTTCTCCAGTTATACACTTACAATGCTAACTTTCAATGTGATCGGGGAATAATGTCAGTCCTTTTTCTCTTTCGAGAGTATAGTTTTTTTATAAATGAAAAAATATATGAATACTTGGAAACTACTACGAATATAAAGTAAAATAAATATAATTTTACCGAGAATACATTGTCGATGAAACAAAATATTTGAAATATGTATAACTATCTACTACTGGGAACGTACAAAGTTTTGATTACATTAAACAACCGAGGGCACAATCCTAGTTGTTTATTTTGTTACAAAATCATGTTAATGTTATGATATTCATATAATAATATACTTTGAAGTACACAGTGCCGCCTACACGCTCCACAACTCAATGTATCTAAATATGTTTTATCTAATTGAAATTGGTTCAGATATCCGGGTTGTTTTGCCGCTACGGAATGTTTAACTTATCGTGATGATAAGGGTCCGTGGATTCCTATGTATAATATTCATCCCGATAATCGTACAAAATAAAATATACATACCCGTACGCTACGTTTTGTCCTGCGTTTTTTCTTTTCAGATATATCATCATCATTGTCAGCCCTTATTCGTTCACTGCTGCACATAAGCCGTTAATGTTTATCATAATACGAGTATATAAAGTCATTATAATTATATGGAGGAAATATTATAGAGGTTAAAATAGACTACGAATTCAGTGCTCAAAGCTTTATAAATAGATAGATAGATAGAATTCTAAAAATAAAAATTATAAATGTGCATTGTGTAATTAAATTCTTATCTCTTGTTAATACTATCTGCAGGTAGTATAATTAAAGAAATATTTATGTCCAGTTGCTAATGTGTGTACCCTTTCCAGTGCGGAGTGTGCCCCCCTTGCCCAGCTCCGTGCAACCCCAACGGGCCCCCGGTAAGTGGAACATTCCTTTATTTCATCTACACTAATATAGTATTACTAGCTTCTGCCCCGCGACTTCGTACGCGAAGAATAGTTATTTTGGGCTAACGCTAAATATCGATGTAATAAAATAACTTTAATCAATATGTGGGTCTGGCAGTCGAGATCAAAATTAAACAATAAACACGCCTATATTATTCGTTATCACTACATATGTAGTATAAAACAAAGTCGCTTTCTCTGTCCCTATGTATGCTTAGATCTTTAAATCTACGCAACGGATTTTGATGCGGTTTGTTTTAATAGATAGAGTGATTCAGTAGGAAGGTTCTTAGCATAACTTTATTCCCATATTCCTACGGGAAAGGGAACTACGCGGGTGAAACCGCGAGGCACCGCTCGTGACATATAAATTAGGTAAACTTTCATATTTTATGTGCACTACATAATTAAAATACCCCTATTAGATATCATTCAGGACAGGCCTTAGCCCCTCCTTAGGTAGCTGATACTGACCCCCTAATATCAATTCCACGCCACTACCTCTTCCACTCCACTCCCCTTCCACACTAATACATCTTCCACACCGCTCCCACTTCCACATCACTCATCATTACTTATTTCTGGTCTTGTACCTTCGGTAGGGAGATCAATGAACTGGTTATGACGATTTAAAACAAATTGGTACGTGGTGGGGTTCCAACCAGGCACCTTCCGATCGAAAGTCAAAGGCCTTAAACCACTACGCCACCGACGCTCTACATTACACCGTCCTACATCCACACTAATCCCATTTCCACATCTCTACCACTTCAACGCCTATCCCGCATCCACACCACTCCACTCCACTTCCATGCCACTACCCCTTCTACCCCTCTACCACTTCCATCCCATTTTTTCATCTTTCTTCGGAAGAGTCGGCGTTTCATTACACAATACATATTCAGTAGAACGCCGATTATCTGAATTAATTGGGACCGGGGTCGATTCGGATAATCGAAAATTCGGAATATCGCACATAGACTGCACATAGCTGGACTCGCGCACGAAGGGTTCCACCAAAAATGTCAAAAAAACACGTTTGTTGTATTGTGAAGCCCCGCTTAAATATTTTTTTTATTTTATTTTATGTATTTTTTCCTATAGCGGCAATAGAAAAGACATACATCATCTGTGAAAATTTCAAGTGTAGCTTTAGCTTTCACCGTTCTTGACCTTGAAGATGCATCATTCTCTCATATCATACGTCCTATGTCCATGGTTCTTGAGATAGTCTGGTGACAGACGGACGGTCGGACAGCGAAGTCTCAGTAATATGGTTCCGTTTTTACCCTTTGGGAACGGAACTCTAAAAACGATGTCACACGTAGAATAAACTATAATAAGTTTAACAAACACAGTTCTACAATATCTATAGCTCACTTAAACATCTCGAACCAGAGTAAGTTATTTTATTTATTTATATTTAAGTTGCAATCCCAGCGGGCCTTAACGAAAATCCCTACTAATATAATAAATGCGAAAGTAACTATGTCTGTTTGTCTGTCTGTTACCTTTTCACGGCTTAACTACTGAAATAATTGACTTGAAATTTGGTACAGGGGTAGATTAAGGTCCGAGAAAGAACATAGGCTACGTACAAAATATAATAAATCACAACAATTAATAGAGGTACATTACATAGTAACTTAGGACCGATTCGGATAATTGGCGATTCGGTTAATCGGCGTTCTACTATATTGGAAAGTGTTTTAGATTCTGTGAAAAAATCTGGAAATATTCTGGATTGTAATTAAGCGAATCTATGTATATATAATAAGTGGGTGATTTAGTTATAAAAAAACCCTGCTCGACTTTACTAATTTCATATCACAAAGCTAAAATCGATAAATCGCACATGAATAATAATTTTCGTATAGTAATATTTTAGATCGAAAATGTCTGAAGATATGATAAGCAGAAATCAAATTATGAAAAAAATATCTAATTAGGGCGAGCAATGCGAAGCCCTTGTAACGTATGAAAAAACTTCTTCACCTACAGATTTGATATTTGAAATAGTTATTTAAATTAATGTCTAGATTTATAATGCGGTGTGAAGAATATTGATAAATATCTATTAATAAGTAAAAATACGGTATTTTTTTTATTTAAGTACTTATAGTTTTGATACGCTGCCTCATTTTCCGTCAAATTATTTTAGGCCGCCATTTTGTCATTCAGCTGTCAAATTACAAATTGAAACACATGTCAAAGGAGTATTGATATCAATTTCGACGCAAATCAACCCCAAAATAACTTTTTACCCCTTTTTAATCAAGTTAGGTGATGATTTTAAGAAAAATGAGTATCACATATTTAATTAATATTTTTGAAAAACATTTATTCCAAGTTTAAACTTAATCAGACCACGGAATCACGTTGTCCCATACAAACTTTGCAACCCCTTTTCACCCCTTTAGAGGATGAATTTTCAAAAATCCCTTCTTATCGGACGCCTACGTAATACAAATAACACACCCTCCAAGTTTCAGGTCTCTACGATCAGCGGTTTAGGCTGTGCGTTGATCCATCAGTCATTCAGGACAAAGCCTTTTATATAATGATATAGATAATGAGGAATGATGTGGTTGTATGTTTGTTACGATGTAACTCAAAGACTACTGAACCGATTCCAAAAATCCTTTCACTAATCGGAAGGTACATTATTAGCGAGTGACATAGGCTATACTTTATCCCCGAGAACTACGTGGGAGAAACCGCGGGGAACTGCTAGTCTCTATAATATTTTCCATTATTTTCTTGTAAATCAAATTCAGTAACGTTCACATTAACTGCTCCTTTGAAGCCCAAACTGAATATATGATTACGAATTTGATTACCTCTAGAAGTAAGTGTGCCAATATGTAAATATGCGAGTCAAATACGTTTTTGATTTATTTCTTCCCACATAATTTTTCGGCCTTTGACCTGGTGGGGAATATTACAGTACAATATTTACGGTTTATTGAACAAAATATAATTCAAAAATATTTATGCTAAATAATCCTATAATGTATTCATTTGGCCGTGAGACAAAATGTAAACAAACCATGAAAAAGGTTATTTTGTATGTCATGTTTTATCAATAATACATAGACTACTCCCTACTGACTACTTGATATTTAATTAATCTTTGAAATATAGAATATATAACATACTAGCTTTAGCCCTCAACTTCGTTCGCGTGTAATAATTATTTTAACACGCGACTTCATTTATGTAGAAGGTGAAAAAATAGTTATTCTGTGCCGCCGCGCACTAGCCGGGTCGCTTTGTCGTAGTAACTATTTAGTAATATGTGGCCTTAATCATAATTTTGCTGTAATGTTATTTTAAAACTAAGATATATTCTAAGATACTTATTGAAATCAAATCATGTAAAAGGCAAATGTCTTTTAGATTAAATACTTTTGCAATGTAAGCGCAAAAAATGTGTTTTTTACGACATCACATTAGAAATCCCTAGATTTATCGGTGTTTCTCTACAATATCATGCATGTATTATACATATAAACTTTCCTCTGGTATCACTCTATTAAAAAAACCGCTTCAAAATCCGTTGCGTAGTTTTAAAGATTTAAGCATACATAGGGACGGACAGACAGCGACAGCGACTTTGTTTTATAAGTACTATTTAGTAACCATAGATGAAAGATTAGTTGATACTGCGATACCTGATGAGATACATATATTATTAATAGTTACTCGCATGTTCACACTGCCAGCGAGTAACTATTATAATCACGGATGAACAGTTCAGTTCATCCGTGATCATGGCGCTTGCAACAGCGTAGCAATATTGGAAACTCGAAATCACTACCTTTGAGCAATTGGTAGGGAATAAGACACTTTGGCCATAAAATACCTGGAAATTTAATGAAATACCGATAATGCGTCTCGGAGATTTTTTGTCGAAGCATATACAACAGCCCGAATCAAATGATTGACATACGTTACGCGCGTTTTTTAAAATATGCAGAATTAAATGTATTTTTTTATAATCTAACTGAGATATTTTCTTATTTTTTTTGCGTAAGAACATTCTACAGAGTCTTAGAAAACTACAAAAGAAAAAGCCAAATCGGTCTAGCCGTTCGCAAGTTATGACGTGATAACGGCAAACGGGTTTCATTTTTATATAATATAGACTAGTGGTGCCCTGCGGTTTCACCCGCGTAGTTCTCGTTCCCGTAAGAATATGGGGATAAAATATGCTAAAGACCTTCCCACTGAATCACTCTATCTATTAAAATAAACCGCATCAAAATCCGTTGCGTAGTTATAAAGATCTAAGCATACATAGGGACATCAGGACATAGGGACATAGAAAGCTACTTTTTTGTATATTGTTTTTGATGATTACACGAAATTTGTTTCTTGAAGTATTATTTTTACACAGTTTCACCACGCAAACTGACATTTTACTACGTATTATGTTTAAATTTTAATAAAACATTTGGAACATACGCCTCACAGACAGCTTGCAGTGTGACTGGCTTGGATACGCCGAGTGTAGTATTTGTTGTCGCATTTGACTACGTCGGCGATACCTACCAAACACAGCGAAACCAATTCTTCATCTAAGGTAGTAATAGTAATGACGATGATAATTGACATTACTAAAACCTAAAAATGCTGTGAATCTCAAACTATGGATACATTTTAATACTACTAAATGAAGGTGAACAGTCATTTTAAGTAATGAAAGTAAAATTAATAGTTTTCGTATTTAGCCGGATTGTACCCGTCATTTTTACTCTTGATCAACTTGTTGACGTGAGTGTTTTCTTCCCGATTATATAGTAAAGTATATTGTAAATTTTTGATAATTCTTTGTTTAAAGTAATTATTGTATTATGTTTTATATTCAGTTATCTTTAAATTTCTGTTATCTGAACGTTGATTTTGATGAAAATAAGTGAACCTGGTTCAAACAGCGCTTGCACTTTTACTTCGCTGGAGATCCAAACATACACCAAGGTGTTATTAATATATTTAAATACGTAGAAGAGACTTGGCCAAAGATTCGTATCCCTACAAAAAATATATTGTATATAACGACTTCACGAGCCTCCGTTTACCGATTTGTAAAAGAAAAAAAGGAAAATCTATGTTGGAGCTCTTCTTCTTCTGAGGATCACCAATAAATAGTTGTTTATTTATTTTGTAGTAAAACAATTCAGGTGCTTGCATGAATTGTTTTTACTTGTACTCAACTCATCCTGTTTATTACCTTTTTATTGATTTTTACACTAAACTAAATTACTTATAGACGACTTATCAAAGATGCCTACTTAGTCTTATTTTACTTTCATATTTATAACTCTAAAAAAACAATATATTTTTCGCCTAAAAGAGCTAAAAGTTTGACAACCAGTATTTCTTTGTTTACATTTTGTCTCACGGCCAAATGAATGGACTATAGGATTGCGATCTTTTAAGTTGTACTAGCTGCGCCCGCGGTTCCATGGCATCCTAGATAAATGGGCTATCTAACACTGTAATAATTTTTCAAATCGGATTTATAGTTTCGGAGATTAGCGCGTTCGACCTCACAAACAAACTTAACTCTTCAGCTTTTTAATATTACTATAGATTAACTTGTGTTGCAAGATGTAATATTTCTTGTCAGACTCCGGCAGAGCGAGAGGTCCAGAGGCTAACCATACAACTGAAACAAACTGAAGAAAACTTCAAAACTAAAGTTACAGAGGTGAGTCTGGCCGCCATCTTATTTAAGTACTCCTCTATGAAGTTAGTTGAAATGATATTTCATTACCGTTCTTGTTAGTATTCCCGTAGTTTCACTAATTAATTAAAATGAATTGGTTACATATTTGTTACATTTTTGTTTAGTTTTGATAAAATCTATCAGGAAGGCGTTATGGGAGATCTCTGTTCTAGAACTTTTGTATCGTTTAAATATTATAAGATGAAAAAGGTTAAAAAAAGCCAAACTTTTAGAATCACGTTGTCAGGTAACAAAATGGCAATACGAGTTTAAATATAAAATAAAAGTATTGTAAGTACAAAAGTTTGGTTTGTCCTGGTTGGGTGTAACAAAGTATTGGAATTGGTTTGTCATCACATCAATGAGGTACTGGACTTAACTTTGTAATGAGGCGAGTTGGGTCGCCGCGCACTCTAATGACCGACCCGAAACAAGGATTAATAATTCGGAAGTGGACGCCTCTATTCGATTCATTTTAATGAGGCACACAGTTTTTAAAGTACTTCATAAATCTTGTATCTAATTTAAAACATGAAAGTAATATCTTCAATTAGATTTTTGACGTTGAGAGGGCAAGCTTCCACTCGAATATTTCCATCGCAATATTACCTAGACAGAAATGTGTGCCGGTTAGCGAGGGCTGGGTGCAGGCGCGCGCGGCTCTCGACGGGTGACGAATCCAATTACCTCGGTTCGCTGTAATATCTCGCTTAACTTTTATTTGCCACCCTACTTGACAACACCACAGATTTATTACCAACTCACGGTCTTATGAAAAATTGCATAAAGTGTTGTCAGCGTTTTAGTTTGTTAATATCACATCGTCCGCCGCTCTCGACATTATGGTAATGCTGTTTGTAACTGTCCTTTCACGAGTACACGCGCAATCTAATTGTTTACAAGTTGGTAGTCTCATGCGGATTGTTTTCTAATATAGTACTTCTTATAAGTACGTTATCTTTGAACTCTTATTTAATAGAAGTACTTCTTATTACTACGTTGTCTTCGTAAACTATTAAGCTATTGCATAGCTTCTATCGAGGGCCTTGAGCGCGGGGACCGAATCCAGAAATTCCGTAATGAAAAAACCTCACGTTTTTAGTTAGCTATAGTAATTTTGAACTCTATTTTAAGAGCTCTAAAGCTCATATTTACATTGATAATTTTAAACTATTGCATAGCTTCTATCGAGGGCCTTGAGCGCGGGGACCGAATCCATAAATTCCGTAACGAAATAAACCTCACGTTTTTATTATTTTTTTATCGAAAACTTTTTTTTTGTAAATTTTCCAAAATGTTTTTATAGTAATGTAGATAAAAATTTTATTGTATGAAGTCCCAAGTACGACATCAAAATTTCTAAGGTTAGGATTGCAATACAAAAATAAAAAATACAATTAGTTGATAAAATTGCTATGCAATAGCTTTACCGCGGCAGTCCCCGAGTGCCACACGTTTTTTATATTTTAGTAATAGTAAATGGTCGGTCTGACGGATTTACTTTTTACTGTTTCGCAAAGATCAAGCTTTGGTTGCGGAGTCAAAGTCAAGTCTTTGGTGACAAAGGTTCGTTTGCCATCCGACTCTGGAGCTGGACGCAGAGAGCTTCAAAGACCTTTGAAATAAAACTACATAAGAGCATTCAACGTTTTTAATTTATTTTACGTTTTAAACTAACTCGTACGTAAGTAACTTATTAAGAACTGCGAGTCTAATCCGTTTGGAGTAAGCAGTTTTATTCGTTTCAAAATGAATTTTAAATAAGTTTTCATTAATGTACTCCATTAAAACATATCTATTGAACAGTGTGCGATGCTGAGGGCTGAGCTGGTGAAAAAGAAGGAGGAACTCGAGAAGGAACGCTGTCAACATCGGGAGGTTCAGAACAAGTTGCGAGAGCTAGAAATGAAATTCGAAGGTAAAATATTTCTTATCACGCATGGTGGTTTCCGCTGTGATGAGCAAATCTCACCAGTGCGAAGAAGATCTTTCCGCTGTAGTGGGATTTAGCAGGTCATCAGTGAGAGAGAGGCCCTTGCCGCGGGATTGTCAACAAACAGTTGTATTATCCAAATAAATATCAGAAACTGCAATTGTATTCACATTTAGCAAACATCATCATCATCAGCCCGTAAATGTCCACTGCTGGACATAATCCTTTAGCAAACATAGTATCTTGTATTAGTACAATGATAAGCCAATTGAAATGCGCTTTTGCCATATCCAGGTCTAACAACCCACACGAACATGATGCTCGGCTCGAAGGAGCAAGCGTTCGAGCAGGAGGTGAGCGTGCGCGCGCTCAAGCAGTGCTACCGGGAGGCGCGCGAGGAGATCGACGAGCTCCGGACCCTCATGAAGGAGCAGAACGAGCAGCTACAGGATTACAGGGTCAAGGTTAGTCAGAGGAATGGGAACTCTCAAAGGTGCGACGGTATTTCACGCAAGAACAGCTGCTCCAACTCTACCAAGCGCAAGTTCGTTAGTGCATGGAGTACTATATTATATACACCTTTAGGATTCATTGATTAGTATCAGCTTGAGGCGTTGGAGACTCCAGTCTTGAGCACCGGTGAAAAGTTGCTAGTCTATCGGTTTTTTATTGGATACATTTTGGAGAGTGTGCATCGGAACTGCACTTAATTCCCCCATCCCGTTCTACCACTGAACGAGCATGGAAACCGATAAGCGTCACCCATACATGGTTGATATATCCCGAGCTAGCACGAAGCGTTTCGTATCCACCTTCATCACGCTCTTCGGAGTGCGAGTGTGCAACTCCCTGCTAGCTTCTCTGTTCCTCCTTTCGCTGACTAGTTTTATTTTTAAAGATTATAGAATTATAGCTTGAGTTTGAAAGTCATCGTTGTGTTAATATTATCAATGAGAGAGGCTTCTTCCCTGTAGGATCTTGCAGGGCTTTTATGGAAAAATGTCAACTACTATGATAAAAAAAATATGTTGGAATATTTGTGTAAAACCTTGTTTTTCCTCTCCAGTACCTTCAAGCACAGCAATTGGTTGAGGAACAGCGTCGGCAAATGGATATGATGGACATGGACAACACCAGGATCAGCGAACAGATCAACCT
This sequence comes from Timandra comae, assembly GCA_958496195.1. NCBI lineage: Eukaryota > Metazoa > Arthropoda > Insecta > Lepidoptera > Geometridae > Timandra > Timandra comae. The sequence continues at coordinate 19,136,957 of OY292353.1, forward strand.
CGAAATACAGCGCGTCAAGGTAGGTTATCGACATTTTACTAAAAACGTCTTCTGTCCGTCATAGCTAACATAGCTAACTGAACAAAAAATGTCTCGAAGACAGCTGTTTGAATCGTATATTGGTTGCTGATTGCTGACTTTCAGTAATGGAGAGAGCACTACAATAAGACGAAGTTGGTTATCCCTGTTTTTGTTGAGCTAGTTGTAATAGTTTCTTATAAATCGGTTCAGTAGTGCGGAGTCTATTCAATACAAACAAAAGACAAATCTTTACATTTTAGTTATAAAAATAGTGTTAATTGGCATAGAGGACAGTTTTGGGACAAGTAAACTGATACTCGGTGGTACTCTTTGTCCAGTTGAAGTTCCAAGAGAAGCTCCAGGAGTTGGCGCCGATCCCGGACCTGCTGAAAGCGACCCAGATGCGGCTCAAGGACTCGCAGCAGGCGCAGGCCATCGCCGAGCACAACGCCGAGCAGCTCGCCAGGGAACTCAACTGCGCCAGGGAAAAGGTGATGTCCTCCAACATCTTCGGAACATTCATCTCATATCTAAATGCCATCGGTTTTTAGTATAACCAGAAATGGTGATATGTTAATATTTTACACCAAACGCATGCCATCAGGCTTTCACAATCCAAAAGGAAGCATAATATCCCTGATTACTATGATTAATTTTTGCCCAAATCGTGCGTATCTGCGCTCTATAGCTGTTTTAATTGCTTCTTTATTGTTACAAGTATGTAGATTAATATTCAGGTGACAGTCAAGAACATCATGAATATCTCGTACATTTAGGGCCTATTTCACGACCTTCAAGTAAAGTTACTCACCAAGTAAAGTTAGTTTCGTCTAACGATTCTGACGTCTGATGATTCTAAGACAAAATGTGAGTAGCTACTCGGAACGTTACATGAAGATGGTGAAATAGGCCCATAGAATAATTGAAACATGGAACTCATGTTATTATTCCGTTGCAGGTCCACGTCCTCCTGCACAACAGTATGAAGCCTCCCGAGAAGCCGGCGGAGCGCGGCGGCGACGAGAAGCAGATGGCCGTGCTCAACCAGCGGATCACGCAGCTCACTGAGGCCAATCAAGCGCTCAAGAACGAGATCGAACGGCTCAAGTAAGATTCAATTTATTAGTGTTTATAGATGGCGCTAGTGGGTGCTGTAATGCCACAATCATAGCATTCATGATGTTCGACAGCTTCGATTGAATCTTCTCAGTTGGTAAGAGCAATGCTGTGGTGATTCATCATGGTCTTAGGTTCAAGGCATAGTTGAGCGAAAATTTTGAATATTTTATCAAAATGTTCCATTAAATTATTTAGCAATAACCTGTACCCTGAGGTTTTAACCGTGTTTTTAAGTGACTATAGGAACTAAGACTAACTAGTCACCGAAGAAGGTGTCGCTCAATATCACCACACACTGCTTAAATCATATGTTACAGATGTAGAGGCCTTCGAAGATGATGATGATAGGAAACATCCGTACCTTTCATCTAAATCGGTATAGTAGTTTCCGGGCCTATTGATTACAAACATAATTAAAATGTTTCATCTTTTATTAAGAGAAATGGTAAAGAGATCATGGCTTTATAGAGGTGTTGATTCTTTGTAAGTCCAAATTTGCATAGGTAAGTACTTGTAATTGGACAGTTTTCCGCAATTAGATAATACTAAGTTGGCTCATTTGTGCGTGTGACACTTTTTGGTTAGGCTATTCAGAGCCCTAACTTTCTGTAACTATTTCCAAAGACGTTAGCATAACCACCATGACCTTGCTCTCCAAAACAATGAAACCCTCATGAATAAAAAGTCAGTATAACACAAATGCTAAATACACACAGGGCGAACGTCATCCGGATGGAGGAGTGTGTATTGGCGAATGAGAAGCGGTTGCAGGAGAAGATGCACGAGTGTGCGGCTCTCGGCGGCGACCTGGACCGCGCGCGCGACGAGGCCTCCAGGGCGTTGCAGCGCTCCAACGAGCGGATGGAGACGCTGCGCAAGTAAGTACTAAGACGAAGGTTGGTGATGGCAGGAGGAAGGTTTATGACAGCTTGTCTTACCCAGCCACTTGAAATTTTGATCAATTTTAATTTGGTAAACTAACAAGTAATATCGTATACAATAATATGTCGCACGATTAGATTTAGTTGCCTCATTAAAAAGTTATAATCATAAGTCAAAGAAACAATATAAAATGAACGTTTTGTTTATCTTTAGTTTTTAGTTTGATACCGGATATTTGTACGTTTTGTGCCGGTTTTTCTCAAAGCTAAAACATTAATCAAAAACTCACTGAGCAACCGTTTCGCTATTGGTTTTCTAGTATGGGTTAGTCCCATTTTACTCCACCAAAAAGTCCCAAGTTACTCCAAACAAAAATAATCTTTTTTAAAAATTTCAAAATAAGTTTCATTTTACTCCAAACTGTCAAACACTTTTGTTTATCAATATTTGAAACTGCCATACTTTCAGTTTCACTTTACTCCACGCGTAATGTCACTTATGGATGAGGTACAGTCAGACGCAAAAATCAAAAAGAAAAATAATACAAAGTTATAGATTTCCCATAGGCCGTGTTATTATTAAATTATGTAAACACATATTTATCTAATATAGAAATATTAAATCAGAGGATATATTTTCTTTGTTTATTTTAAAATCAAGATGACTATTCAAGATGTCATTTCTTTCCTTTTGAGTGACACTGTAACTCAATAACATGCTATGTTCAAGTTAAATAACACCTTGCGGTAGAATCATTGTTCATAAAACAGTACTATGTGGACAAAAGTACCAGGCAAACATGGGTTATTAGGAGTTTTACCTACAAATAGTCCTACTGCTGGTGAGGGTGGTACAGCCAAACAAAAAAGAAACGAAATTGCTCTGTTCAAATAAACATTATGTACAAGAAATTTTATAATAACCAATTTTAATTACCAGGAGAACAGAAATGTAGAATAGGTCTTTACAATAAACTTTATTAAATTGATTCACAAAAGTAAATATTGGAGAATTTATTATTAGAAGTACCAGGAGAGCATATTCGCACAAATTCTTACGAAAACCAAACACTCCAAACAGGTAATATGTTTCATGGGCGGGACTGTACTTTAGAAGTAAGAAATTCTTATTAAATTATATCTGGGTGCCGAAATGGGAACTAATCGCACTTAAATTTCCCATTTCGGCATCTTCCTGGAATTTGGAATAAACCGCATAAAATGTTTTGTTAACTTTTCTATCCGACTGTACTTCTCTTTTTGGAGTATCTTGGGACATAAAAATAAAAATCAATAAAATTATTCAAGTATCGATTGGAGTAAAGTGGGATATGAAAAATAATATATTATTTTTAATATTATTCTCTGGAGCAAACTGGGACTGCATGTATGCATTTTTTCATTTTCGATTTCAAAGGAATGGAGTAAAATGGGACTAACCCTCTAGTATATGTAGTAAATAGGGGCGATGTGAAGGTGTAGTATCGTATAGCTAATTTAGTACTATGAGTTGGTTTTATTTAGTTGACACGTTAATGTATTACAATGACTAAACCAACTTCTCTGGAAATAGGTGTATGCAGACTACTATAGCTGAATTGGAGCGGCAATTGGCATCATCCAGGGCCCAAGTGAAGACGGCAGAAAAGGACCGAGAAGAGGTACATTGTTTAATAACCTTCACTAATTTATTTGATACTAACTTTGTCCCGCTGTTTTACCCGCATAGTTCTTGATCCCATGGGAATTTCGGGTTTAAACATAGCCTATGTCCTTCCCCGGAACATAAGCAACCTCTGTATTTAATTACCGTAAAAAGGTAACAGAAGACAGAGTTACTTTCGCATTTATAATATGAAGTAAGGATTTCCCGTCAACCATTTTGTATATTGTGACAACACATGATATTTACATGTATTTTGTTTCGCAGGTCCAATTCCGCATGCAGTGCCAGATAAAACGTTTGAACGAGAACTTCGAACAGGCTCAGCTGCGTGTACTGGGACTGCAGACCCAGGTGCAGGCGCTGAGGAGGACCGCGTCGAGCGCGGGCGAGGGCGAGGGCGACCAGGACCAACAGGAGTGCCTCTGCAAGACCTTCTTCGACAACCCTTGATGACGCCATCCGTGTTGTATTCACCAGGTTTCATCTATTCGGGTGACGCTTGCACAAATATTCATTTATTAAGTAAATTCCCCTTAATGCAAGCTGTTGGTTACTATTTTAAATTGACACGGATTCCTCTCGATCTCGTTCAATGGTCTCTATGTATATGGTGCGTCGGAGGTCTTGTCACTGTTTTCATTATCTTTGTGGGAAGGTTCTCGAAAAGTGCGTTTTGAAATTGAATTTGGTTGTTTATTATTTCTTTTAAGAGATTGTCAACATGATCAATTATTATTATGTAACTGTGACGGAATATGATATCGATTCGTGTACTTTTGCGTTTTTGGACGAATTATATTTGAAGCTATTCTTTCCGTTTAGATTTATTATATGAATTCTAAGATGAAAGGTACATTGAATCTATTTCAATATTTACTGCCGTACATACTAGTTTGGTAATTTGATTTTTTTGGTTTAGTTTTAGCATCGCCAGCCGTCTACTGTTTTAAATTTGAAGTTAATAAATACTATGAAACAGTTTTATGTCTTTTATTAACAATAACATACAAAAATGTATAAAAAATTTAACTCTTACGACAAGGTGAAGGTAGACTCTTACAACAAATAAATGAGAATTATTTTTACTTTTGTTTGTTGTTCACTCCGAGATTCCGAAGTTGAAAATGATCTTGTTCTGATTGGGTCTAGGGTACCTTTGTCACACAGAGTGATTTCTCTTCAATAACAGGTTTATCATCTTTCCTGATGACGTGGACGTTCCCGTTGATAGCGAAGCACGACCGCAGCGACTCCTGAGCAATGTGGGTCTCTTTCTGCGGCGCCCGTCCGACCTCGTGGAACATGTCTATAGCCAGGCAGAGGGTCTCTAACGCTTCATTGCTTTTCTCGCTGTCCATTAACTGTGCTGCTTTCTGTAACCAAGATATTACAAATAGAAATATCTTTATTGTTTTCATGTGTACATTAAGGTAATTGTGTTTTGATAAATTTTACTGATTGATTTTAAGCAACGTGTTAATTAATGCATCTTGACTACCATTTTTTGGTCTATCTTGACCGGATTAATTTATTATACTTGACTTAAAATGTTACAAACTACCAACTTAGAATTGTACATAATGAGACCGGTTTAGTACCTTCTTTAAGTATTTAGCCTAAACTACTTATATTGTTACGTACTACAGTACGTAAAAAAATTGTTTCGATATTTGAAAAATTGTTTAGATTCTTTTTGTCGTTTTTAGCCAAGTCATGACTTATTAAAAATGGCGGAACAATTATGTAATTGACTGAAACTTTAATGAATATTATAATACACTACATTATACTACCAGTATATTCCATTCATCCCCAGTGGGGACAAACCTGGTGGGGACGAATGGGACATACCCCTTATTTCATTTTACATTTTTTATACTGAAAAGAAGCTAGAATACTTAGTACAATGATTCAAAATCTTTTTAAACAAAAATTCATTTAATCACTTTAAAAAGACCCACAGCGATAAAACGTCTACACAGTAATTGTAGGACAAAACTACATGAGTTAATACCAATTTCATTACTGGCCGCCAATAGGCGTCGCTCCATACAATTGTGCCCATTCTCCTTTGTACTTATAGTTGATTCAATGACAACAATTCATTTTTTAAAACGGGATAGATTTCGTCAGTCGGTAACACTGACAGTCAGGCGTGGCGACAAACCATATTGAAGTACAAAATCTTTTAAAAGTTGGCATGCGAAGCCGAGGAAACAGCTTAGTATATAACGTTTTCGTATTAATTCATGGGAACTAGGCATCAAACATAACATAAGCATTCACTACATCATACTTCGTGACTGAAGTAAACAACAAGGTAGCTTGATTCAGACTGATTTATTAAATAGCATCGCCTACCCACATAACAAATAATTATTAACAATACATTACATCTTCCCCTTAAATTAAATTATAATATATAAAAATACAAGATAAGGCATAATATTATATTATTTGTTTATAAGATAATTTATGCATATTTATCATTCAATACATTCTATTAATTACTAAATAACCGACATTCTATACACATATCTTTTTTTTTTTTTTTCAAAAGAGATGGATAGTGGCCGTTCATACTATACTTATACTTACATAAAACTAAGGACATAATTGAAAAGTTTCATAAAATTAAAATTGTTCAATACTAGGAAATATATTATCTAGTTACAGGACTACTTATGTACATTATCACAAGTATTGAACAAGAATAACTATTAAGTAAGTATAAGTATGTTATAACATTTAAATGTATATTATATATTTTTAGGTTAATTGCTAACATAATCAATTTTAATCAATATAAACATTTATTTTAAGTTCTTAAGTTTTTTATTATATTAGGTTTGATATTAGGTTATCCATTTTCATTTTATTAAACTTAATATTAATTTACTATCTACTTATGGGAGCCTATTGAAGATTTATGTACTTATTATTTTTATTTTATTTTTATTTATATATATTTAGTACTTACACTTTTAATTGAGTTTTTTAATTATTTTATTCACTAAACAATTAGATTGTACATTATACTACTAGTTACGTGTTTAAGACAACATGCACTCGCTAAGAATGATATTATTAGAATTTAATTATTGCGTATGCAGGTTTTTATCTTTTTCCTAGCCTCCGTTGCAGCTGTCCTGTTAGAGAGTTGCGGATACGACATGTTAGGTGATTTCTCCGGCTCGTCAAGGTCGGTACTGCAGTCTGTGCTCGCACACGACCCATATTTGTCTGAGTCGTCCCCTTCAACAGGATCATCGTTACATACCGTCTCATCGAACACCGTCGTGGGACTCGGAGATGTTGGGAGTTTTATCAGGTGCTTCCTGTTCCTACGTAAAACCCTCCCGGTGCAATCCCTTATGAAATAGGAGCGGGGTTGGGGCGCGCGGGAGCACACGCGGGCCGTGCGCCGCGCGCCGCCGTCCGCCGTCACCACCTCGTCACCGGGCTCCAACTCCGGCAGGGCTCGCGCTCGACTGTCATACCATTGCTTGCTTTTTGCATGTTTCTGCAGTATGTTTTTGTAATCTGTCGAGTTGTCACGATCCGGCTGTAGTTTATTAGGGTGCGAGGGAAGACGGGTATTAAGTCTCCTCCCCATAAGGAGTCGTGCCGGGCTTACTGTGCCATCCCTAGGTGTTGATCTATAATTTAATAAAGCTAAATAAAAGTCATTGCCTGACTTGGAACATTTAATTAATAATTCTTTGACAGTGCGTACAGTGCGTTCGCTCCGACCGTTGGATTGCGGATAATTTGGGGATGACGTCGTATGATTAAATCCCCAAGTCTGAGCGAAACTTCTAAATTCCTTGGATGCATATGCGGGTCCATTGTCAGTGACTAACTCTCGGGGTATACCATGTCTTGCGAACTGTTCTTTAATTGCTGTGATAACTTGTTTAGAACTTATTGTCGATAACAAACTCACCTCCACATAGTTAGTAAAATAGTCTATTAATATCAAGTAATACTTTTTTCCATATTCAAAAATATCCGAGCCTAGTTTGTTCCATGGCAGTTGCGGGATATCATGTGATAGCATCGGCTCGGGCTGCGGGCGCGTTCGATGCTCTGCGCAGACGCGACACCGGCGCACCGTGCGCTCCACGTCCCGCGACATGCCCGCCCAGAACATGACGTCACGTGCACGTCTTTTACATCGGTCGATGCCCAGGTGTCCTTCGTGCACGCGCGACAACATCTCTTTTCTAAGTTCGCTCGGTATGAACACTAAATCTTTACAAAATAATATCCCATCAGCGTACTCGAAACATTCCCTGTAACTCCAGTACTGACGGACACATTCATCAGTTTCATATTTATTTGCTGGCCACCCATTCTGAATGTATTCTAATAATTTGTTGCATTCATAATTATTACTAGTGAATTTCTTTATATTATTGAGTCTTTCATCACTCATACTTATATTTTGTATGAGAAAACAAGTTTGTTCCTCTATCTCTTCACAGAGGTTACTTTGTAACCGTTCAGGAAGAGGTGCCCGCGATAATGCATCCGCGACAAACATGTATTTGCCTGGCTTGTAAACAACAGTAAAATCGTATCTCTGCACTCGCAGCATCATGCGCTGTAATCTGGCCGGAACCGAGTCTAAAGATTTCTTAAAAAGTGCCTCTAAGGGTTTGTGGTCCGTTTCAACTACAACGTCACTTTTACCAAATATGTATTGATGAAATCTTTCAAGTGCAAACACTATGGCCAGCATCTCCTTTTCAATTTGTGCGTACCTCTGTTGAGTATCAGTGAGTGTGGAGGAGGCGAACTCAACGGGCCGGCCCGCCTGCAGCAGCACAGCGCCCAGAGCGTACGAGCTCGCGTCCACCGAGAGCACGGCGGGCTCGTGCGTTGCAAACAGCGCCAACACCGGCGCGCTGCACAGCGCCCGCTTTAACTCGTTTACTACACTCTCCTCGCACTCACCCCAACACCATTCATTGTTTTTTTTAAGAAGGTTTCGCAACGGACTTACTAACTGCGAATAATTAGAAATAAATTTGCTTACATAATTAACCATTCCTAGAAATCGTTCAAGATCCTGCCTGTCTTTCGGGCTAGGCATCTCTGTTATAGCTTTCAGTTTTGTATGATCTATTGACATACCCTGCGAGTTAAAAGTGTGACCTAAGTATGTGACCTGCCTTACACGAAATTCACACTTTTCACGATTGAACTTTATCCCAACTTGCCGCGCCCGGTCAAGGAGCGCTTTGAGACGACTGTCATGTTGCTCAACCGTGCTTCCCCAGATTATGACGTCATCGACGAATGAGTCAACGCCCTCCAGGTCCTCAAGAAGCTGCCTTATTTTAGCATGAAATATTTCTGATGCTGAATTTATACCGTATGGTAATCGCAAAAATTGGAACCTGCCAAACGGTGTGCCGAACGTACACAGGTCTGCACTATCATCATCCAGCTCCACCATCCAAAAACCTGATTTAGCGTCTAACTTACTGAAAAACTGCGCATCCTTTAGCTTAGAAGCTATTTCGGTTAAAGTAGGCAACGGGTAGTGCTGTCGCCGGATGCCCTTGTTCAGGGGTCGAGGGTCGAGGCACACCCGGAGACTGCCATCTTTTTTCGCAGCAACTACAATACTGTTGACCCACGCTGTTGGATGCGATACCTTTCTTATCACTCCCAGTTTTTCCATACGATTCAACTCTTTTTGTAGTTGGTTCCTAACCCCCAAGGGTATCTTTCTGACAGGACAGATACAAGGAGTAACATCACTTAATAATGGAATCCTATATTGACCAGGTAGTTTACCCAATCCCTTAAATAAATCATCATAGTTACTGTCATTCAAACATATTGTAAAATTTCTCTTTATTAAGCCTAGTGTCTCGAGTGCATGTTTTCCTAAAATACTTTCACATACTTGATTAGAAATAATAAATTTTAAATAATATTCAGTTTGTTTATAAACCACTTTTATAATCATAGAACCTAATATTGACAAATAATTACCGCAAAATGATTTCGCTCGTATGTTTTCATTCGACAAATCAGACAAGGATAGTCCCAGTTTTATAAAGTTTTCTTTGGACAATACATTTAGGTCAGAACCAGTGTCTAATTTAAATAAAACATTTGAATTACATTTTGGTAAATACAAAGTTTCGAACCACTTATTATTATTACTGTTCGTTATGGAATCCACACACTCGATCATAGTAATGTAATATAACTCACCGGAGTCCTCGTCGCTGTCCTCAATAATTTCACACACTTTGTTATTTCTAGCGCGACACATCACTTTATAATGACCTTTTAATCCACATAAATAGCATTTTACCCTTTTAGCCGCACACTTATCACCTCCCGCGCACTGTTCACTACCGCAAGCGCCGCACCGCCGCCTGCCAGCCGGACCGGACGCGCCGGCGCCCGCGGCCCCGCCGCCGGTGCTCGCGCCGAGGCTGCCGGTGCCGAGGCTGCCGGCGCCCGTGACGCGCCCGCGCGCCGCGCTCGCGCCACGTCCGCCACTGAATGACCTAGCTCCCCGCTGGTAACCTCGTGTCCTCCATAATCCATCCACGGCCACGGTTTTGACCTCAGTTTTGACACCCTCAATCTGCCGGCTTTCATCCATGGATATCTCGTTGGCCTGGCAAATTTTCACCGCCCTTTCCAGGGTTAGATCGTCGGCCCTCAACAACCGATCCCGTAGGGCACTGTCAACCACTCCGCAGACTATTCTGTCCCGAACCAAGCTGTCCTCCAGTTGTTCAAACTCGCATTGTTGGCTAAGGAGTTTAAGAGCGGTGACATATTCGTCTATACTCTCACCGCATTCCTGATTTCGCATAAAAAATTTAAAACGCACCATTATAATGTTTGTTTTCGTGCCGAAGTAATCACTAAATGCGTCAATTAATTTATCGACATCTTCGCGATCCGTTTCCGATTTGAACTTTAAGGTTAAGTATATGTCATACCCTTCAGGACCGATTAAGTTTATTAATAAACTTGCTTGCACATCCTTTTGCTCCTTATACACTCCCGACGCTTTTAAAAATATTTGAAATTGACGTAGCCACCTCCGCCACGTGTCGGCCCGACACGATGGTCCACCTTCCAGGGTTAATTCGGCAGGAGGTCTCGCGTGCTCCATTATATAATATTTGTTGCAATGTTTTAATATATACTTGAGTAAATTTAAGTGAGATTCGCCGTAACTAAACAATTTAATTTATTAACTTTCACTTCACCGCTGTCACCATGAAGTAAACAACAAGGTAGCTTGATTCAGACTGATTTATTAAATAGCATCGCCTACCCACATAACAAATAATTATTAACAATACATTACAGTGACTTGCATCTCTTATGATAAATTAAATGATACATTCCATTTATGATAACAATAGTTTTAATTACAAGTACATTATGTATATAATATACTAATCAGTAATCACTACATAGTATAAATCAAAGTCGCTTTCTCTGTCCCTATGTCCTTATGTCTCTATGTATGCTTAGATCTTTAAAACTACGCAACGGATTTTGATGCGGTTTGTTTTATAGATAGTGATTCAGTGGGAAGGTTTTTAGCATAATTTTATCCCCATATTTGTACGGGAACGGGAACTACGCGAGTGAAGCCGCGGGGCGCCGGTAGTAAGTAATAAATAACGTACTAACAACTGGCCCCAATTTGACACGGGTACAATTTGACTGACGATATCTGTGGTTTAACTAATGTAATATGATAATAAAATAAATTTGGTATAATTTTGAATTCGAAAACTAGATTTAAACGTTTATATAAATAATTTGACGATTAATTCGTTTCGGAAGGCAGCAGAACTCCACAGAGTTGCTTTACTCTTAAAGTTGTACCCAAACTCCGCTAGATGGCGGTGTATAAAGTTAGATCGCGCAAACGTTTTATGCCGGTTCGGGACGGCTTATTCCACTTTTCCCCGTTGGATGATCCCCATTGATGGGGATTAGTGAACTTTTTGTTCACTATTCCCCGTTGACCCAAACATTCAGTTATCATGACTCAAACTTCTAGTTTTTTATTTAATGGAGATAGGTGAACTAAAAAGTTCAATAATCCCCATTAGGTAGGTACGTTATAAAAATAAAATATATGAATCATGTTACATTTATTAATTAAAAATATAACTTTCTTATACCTACTAAAATCACAGATTGTACAATTATTAATTTAAAATAAAAAATATAACTTTCTTATACCTAGTAAAATCACAGATTGTACAATTATTAATTTAAAATAAAAAATGTAACTTTCTTATACCTAATAAAGTCACAGATTGTTACAATCATTAATTTAAAATTGTAGCATGAAAATATTTCTTTCTTATACCTTGTAAAATCAAAGATTACAATCACTTAAGTTTTTCTAATTAGGTACGTTAAATAAAAACAATATAAAAATAAAATATATGAGTCATGTACTTTTATTTTTATAAGGTAAGAACAAAATTTTAAATTACCTACATACCTACTTTACGATTTTATTAGAACGAAAAACAGATTGTTGCCCCCAACGAAATTGTTCTAACGATGTTTGGGAATAAGACCTTATATCTATCTATCTAATAAGATACACAATACTGTAAAAGATGCTCATTTTCTAGAGGCGCGCGCGCAAGGCGGTGGCGGGTGCGAGTTAGCTCGTATGTGATTGGTCGACCCATCTTTTGTTTTTGTTTCGTAGTCGTTAAGGGTTAGTAGTGTGTAGTGTAGTTCAAGCGTGCAGTTCTTATCAGTTCGCAGTTATTAGTTTAATATAGGAATAAATAAAGGAAATGGCTGGTAGTTCAACTGACGTTTGTTTAGAGTACGTTAAAAAAGGTAAAGCTACCATACTTCTCCGGGCCGGACATCAATACAGTAAAAAATGCAAATATAAAAATGGTGGAGTTTTGTGGGAGTGTACCACAAGAAAACAAAGTAAATGTGCCGGATCCATCACTGTCATGGTAAGTTACTTATTATATTTTGTGATTAATAATGACAATAATAACTCAGGTTATGTGTGTTATCAATATCACGTTTATCAATATCAAAATTTAAAAATCAACGTTAAAGTTTAAACACTGTTTCTGTCATGGCGGCACGTGTGACGTCATTCTTTTGTCAAACAAGTCTATTACACCTAGTGTAAAAGAGTGTAGCTGAAGTGAATTGTATATATTTAATTATTATTACATATTTTAGTTAAGCATAAAGTGAAATATGTTTTGTTGAACTATTCTGATAGGATAACAACAATTTGTTATAAGTTTTAAAGGTTGTTAAATAGCCTATTTAATTTTGTATTCTATGTAAGTGCAATATTGTTTACTTAAAAAATAATGTAAAGTAATTAATTATTATTACTTAATTTTAATTCTCGTAGCTGAGAAACGACACAATGTTTGTGAACCTGATTTTGCGCGGAATGAAGTTACCTTGAGGTAATTCAAACTAAAAACTACACTTGCGGATCCAGAAGCACCTGCTATTCCCACTGCTTACAACGCGGCTGTGAGCTCACTAAAAGATACCGGAATTGACAAAATAAAAGAATTCCCTGCCCTGAAGTCTATCAAAACAACATTATATAAACACAGAAATGCAGCATTTGAAGTAAGTAAAATTGAGTTCAAAAATGTTGAAGAAGTTAAAGTACCTCCAGCTCATCAGGAATTTATTTTAGCAGACTACAATGACAGTGGTATCCGTGTAATAGCTTTTTGCTCTGAATTTGCCCGACATCAAATGAAAAACTTGAAAATGTTCTTGGGTGATGGAACGTTTTGGATCTGTCCATCTCCCTTTTACCAATTCTACACCATTCATGGGGATTTGGGCAGTACAGAAAAACACATAAACATTGTGCCACTTGTTTATGCCCTCATGAGCCATAAAAATCAACAAACATATGAAATTTTATTTAGTATGCTAAAATCTGCATTACCTGATTGGAATCCAGAAATATTTAAATGTGACTATGAAGTGGCTCCGATGAACGCAATGCGAAATGTTTTTGTAAATATATCTATTAGCGGCTGTTATTTCCATTTCACCCAGGCAATATGGAAGAAAGGAAAACAACTCAAACTAACAAAAGATAAATTAACCAGAAGACAAGTTGCACTTAGCACTGCTTTGGCTTTGTTACCATCAGATAAAATCATTGCGGGTTGGTTTTATGTTGCCTCTCAAAGCCCTGATGATGATGATAATAGCAAGGAGTTTAGAAATTACATGCTCAGACAATGGCTACAAGATGATGATTTTATTAAAACGTGGTGTGTATTTGGACAGACTCATCGCACTACGAATTTAGTCGAAGCATGGAATAATAAAATAAAAAAGCGTGTGAAAATAAAGAAACCCAACATTATGAAGCTCCTCACAGCGTTGGCTGAAGATGCATCGTATTACGAAGTTCTTGCATTGGGGGTTTCTGAAAATAAAGGTATAGCGGAAAAAACAAAAAAAAACATCAATCGCGATAATTATATACAGGAGGTCCAAATGGAACTCATTAATAATGAAATTACGATTGGGCACTGTTTAGAAAAACTTAAGTGAGTGTAATCTTTGATTTTACAAGGTATAAGAAAGAAATATTTTCATGCTACAATTTTAAATTAATGATTGTAACAATCTGTGACTTTATTAGGTATAAGAAAGTTACATTTTTTATTTTAAATTAATAATTGTACAATCTGTGATTTTACTAGGTATAAGAAAGTTATATTTTTTATTTTAAATTAATAATTGTACAATCTGTGATTTTATTAGGTATAAGAAAGTTATATTTTTAATTAATAAATGTAACATGATTCATATATTTTATTTTTATAACGTACCTACCTAATGGGGATTATTGAACTTTTTAGTTCACTTATCCCCATTAAATAAAAATTTTGGGTCAACGGGGAATAGTGAACAAAAAGTTCACTAATCCCCATCAATGGGGATCATCCAACGGGGAAAAGTGGAATAAGCCTTCGGGACGACCTCGGGAGCGTCTCATCGGTACATTGTGGCACAAATCTGCAGTTCTGCTTTTTGAATTTTTATAAAGGATTGCTTCTTCTTTTTTTGCAATCCTCGTAAACATTTATACACATGTTGGCTACAAAGCCAAATCTTCCAACTCACGGGGAGATAGTTTCATATTTATTGAAATTATTTCCGTTCTATTCTTTAAAAAATCTTTTTATCATAATGAATCTTTTAAAAGTTTATTTTATCCTACTAATATTATCCTACTAATATTATAAAGGCGAAAGTTTGTATGTATGGATGTTTGTTACTCTTTCACGCAAAAACTACTGAATGGATTTTAATGAAACTTTACAATAATCTTACTTATACATCAGAATAACACATAGGATACTTTTTATCCCAAAATTCCCACGGGAACGGGAACTACGCGGGTGAAGCCGCGGGGCGCTGCTAGTTTTGTAATAAACTTACAGCCTTACCAATAAAAAATACCCACTGTGTATATTCTTGATATAACGAATTATTAATATGCTTCACACTTGTTATATCAAGAATATACACAGTGGGTATTTTTATTAGTAAGGCTGTTAATATTTAGTATTCTTTATCCTAAAATAATAAGTACGAGTAGGTATACAAGTATAAATTTTACACCATTTTGTCTTGGTTAATTTGTGTATTAAACTTAGATTTTAAATGAAACTAATTAGCGACACAGATAAGTGATTAATTAGAGATTGAGTAGACAGGGTGGCCCAAATAGAACAGTCAGTGGGGGGAAGCCTAAAACTATAAGACATACAAAGATTTATTATTAGTTTTAATTTCAAAACTTCCGGGTTCGATTAAAGTTGTAGTCAAGTCATAGTTTTTTTTTAAATCTATGAATGCAGTTTTTGTTTTTACTAAAATCGGTGACATAGTTCCTAAGAACAGATCTTTGTATGTGTTATAGTTTGACTTCCCCCCACTGACCGTTCTAATCTTTTATTGCTTTACACATTAATTTTCAATCGTAGAGGTTATCAAATTCATCCGAATACATGCTTGTTTATTTGCAGATAAGTGTTCTGTAGTTAAATGCAGTGTTCGCAGATAAATAACTCCTTTATTTATTTAATAAACCAATTATTTTGATGATTCTTTTTTGTTGTGAAGGGTGTAGCTCCAGGGCAGTCCCATTGTCACCAAGTCAGGTCTGGATGATGAGAACTTTGAGAAATCGAGGGCAACCCTCATATGTTTATAGTAATGCATTGTATTTCCTATATTTACTAATGCTATTAAATACTATGTGCCTGGGAACCCTCATTTTATGGTGATGACCTGATGATGGAAGATTGAACTTCTAGATAGCAACCTCTGGAATTAGTCTATCATTCATAACAAACTAGTACTTATTATTTTTTTCTTAAGACCCTTTATTCTGCTGAATTATTAAGAATAATCAAATTATTCATTCTTCTTTTTTGTTCTTAATTAATAAAGAACATTTATCACCTGTTTATACTTATTTTGATTTGATGTCACTATTTCATTTTTTTCAGTAGGCGTCGGATAATAAAAAAGGAAGCTAAAAGCGTGACTTTGTGAGGGAAGAAATAAAAAGGGGAAGATTTTGAAATACTGCTTTACCAGCGGCATATAATACCACTTTTTTATTTCATTTAAGTACAAAATAATATTTTAACTATTTCTACTGCAGGAGTCTAGGGTTTTATTTGAAACTGGTCGTGCCTCGTGCCTAGGGCTCTCACTAACCTTTTATTAATATAAAATCTTTTGAGTAGGTATTGGAATAATAAGTATCTAATGTGCTAGTATTAGGTATATAATTGTATTACCTGGTACTGATCCAAGCACCTGTCCACCGTCTCCATGTTGATCATGACGAGTTCCTTGTCGATGGCGATGGAGCATTTCATGCAGCGGCTCGGGATCATTTGAGCAAGAGCTCGGAACTTCCACGAACACGACATGTTGGGGCATCTGGAAGTTTACACTTGTTTTACTGTGGTCTTACTAATATATTGGGAAGAAAAATCCCAGTAGTTCAACAGGTAACACTACATGAATAAGATCTTAATTATCTTCTGGTAAACAGAAGGCGTATGTCCTGTAGTGGATGGTTACGGGATGACGTGATGATGAAACAGATGATTAACTATACGGAACTTCTTCCGAACTTTCTGGAACATCTAACCAGTCCAATTTTCTAAGTCTAAGGCAATCTGCTTCAATAATGTTTTTAAGCGGTACCCGCCGCGGTTTTCCCGTCTGATCCCTTCGAGCTCGCTACCGGGTGGATCTCACCACGAATCCACACTATCACTGAGAAAATTTAATTACTTGTGTTTGTACCAATTTTAAATTGGACTAAAAAGTTTCACTACAACTACGAGTAGACCACTATGGGTTTAACAGAATATAAATATGGTTATTAACAGACTTCATAAAAGAGGAGGTTTGTGTTTCAATTTGATTGGTATAAGTACTTTTAATTCACATTCTTAATTTCCATTCTTTTTTCTTAAAGTTACCTTAAAAATACAACTCCATCGTGCATTTGTTTGAGGGTAGGCCAGTCCTCCTGGCAGGCCGCACACTGACACCGGAACCAGTACCGACAAGCCAGTGAGCGCTGCCTTTCCTTGAGTCCGCGCATCAGGAAGTGAGGGCCGTAGTTCTCGGAGACCACCTCGCCTGGTGCCAGGGGGCGAGACGCGCGCAGCACCAGATCGCGACCGTTGAAATATCTGGGCAAAAAAGAAATATCGGAACAAATATCACACATCGCTACCTAGTGCCCAACATAACAAAGCTGTCCCATGTGCTACCGAAACTAACGAATGCCCTCTTCGCTTTTTTCCCGGCGGAATATCAGAATACCAGCCGCTACAAGCTGGCTAAATAACCTGGACAATAAAATCTGATTCACGCAGAATTAATGTCATACGCAATAATGATGACCAAGTAAGGCTTAATGTTGATTATTGTTTGTTTAGTTGAGTTGAGTTTGAAACATATAATATGTACGTTTTTTTGTGTAAAAATATCCTAAAATTTATAAAAAAGTAACGTTATATTATTACAAATATCTGAAATCGCGATATATTTGAATTTAAACAAAATACTCAGTCGTTGTAAGTCAGTTTTACATTTTCGGAATCACTTTAACTAATATTTGACTACACAGTGTTTATATAAGTCGGCTATTTTTCCTATAAAAAATATTCACCAATTTATCACAAACAATTTTAAATCCTTTTTTATTTAAAATAAATCTCCAAAAACGTACCTGGCAACAGCGGGATAGCACTCGTGGTTAAACAAGGCTCCCGTGGGATAAATGCCCACAGCAATGTAAACGGGCTTGGACCCCGTGAATGTGTGCTCCCCGCGGATGGTCTCGTAGATCTCATGCGCGTTAAATTGCAACAGTTGTAGGTTGTGCAGTATCAGCTCACAGACAGACGTCTGAGCTGCAAAAGCATATCAAAATTAGACAAATCTGTTCTGTATAATGTGATAAAACGTAAAACAGATTAGTGCCCACCTTTCAGCATATTATCCGGTTCACATTTCTTAAAGAAGCCACCATGTTTCAGGCACTCAGTCAGGAACAATGCCATCACTATTCTCTTCAAGTAGTCCTCCCCTTTTCTCAGGTCTGCGTGTGTACAGAGCGAGTATATTTGTGCCGCTTTCAATTCCAGTTTCTCTTCTAAACTCATTTTGTCTTCCACTTTTTCATCTTCTTCTCGAATGTTCTTTTCCGCAAAGTTCTTTAGTCCCTTCTTAGCTCTATTAAGTCTTTCCTTCCTAGATTTTATTTTATTTTTCTTAGAAACTCCTTCAATGTCATTGAGCACTGTTCCTTCGACAGTTTTTACTTCGTTTGAAACATGTTTGGTGTATATTGAGAGGCTGGTGTCGAGGCCTGCCTGAGTCACCATACGAAGGGCGATGTGACTTAGTATGGACATGCCTGACCCTGAAATAAGACAACATTTAGAATAAGATTAAAGTGTTTTTCTGGACTAAGATCACGCACTATGCTTAATAAATTTAGAAGTGTATATTTACCAATAAACAAATCTAAGAACGGGCATTCGTAGTTATGATAAGTTGATAAGGCGGTATCCCTGCACTGAAGACTACAGAATGCTACACCTGAGCACTTGGGACACCAAACTGGGGCGGTTTCTTTGAGGTCTTCGAGCCTGTAAATAGTATTACTATGTGAACCATTATCATCAATTTTATTCACATTAAGTATAGATTTGTTTTATAGACTTGTGACAAATAGAGTGTATTGAAATTATAATGATATTTACTCGTATCATGTATTGTATTTATTTCGAGTTTCCGAATAGTAAGTGGATTAAAATAATGTAAGTGCTTATAACCATGATAACTACAAAAACTATATTATGTGTATGGTTTACCTTTTGAAGCAATTCAAACAATGTGTCCCGTAGTAGTCCGACAGCAGACAGGCCGCATACGGACTGTCTATGAGCAGAATATCACCAGTTTTTATCGGCGAGTTCGCCACCGCAAACCTACCCTAAGGAGATAACCGGATATATTTATGACATGTCAAAGATTCTTTGAGAAAGATTATTTATCGTAAATGTATGATGTATTTACCTTATTTTCCTCTTCACTTATTTTGATAAGTTTTGAAAGTGATGGCATGTTTAGTTTTGATCCATTTGTGAGATTGATCTCTGTGAATTGAGATGGTAATGATGATGTTGGTAAAATCATAATAAATTGAACTTTACATAAGAAGCTAGTTGAGTTTATTAATACAATGTAAGTACCTATAAATATAAAAGTTTTTAAATTTATATAAGTATTGTCATCATAATATAAGTACTTGCGATAATGACTGGGCGGATTTGAACAATACAACGATACTTTTCATTTCCGAAATCAAAGTTTCTAGTTTTTAGAAGTAAAATCTCAACGAAGAAGTATACTTAAATAAGTACCTGTCTTATCAGGAGGATGTCTGGGCAGCATTGAGTAGTCCAGAGCCTCGATATCCTGCTGGAGCTGCTGTTTAGCCTCTTCATCCTTTGCGAGGAGTCTGCTTGCCAGCTCATAGGATACCTTTGCTCTCGTCGGCTCTCCTGCACCTGATATACATTGGAATGAAATATAGGACACATATCACACATCACCACTTAGTCACAAACTAAGCAAACCTTGAACTATGGATACCAGGCTACGGACAAACATACACACTTTTTTGTAAATACATAGTACATATAGAAAACACCCAGACGTAGCTTTGAGCGTAAATCGAACCTGTTACCGTCGGTATAAAAGACAGGATCACTACCAACTATACCACGTCATCGCATTACAAAGCCAAGCCATCCTATATGTTTAATTTTGTTATAACTTTTCTACCTTTATAACAATGTCCCATTCTCCAATAGTAAACGGCTCTCATTTTAGCGGGGAGTCGTTCCTTAAGCGCCAGTTTGAGATCTTCGAGAGCGGCCTGCGGCAGGTCACACTTCAGCAGCACTTCGGCTCGCACCCACAGCGCTAACGCCAGGGAAACTCCACCGTCAATCACTTCATCTACACCTGGAAATGAATTAGGAGATTGATATTTTTACAGGTGGGTCGTTGATAAGAAAATCGAGTTTTGAAAAACTATATTTGGCAAGGGGTTTATCCTGATTGTTCCTGATACTGTTACTCGACAAATTTGCGTGACTCGTGCCATATCGTTCGACGGCGCAACCGACATTTAAGGGTCGTGGAGCTTGTAATTCGATATACTATTACTATTTATCTCTGCCAAATGTGATCAAGGTTCATGCTAGCGACAGTATTCTCAGAAAGTCGCAAAGACATACCACGTGAATAAATGAGCGATGTGTCTCCACGACATATCCCTTAGCGAGTGCTCCATTACTGACCTGTCATAGGTGCTCTCAGTACCGCTTGACTCGCGAGTGCCAGCGCTTTCACGTGATCACCTTCCTTGAGAGCTGCCTGCGCTGCCAGCCTGCGCTCGTTGGACACCCGGCTGCTCTTGCCGCGGTGAAGCGGCTGGATACGACCCAGAACCTCTGATAACGCATCCATTATCTAGAACAAAATAATTGGATATAGTGCTACAAACAAGGTTAAAACAAAAAGCGCAATACTCCAATTTGTTAAAACACGTTCGTATAAACAACCTCCCATTGTGTTTGTTATCCTCCTATTGATTTTCAAAATAAACACTAAACAATTCATATCAAAAAAACTGAGCATCGCTTTCGTTTATCGAAATAAAAGCCCCAATATTAACTGGAACAAACAAATTCATTCCACTATTGTTTTAAATTCTGCAGACCGTGTGTTATTTAGTTTGATCTACAAAAAACAATTCGTTGTACCATTTCGAACAAATACGAAACAAAAGACTTAAAATTCATTAAAACCTGCAAAACCAACGTTTTGCTTCTGGGGCCTTTTGGTATAATGAAGCGGATTTCGGGATATTCGACTTTGTTTCCTGTGTACAAGGTCCATAATGACGTCGAAGGGTTGTGCAGACGAGGTCTGGGTGGTGAATACAGGTGCATCGACGCGACAATCGGGTCAAGAGAATGCATTCGTACTCGTGTGGTTTTGAGGCGCCCACGGGCGTCTAGAGGCCCGCCACGGACCTGTTAATGAATATGTAGGTTTTTCTTGTTTATATAAACGTAGGTCATACAACGTGAACATTTGAATTTGTTTTCATAGATGTTACGTACAGGTGACACGCACATTGGTGACGAGGGTACTTTTTAGATTTTAATTATGATTCTAAAGATTTAAGAACAATATCTTTTATGACTGAAGTGTATACTCTCTGGGTAGACGTGCGAAGTAACATTAGATTTTGTATACTTACTTATTTTTATGTTAACAGAATTATTCACCAAATAAACAGTTTATTTTTTATAAAATAAGTTTTTAACTCACCTCTTTATTTTCCCTAAAAGTTGTTATTTTCTTCCCCTTCTCGGCGTTGGCCAGCCTCTTCAACCAGGCTGTATCAGCCATGGCTCCCAGCTCCTCGACCCAGCCGCTGAAGAACCCCTTGTGGTCGGAGCAGAGAGTGACGTCACTGCACTTGGTCGCGTAAGCCGCGTCGCCTTCGTCGTAGATCCGCGCCATTTTGGATTTTTGGCACGGAATTTAGACCTGTGATTAAAAATATGATTATAAGTACACTAGCTGTGGTAGTAAATTTATAATTTCATGAACATTGAGGGTGCCTGACGAGGGGTTGCCTAGGAGAGTATAGTGTCTGACAATAAATATTTTTAATAATATTCTGAAGGACATAATAGCAAAAAGTCGCACTTTATTGACGACAAATATTTGTCTCTATGTGTTCTATTTATTATTTAGTTCCTAGATCACGATTGCCCAAACTTCATAATAGTCAATCAATCATTGTTACCTGTGGCTGGGACCACGCGCTGACAATATAATAACGAATATCCGGGGTCCACCATCTAAGTAGGTATACTAATTTTCATCTAAATCGGTTCAGTAGCACACAGACATCTACGAGTATAAATCCATTAATCCAAACTTATAATATTAGTCAGAAGTAGGATAACATTTTCATTTTGTAATATTACATTTATTATTTAGGTTGCGATCGACTAAATTGCTTTAATGATTTCACTTATTACGATGTCAACTACTAATGTATAATTAGTTAATAATTACATTAAGTGTTAGTGGAAAATTCTATGTCCACAAGGCTATAGAAAATTCAATTTCCTTTCTTAATCTATTTTCTGAATATAATTAAATACTAGATATTTCACACTTTTACCAACAACATTTCCATAGAAATTCCTACATTAGCTGCCCGCATAATTACCATTTTTGCTGATACACTCGGAATTTCAGTTTAGAAAGTGTAGAGTGCGTCATATGTCAATATTGAGCCCTACAGTTACTATGTCATTAAATTAGGTAATTAACAGTCAGCTCTCTCTTGTCGGAGTGGCCTTGTAGGGGCGTCGTACAAAATTAATTATACTTTTCCAATCTATGTATTATACATATAAAACTCTTCCGTTACTGAGTGATGTACTGACTGACAGACAACGCACAGCGAAGGCCGCAACTACTGGTTGTAGAGAGCTGAAAGACACGTGTTAGTTGGTAGGCTATCATTAAGATAGTTTTTTTTTAAATTACGAGAAAAGGGGAGACACCAAATTCTGCCGAAAGTCATTATTCCACGCGGACGAAGTCGCGGGCAAAAGCTGTGCCTAAGCTACCAGGGTGGTTAGGGCTGCAGAGATAGGGACCTCCTAAAACGCGTACCGTGTCTAACACCACTGCTTTCTGTACCTGACCCTTGTATTGTATTTATTGCACCATTTTGTAATGACATTCAATAAACGATTTATATCGCCGTACAAAATACAAGTACAACCAATAATTTAATATGCCCTTTAGGCTATCTCTATGAAATGAAAATACATCGCACTGTATCGATATAATAATACGAGTAAAAGAATGAAAAACAAATACACTTTGACATTTAGATATACTCGTACATGTACACATAAGTACACAAATGTATATATTGTACATCTCGCAATAGCATTGTACATTAATAACCAGTTAGGTTTTTTAGTTCTATCTAAATCTCTATTCTGTATCGACTACTTTTTCCGGATTTACTCCGTTTGTACTTTTTCAATCACTTCGTACATTTTACCTTACAATATATTTATATAATACCTTTAATACCTTTAAAAATTCCAATACTTTGTCGATATTTCAGCTTATGAGGTGTTTGTAAGAAATATTTGGAAAATATTTAATTGTTTACCCGTTTGAACGAAGCGAGTGTCAAATAATAACCAAACAAATTATCCAACTATTAACATTGTCTAATTAAGACTATTATTGAAGTTAAACTTTTGTAAACCGTTATTAAAAACTTTTTAATTTTTAAAAGGTTTGCTTTGAGAGAAAGTTAATTAAATGCCCAAACATTTTCGCGTTGCTATTCATTTAAAAGTAAAATTATTTCTAAAATGAGGGTTAATAATAATTTTCGTATCTAAATGTGGTCTCGAGATATACTTACTTTTAGATTTTAATATTTGAAAAGGTTAGCGTGAAATCGGGGCTAGTGTCAGTGAAATCTCTGCTTATTCTGGGAGTTAACGTGAATGTAATGCGGGTACTATTTACGTAATGTTGCCGGCACTCGCGCGGGCATTACGCACGTCCCGCCTCAGGACGGAATAACTTTCAATATCTACAGTTTACTGTTAGTCTGCACATTCCAGTTATTGTTTAGTATAATGTACATTTATGATGAAATAATAGATAAATTACCTGTATTGTGTCGGCGTGGTCGCGTGCGCTGACGCTGCCGGCGCGATGCGCTCGCGACGTTTTACGCTAAAATTAAAGCATGGCGGACAATCGCCACTAGAGTTCTATTTTGGAACCGATGCGGACACTGGCTCCATCTGGCTGCACATAGTTGTAATAATTAATAGGTGTATTTTACAGCTTTCATTTCTAATTTCAGATCAGATGTAGTATACGAGAACTACAATTAATTACTGCCTGTTTGACGATCCCGTATCAATTTTATTGGAAGGATTTTTGATTACATAATATTTGCGACATTATGTAATAGCGTAGACAATAAGATCTACCCATAATGATATGTAAAAGAGTGTCGCATGTCTATTCCGACCGATCATGCTAAATCAATACCTACTTGATCGAAGCTGTCCTCATGTATTATAAGTGATGCTGAAATGTTTTATTTATCAGCACTTATTCATGTCACTACATGATAATATAACGATTTACCTATGTCGCGCGCTCGTGAATTAAGTAGCCAGGTGGTCACCGTGACATTGTCGACTCTTAGAGGTTTCTAGAACGATATACCTACAGTAAGATATTATAATTTGAGTAAATAATAATGTTAAAACCTTTTAATATCGTCTTGGATGTTCTTACTACGTCTTCCCACGATATTATAGGTACAGACAGAGGTTTCGCAACGTGGGTATCAAATACTAATATCGTAATAAAAATATTATTTGCCTACTTTAATTAAATTATAGGTCTCAGAAATAAGAAATGAATATTATTATAAAGTGATCTTTGAAATGATTTGAGTGGAATGTTTGCTCGACGCCTACAACAATATTATCACAACGTTATACCTTTACACTTTGTGCGTAGGTTTGTGCAGGAGTTATAAATATATTAAGTACTTTATATTCTACTTTAGATAACTAAACGTTGGATTTATCCACAAAATTACTAATTCTTAATTCTGAATTTCCAACTACCGAAAATGTTTTATTGAATACCGGGATGAATAATACATTGATTAAATTATTTATATTTATTCAGACACATATCACCTGGTAGTCGAGGAGACGGATTCAAATTAAGAGTCCCACCTGGTTCGTAAATGAATTGACTATTATTTTAGTGTATATCAAAAACTAATAAAAACAGGATTAGACACAAAAACAACAAATGTATCAAAGATAAAGTTTTGGATATGGAATCATTAAGAGACCAAGGCATAGTTCGTATTTGTCTGGATTTCTAAAAAATATTCTGAATAAAATTAAATAGAAACGCAAGTAATGCAATGTCTAATTTAATGTTTATTTAAATATTATGGTATAGACTTCGAGTCAACCGTCACTGGTAGAGATATGCTATCGTAGATTTTGAAAAAAAAAGGTTTTTATGTTTAATTAGCCTACGCGTAAGCTATACAGATTTCTTTTGGTTTAAAAGTTAGCGGATATACTCTGAAAGCCTTCTACTTTATGTATATTAGGAGAAAATATTCATCATAGTCATCTACTGTAATTAATGTGTTCCAGCTTCATACGGGTGTTAAATTCCAATGTTCATGGAGAGTTCCCAAACTATTTCATACCAACTTTGTACTGACACACACAAAGACAATAAGGTTAGTATTTGGATTATGTCATATAGAGAGTATTTATTGATGTAGTTTTTTAATGTTTTGATTTGAAGCACGTAACCTGAATTTACCGATTGTTTTTTTACAAATTGACTATCTTGAGATACAGTACGTAAACTACGAGTAGTTAATAAGATAGGGAACTTATTCTATAAAATGGCCTGTTACATATTTAGTTCCTTATTATAAATGTAGTACTTTGAAACTGTAAGGATATTATGATACCAAATCTTTTTACATTCGCCGAAGTTATTGATTACTAAACAAAATCAATTTTATTTCATCATCATCGTATTCCCATCGCTTGGAATCATATTCCCGAGGGGCTCGAGTCTACCTTGAATTCGATGCTTTCATATTATTTAAAAAAAAAATAGGTTTATAAAATCAGTGGTGGGCTCTTCACCTAAATGCTAAATACGCGTCGCCCATTCGCTCTGTTCCTGCGTCAATAAGAACAAATCAATAATAAGTGGCCGCTCCCTCGCTCATTGATTAACCATGAAAACTCGGAAAACATAAAGACGGTTCTGCACTATCAGATATATTACTTATATTATATCTCAACACGTAACATAAACCACTCTATATTTCGATCCACTCAGGATACTTTCTTATCTCATAGTGCAAAGCCGGCCTAACATTCGGTTAACAGTCTTATTGGTTTTTATGGAAAAGAAAGGGAAACGACAAAATGTGGATTTTCACTTACTAGTGATCTCCCATGTAAATGGAAATCGACTACCGAATATAAGTGCGTATCACTATTGAAAGGCTGCACTTATTTGACTATGATTTTTAGTTGTTTAATGAAAGAAAATTTTGGAAAATCTACGAGAAAATTGCAGCGCCCCGAGTTCTAAGAGACTATTTTAAACAAAGAATTTGTCTTTATAACTGCTCCTATTTAAAAACTATTTCAGGTTATCTAAATAAAATAAAATTTTGGAAAATCCACGGACAAATTGTACCTCGGCGAATTCCAAACGAGCCGCTAGGTATTATTAGGTCTATATGATCGCAAATCCGCGAGTTACTATAGTCTATTCATTTGGCCGTGAGACAAAATGTAAACAAAGAAATACTGGTTGTCAAACTTTTAGCTCATTTAGACGAAAAATATATAGTTTTTTTAGAGTTATAAATATGAAAGTAAAATAAGACTAAGTAGGCATCTTTGATAAGTCGTCTATTAATTTAGTTTAGTGTAAAAATCAATAAAAAGGATGAGTTGAGTACAAGTAAAAACAATTCATGTTAGCACCTGAATTGTTTTACTACAAAATAAATAAACAACTATTTATTTGTGATCCTCAGAAGAAGAGCTCCAACATGGATTTTCCTTTTTTTCTTTTAGAAATCGGTAAACGGAGGCTCGTGAAGTCGTTATATACAATAGAATTTTTGTAGGGATACGAATCTTTGGCCAAGTCTCTTCTACATATTTAAATAAGTATATTAATAACACCTTGGTGTATGTTTGGATCTTCGGCGAAGTAAAAGTGCAAGCGCTGTTTGAACCAGGTTCACTTATTTTCATCAAAATCAACGTTCAAATAACAGAAATTTAACGATAACTGAATATAAAACATAATACAATAATTACTTTAAACAAAGAATTATCAAAAATTTACAATATACTTTACTATATAATCGGGAAGAAAACACTCACGTCAACAAGTTGATCAAGAGTAAAAATGACGGGTACAATCCGGCTAAATACGAAAACTATTAATTTTACTTTCATTACTTAAAATGACTGTTCACCTTCATTTAGTAGTATTAAAATGTATCCATAGTTTGAGATTCACAGCATTTTTAGGTTTTAGTAATGTCAATTATCATCGTCATTACTATTACTACCTTAGATGATGAATTGGTTTCGCTGTGTTTGGTAGGTATCGCCGACGTAGTCAAATGCGGCAACAAATACTACACGTACATACCCGGCGTATCCAAGCCAGTCACACTGCAAGCTGTCTGTGAGGCGTATGTTCCTAATGTTTTATTAAATTTTGAACATAATACGTAGTAAAATGTCAGTTTGCGTGGTGAAACTGTGTAAAAATAATTCAAGAAACAAATTTCGTGTAATCATCAAAAACAGTATACAACAAAGTAGCTTTCTATGTCCCTATGTCCGGGTCCATATTGGCTCACCTAAAGTTCTTTACCCGAAAATGTTTTTCCTAACTATTTGTAGTCCGAATGATCATTCTTCCTAAAATTTTTCATCCTAAAGTTTTAATTCATACTATTTGTAGTGCTACCGACGATGCTCATAACACTGATGTGTCCGAAAATTTTAATTACTAACATCATTAATGTAAATATATTTAAACTCCTACTGTTTTTTATCATAACGCTTTTATCCCTAAACATACTTACCATAATATTTTCACTCATGCTCAGAAAGAAACATTTACCAAGTGTAATAAAAAATATATACGGGTAGAAGATGATATTTATGTTTATTATTTAGTTTTAATGACTCGTTTACGGTTATGCTTATGGCCTGGGAGTTTACCATAACCATAACTAAAGGACCAATTCGGTTCGAAAAATTTATGTATATAATATTGATTATAATAAATAAAAATAAATCTAAACAAAAAAGATATGACTTTGAATAATAGTATGAACGATGGTTATGTTGAGAAAATATAGGAAAACAAATGTTTAGGAATTAAAACATTAGTGACAAAGATTTTAGGAGTTGCGATTGTTAGGATAAAAAATGTTAGGAAGAAAATTTTCGGATTTCCAATTATCGGAGTTGAAATTTTAGGTGAACTTTGGCGCACCCCCCTATGTCCTGATGTCCCTATGTATGCTTAGATCTTTATAACTACGCAACGGATTTTGATGCGGTTTATTTTAATAGATAGAGTGATTCAGTGGGAAGGTCTTTAGCATATTTTATCCCCATATTCTTACGGGAACGAGAACTACGCGGGTGAAACCGTAGGGCGCCGCTAGTCTATATATATATAAAAATGAAACCCGTTTGCCGTTATCACGTCATAACTTGCTAACGGTTAGACCGATTTGGCTTTTTCTTTTGTAGTTTTCTAAGACTCTGTAGAATGTTCTTACGCAAAAAAATTAAGAAAATATCTCAGTAAGATTATAAAAAATACATTTAATTTTGCATATTTTAAAAAACGCGCGTAACGTATGTCAATCATTTGATTCGGGCTGTTGTATATGCTTCGACAAAAAATCTCCGAGACGCATTATCGGTATTTCATTAAATTTCCAGGTATTTTATGGCCAAAGTGTCTTATTCCCTAGCAATTGCTCAAAGGTAGTGATTTCGAGTTTCCAATATTTCTACGCTGTTGCAAGCGCCATGATCACGGATGAACTGAACTGTTCATCCGTGATCATAATAGTTACTCGCTGGCAGTGTGAACATGCGAGTAACTATTAATAATATATGTATCTCATCAGGTATCGCGGTATCCAACCAATCTTTCATCTATGGTTACTAAATAGTACTTATAAAACAAAGTCGCTGTCGCTGTCTGTCCGTCCCTATGTATGCTTAAATCTTTAAAACTACGCAACGGATTTTGTAGCGGTTTTTTTAATAGAGTGATACCAGAGGAAAGTTTATATGTATAATACATGCATGATATTGTAGAGAAACACCGATAAATCTAGGAGTTTCTAATGTGATGTCGTAAAAAACACATTTTTTGCGCTTACATTGCAAAAGTATTTAATCTAAAAGACATTTGCCTTTTACATGATTTGATTTCAATAAGTATCTTAGAAGATATCTTAGTTTTAAAATAACATTACAGCAAAATTATGATCAAGGCCACAGATTACTAAATAGTTACTACGACAAGGCGACCCGGATAGTGCACGGCGGCACAGAATAACTATTTTTTCACCTTCTACATAAATGAAGTCGCGTGTTAAAATAATTATTACACGCGAACGAAGTTGACGGCTAAAGCTAGTATGTTATATATTCTATATTTCAAAGATTAATTAAATATCAAGTAGTCAGTAGGGAGTACTCTATGTATTATTGATAAAACATGACATACAAAATAACCTTTTTCATGGTTTGTTTACATTTTGTCTCACCGCCAAATGAATGCGGTATAGTTCTAAATTAGGAATAGATCTTTATGATGTTTAGTTACATCATAACCAAACTATGTTACTGTAACTTTTGTAACAAACACAACATTGATAGTGAAGCCCCACTCCTCACTCACACTCGCAGCTCAGCACACTCATAGCGCGTCACGACTTACTACAACAAGGTGCTAATTATACTCAGGCGACTATTTACTTGAATTACATTTATAATATTTTACTAATATAACACTGACATATAAAAATGGTAGGTTTATAACTATTTATGTTTGGAAAATGTTGGGAAAAGACAGTTCCCGTTATATGTATATGAAAAATAATAAGCATCTTTATATGTCAGTTACTATAATGAGATGATGTCGTGAATGATTATGTTATGTTATGTTATGTACTCTTATATGAAAATTAAACGTTTTACAGTTGTAACTACGATGTTATATACTTTTACAAAGGGTAACAACAATTACAAAGATGTGACAACCCAGGTTAGAAGTGGAAAATCCTTTGCCTTATCATAATATGTACCTAATCTTCCATACAAAAATGGCATGTATAATCATAATAAACTAAAGGCTTTCTACATATTTTATTCAGCCATGTCGGGCGGGTGACGGCTGATGTTTCAAACGAAACTAAAACAAACTGAGGTCACAAGCGTCCCCGTTACAGCCTCTTGGAATTAACTCGTACATTATTAACTCTAAAACAGTAGTTGTGTGTTTACTTGTGATATTTGGGAGATTTAAGTACTTAGTGAGCCGGACCGGCTTTACTAAGCCAACAGATAATGTGTTATGTTGTATGTAAAGCTGAGAAATTAACAAATGTATGATGGTAATGATAACCCAATTGGTGGTTATTTTTTGGCTCTAATTTAATATTGCGACGATCAGTATCTGCAGCCGTGCTGTGGAATCGTCCCGGTGCCCGAGAAAACTTCGGGAAAACTTAGCAATATTAACACTTGTGAGCACAACGAAATATTTTTATTAATAAAAGAAACAATAAATAAGAGAAATAATGCTCCTATTGGCTAAACATTGTTAGTTGTTCGAGATTTTCAGATCAAGATTGTGAAAATAAAATTTTCGGCAAATGCACGGGAAAATTGTACCCGTGTGAAGTAAGCGACTTCACACGGGTACAATTACTAGGTAGTAGTAATATTTACGGTATATTTATAGCATAACATATGAAACTAAATGATCGAGTTAAAAATAAAACGAAACAATAGATGCATTAAAAAGACAGTTTTTCCTAGAAGACACTAATCAACAGGTAATAATTGTAGTCTGTCCGTGTCCTGTAGCGGCTTCAGTGACAGAGTAGTGGAGCAGTAATAGATGTAATTATATCCAATAATGAGATGTGGAGTTTGTTTGAACTCGGTATCCAAGGCTCGGCGGCGGCATCCGCACCGTCACGCCACCGCCGGCCGGGCCGTAAGATGCCGCTCACACCGCGGACAGAACCTATCTCATGCAATCTGTGATGGACTTTTTCACAATTAGAAACTGTTTTTTAGATCCGTATCTCATTCCCTTTGGAAATACCTAACCACGCGCACCACAGTCAACCAGTTTCATTCATATCAAAATTCATAACTAAGGCTTAAACTGCGGTCGTCATACATACTCGTACGTATTCGTTAATGAACCCAACTAGAGTTATTTAGTGAACAGGTTCTCGTCGCGGCGAGTACCGTCTGATTCTAATTTGCCTCATTATCTACCTGGTACTGTGTAGTTAATTAAATAAACCGTTAAATCATGTTATTTTGTTGTGGGATTCATTGAGGCAAGACATGTGTTCGTCTCGTTGTTAGAATTGTTCGTGTTGGTGTTGTAAATGTGCGCGTCCAGGTGTGTCGGAGCGTCATTTTAGTGATCGTCCGAGTAGGTGATGACGTCGCTTATCAGTGTTATCAGACGGTGAGATAGCGGGTGGCTCAGTCGCGCGCTGTCGGCCGCAGCGGGCGCCCGCGCCCTTGTTCGGCTCGTCCGCCCACCGGTCGCCGGCCCCTCCACTCACCGACACCGGTAAGTATTATTCAGTACTTACCTCTAGCCACCCAACACATACTTTCGCTCTCATCGTCATTGAATCGCAGCTATTTCCATGACTCACGGAAAACTATCAAGGTCGACTCATCCTAAAGTAAATTTGTCTCGTCTTAATATATAAGATGGAGGATAAGGTTATCGGGCCCGCGAAGCCTGCGTTTCATCACACGCGCGCGGGCAAACATTGCGTGTGAGCGGCGCGCGCGCACGCCGTCTCCGCTCGAGGACACGAAATTTTCATTATGAATTATGAAGCGAGCGAGGAGGTACTACGAGCGGTCGCGTATTGAGGCAGCGCGCGCGCCGGCCACACGCGGTCCCACTACCGGTGAGCGAGTTCACACGGCGCGGCTACTGTGGGTGGACCGCCCGCGCACGCAGCGCCGGGCGCCGGACGCCGGACGCCGGCTCTACACGTGACGGTAACCACGCGCACCACCGGTACATTCGCCGGAACAGGAACCGATCGCCATCTCCGACCAGAGATTACGAATCAGATTGATTAATCAAAAAAGCAAGTACTCGTATCGAAGCTCTCCAAGCGTAAAAATTGGATTTCGGAACGGTCTTTATTGTTTATTGATAAAAAAGTTTATTAAGATTTTTTCCTAATATTTGTACTTCAAACGCGGCGGCATCCTTTGTTTAACCCGCTTGGATGAGTTACGATCGATACTTTGAAATTACACTCGTATTTAGGTGATGCTGTCACTCGGAATATGTTCCGCGGCGTGTTCAGTGTCACGATGTATCATGTCGCCGGTCGAATTAGTGATTGGATCCCGAATTACCCGTCATTATTGAATGGATGTGACACTCGCTCCGAGTCCCCAACAAGCTGAATTAATCAGCCGTCACATTGGGAGCTAGCGGCGCCGGCCGTCCACAACACATTGTATGGACTTTCTCCCTTAGGAAACGTGAATTTAGCAACCCGTCGGATTTTGCGCAGAGGTCTATTTTTAAGTATAAAAATGAATACGAAACAATTAAAATACCTAGATGAGATTCTGAGTGGTTTTCCTATTGCGTTCATCTCGTTGCTCGATTGCCGATGTCTGACATCGGGTATAACTATTTCAACGAGAGTTCTTTTTACAAAAAACTGCATCCGGTAGAACCACAGCCACAGTGGAACTCCGGGGTGAAACAAAACTTTTCAAAGAGTTTCTTTCAAAGGATTTTCAAACTAGTTTTTTTAAACTTGTGAAATACGCTATTCAGCGGTCTATTTATAGTAACATATTAATCTTTCAATACAAGTTTTTAATCGATGTTAGTTTACGTCGGCGATGATTGCGTAAGATGAAAAAGGAAACTGTTTTGTTTGAAATGTTATACTCGTAGGTGAAGAGTCGAATCGCGAGATACTTACTAAGTATTTGGCAATAGATTGATTGAAAAGTCTTTTGCGAAGAAAGAATATAAATATGTTCATCTTGTTGTTCAAGTACCATCTTGATTAAAAAATTGGAAATCATTACTTTATCTATTGACTGGCTTAGATTTATATGATAGATTAACTTGAGGATACAATATTTAATTGTACTTGTCAGACATTTCTCTTTTACCTATGTTCATTTAAATTGAATTCTAAAATGGAAATCTTTTAACAAAATGTATGTTAATGTAATTAATATTAATTTAATTAGGAGATTAGCGAGTGCATGTTTACATCCAGTTTAAACAATTTAAATGAATTTAATAATGTATGTAATCCGAAGTTGGGAATACTGAATTCACAAATTATTATCAAAATGTGGTCTGTGCGTACGTAGCACACACCACAGAATATGTAATACTTTGTAAACAATCGTGCTCGGCGGATTTTCTCGCGTAAATAAAACACGTTTCGACCACGATAATTTGTTGAATAGTTTTGTGTAAATATAACGAATATGTAGATACATATTGTAGGCATATTTCAAACATAGATAACATCACAAATCATTCAGCTTATGTGATGAAGCAGTCTTCTCATACTTTAATGTCATTATAAGTATTAATTTATGAATATTACTTACAATGAATTGCAAAACAATAACAAAATAGTACATTTTATTGTTGTACTCGCATTTTACCCGCGGCTTCATTCATGTTATATTGAAGTTAAATCACAGTATACTATGTTGTTGCTAAATAAAAAAAATCATAGTTCTCTTCAAAAATTGCACCAATTTTAAGGGTTAAACCGAAATACTTTTAACTGTTTAGGGTTCCTTACCCAAAGGGTAAAAACGGGACCCTGAGACGCTGTCCGCCCGTCCGTCTGTCACCAGACTGCATCTAAAAACGGTGATAGCTAGACAGTTGAAATTTTCATAGATGATGTATTTATATTGCCGCTATAACAACAAATACTAAAAACAAAATAAAATAAATATTTAAAGGGGCTCCCATACAAACAATCGTGTTTTTTTGTCGTTTTTGATACGGAACCTATCTTGCGAGAGTTCGACTCGCACATGGCCGGTTTTACTTAGTTAAAAAGGAGTTTTTGAAGATAATTTTCTCTTAAATTTCTTCAGGATTTTTATCGAATATTTAACTAAAATAGCTTTGACTGATGACTGATTGAATTTATGAAGCGATTTCAACTATTTAATGCACATTAGTAAACGAGTGATTATGTTGATATTGAAATGAAGTAAGTACCTACCTATACTCTGGTCGATTTTTTAATATTTCTGTAATGGGACGTGAAACGATAACGTTTGATATGGATTGTTAAAGAAACGTTTAATTTGTATTTCCGAGGGAGTTTAGTACGCGGTGTAATTGGGTAAAAATGTGTAATAATAGGTTAGTAATATGTACTAGGAGGTTCTAGAACGATCGATAGTGTTTAAAAGTAATCAAGTTGAGTGTAAATAAGAAATGAGATGTGTGATTGGAAATACACTAGGCCTTGTGAACATGGAACGATTGTAAGTACTTATGAAGGGTAACTAAATAAAAGATGTAATTTAATAGTGTTTGTTAAATGTATAAATATACTAGTACACCGGGTTGCCAGGGGTTGCGGATTCAATTTTGCTGAGTTAGCAATTTTGTGGTTTAGTCATAGTTGGTTGTGTATTGCCTGCTAAGTTACGGGTTCGATTTACGCTCAAGACAAACATTTGTATACATTAAATAACCTGTTTCTATGTCTCGGTTTAAGAGTTTTATATGTATTTGAAGAATGTATTTACAGAAACAAAGTATACTACGTTTATCCGTAGGAGAGATGATAGTGTTACGTTCTTATTCTATTTGCAAGCAACAGTAATGGAAGGATTACTTCGAATGTTCGCGTTCTGTTGATCTTTTTACTGCAACAGGAAAATCCTTAACATCGGAAAAGTGAGATTAAACTCGTACAGAAATATGAAATATAAAGAGTAATTATTGGAAATACTGATCCAATTCTAGAATGTTCCTCCAATAGGAAGGAACGTTCTCTAGCTTTGAGCTGTTTCTTGATTAAGATGTCCAGAGTTGCTCTAGTATTAAATTTGAAATAAGAGTTATACTTGTAGTAGAGTTAGTTTTATATAAAAATATAGTCATTGTAGAGATTACTATAGATATAGAGACGTTTTGAGTCGACTATTTGCCCGTACGTACTCGTAGGCAGGTTTCCGTAATTTAACAAATAATATTAGTTAACTTAACTAATTAAACCCGCTGCGAAATTTTTTGGTTAAATTAACTCTTAGACTTTTTGAGGGTCCTAACTAAATAATGATTGTCAATAACTGCTAAAACAACTACCGGTACCAAAGTTACAGATAACTAAAATTAAATTAACAAGCATTTTTTTATCAACAAAAGCAAAGGTCTCCCCCAAACATCTCCAACTCTAACAAGCATCAATAGAATCTTAATAAAGGTAGTTGATAAAATCTTCTTTTTGAAACGGAAA
Organism: Timandra comae; assembly: GCA_958496195.1. Classification (NCBI taxonomy): domain Eukaryota; kingdom Metazoa; phylum Arthropoda; class Insecta; order Lepidoptera; family Geometridae; genus Timandra; species Timandra comae. The sequence continues at coordinate 19,172,766 of OY292353.1, forward strand.
ACGGTTTAAATAATAGATGAGAACTTCACACTCTCACTGAAGGAGCTCTTTCTCTGAACATTGTGGGCGGCGGCTTTTCACTCAGTGCATACAATATGTACTGCGTAACATCACAGATCAGGTTGTGAATGTTTTTATTGTTATCAGATATATCAGATATTAATGTATGCCATAAACTTATGTAATATGACTGTGAAAATCAAAATCATTTTCTCTCCGAATTTATAAAAAGTTTTTACAAAAATAGACAATTTCTTATTATTAGCTTAAACTTTAAAATTATGAAAAACTGGTCCTGCTGGGTAATGAACCTGTAACACAGATCACCAGGTTCTCACCCCCAGAGATTGGCCAAGTCATTTCATCAAATATCATGTAACTACTAATGTCGGCAGTGACATAGCTTCGTGTCGCATCGGACTGATTCCGTAATCACGGCCCCGGAGTTAATATTTAATCAATCGAGTGGTGTCGCGACTCATCGCTTCTCCGGGGCTTATGTCAATCCACGGAACATCATTTATATTCACAATAATTTAACATATCGATATTTACCGTGAGCGTCGCGTTATTAACACAGATATAACATATTAACCGATAACGTTAAGTCGATCCCAATGTCTATTGAACTAGAAACTTGAATATTGAACATAACATAATCTATCTCTTCATCGTTTTCATTAGCAACTCACTCATAATGAGATTTCTTGTATCTAGGGTATCCGAAATGCCTGAATAGTCAGACATACTATCATTTAAACACCCAAATCTAGATAAATAGTTTTACACCTATTGCTTTTGCTTACGGGATGTCGGTCTAAAGTCGCCGTGAAAATGTGATTTCCATGAGTCCACGTGAGAGGCGACCTTGGGACGTCCTGCGTAGCGGGCGGTGGCGGCGGCGGGCGGACTCCAAAGTCAACGATATCAACATACATTAATGTATTAATGTTATTATCTCGTTCGCGAGGGATCGCTCTACGACGGAATACATTTCAAGGAATCGATTAGAGAAGTGCTTCTGAAATAGACTACATTACCATATATTGGGGGCGCGGGCCGAGCCGCCGCCGTGACGGTGTCCTCTGTTTGACGAGCCACTCCACCGGGACTGGGGCTCGGAGGCGCGCCCTTTGTTTGGACCACTACTGGTATAAGTCCAATATCACTCTGTATTGGCACTTATCATGTGTACGCGGAACGACCTTCAATATCGATAAAAGGAAATCAAATTGCGCTCTATGTGGACAGCGGTGTGTGTCGGCCGGCCGCCGAAACAATATTATGATTATATGAGAATTATGTAATATCGTTTATGAATACATTTAATGACGGCCAATAACGTGAAGCGCCGCTCATGACCTCAGACAACGTAACATTGTATAGAGCACCGCACCGCGCCGCACTGTCACACACCCGAGATGGACGACGCAGATACGAGCACAATACAAATATCGAAATGAACGATTCACAGAGACCGCCATTCACATTCAAAATATCTGCGGAAGTCACACACAAGTGTATTGAATAGGTTCGGAGTTACCGTCAATGGAACGTACGTAATTATTACCCCATAAAGGTCGTAAAGTATAACTTATTCAAAAGGGTGTAACAGAAGTTGGAGAATACAGGAGGACGATAACATAATGCGCGTTAAACGAAAGGGAAAGTTTAGCGAAAGAAAATGAACCCCGAGTTGACAAACAGCCGGCGATAACGTTCAGTTATCGATCAATCTGAATCTGTAACAGTACACAAACATTGAATCCGACACAACAGCTGATAATAACAAATTGTTATTATCTTAAATCAACGAAATTCGCTTTTAATGATTATGTAACCTTCGCACAAAGTATAAGGAAAACGATAAACATTTTATTTTGTTAGACAAACGACACGAACTGTCAATCATTATTATAAATTTGTGAGAATATCGTGTATTGTCCGACGGAGTCGCGAGCGGTGGCGGCGTCGGCGGCGGCGATAGGCTACGTAAAATAAATAAAAAATAAATGATTCACAGTCGCACGCAAGGACGGGCGACCACAATCAATCACACACATCACGAACACACGAGAGGCGAGAACAAACATTTGTCATTTCATTTCAATCCATCAGGGATCGAATGCGAGACCTTTAGCACGGCGTGGTTATCAATAACCGAACTATAGAAGCCGTATTGTCTAAATAATGAAGGTGAATAGAAGAAGGACGTCCTCGGCGTGCGGCTCTGCAAACAAGTAGAGGCGCGACTCGGTTCACGGCGAGCGGTCGCAATGTTCCGCACGTAATGAATCGTCAATAAAATTAATTAGATTTGGTTATTTACCACGGAGCGTGCGGCGGTGTAGTGCCCGTGAACACACGCCGACACATCGCACGTCGGTCTGTGCGCCGGTGTTGTGTTGTGGCGCGAGGTGCTAATTAGCTGGTATCGGCCGCGGGCAGTGGGCAGTGGGCCCTCGCGCGACACGGCGCGGGCGCACCACGAGTTCCACGAGACACGGGAAATTAGGAAAACAACGGCTCTCGCTCGCCGCACCTTAACAACTGTTTTTATTGTTTCATTGTCTCTAACAATGGAATATTAAGTATGTTCACCGGCAAATTTTAACGCTATTTACTTATTTATATACTTATTATATACCTGGTTTAAGTTATTCTGGTCGATCTAAAATTCAAAAATATGCGCCTCAAATATATCGGTGCATAATGTTTTGCGTGTATAATGTTTCGGATTACACTTTATAATGCTCACTTAACGATACATAAAAACGTTGTTTTACATAATATGTAAAAATGTGTGAAATGTTTTTTCCTGTGGTCGGAGCCGCATGCATAAGCTAGTGTTTACGGCGAGTCGAGACACGTGAATTAGATTGATGACGTACGTGACCCGCCAATAGAATATGTTTACTTTTAGTATAAAAATCAAATCAAAAAACTATTTTTAAATAAAAACCCATAAATTACGATGAGGTCAAAGTCTGTTTCACTTTGGTATCTATTTTTAACGAAATATATCTTGTTATAGATAATTTGATTGAAAACCCTCACGAAATCGTAGAGTAATTTTTGATATTTCAATTTCTATATCAACATTTTCCATTGAAGTTTACTTAAATAAAATTGTAACATTTTTTTACCCCCCCCCCCCCCCCCCCTCCCCCACTCGGTCCACTCGGTCACCAATGGAATACCTCCACTCCGGGGAACCTATCTGCACTCACCGCTAATCATTTGGACCACATTCACATGTATCTAGATTAAGAATCCTTTAACGAAATGCATGTTGCGTGCATTCATCACAAATTCATTTGAAAAGTTCATATTTTTCCATATTTCCCAGTGGCGAACCAGGTTTTCTTCAATGCGCATTTGAAATACGAAAAAGAAACAACTGAAATAAAAATACATGAAGGAATCGCGGTTACGATTTTGGTTGTACATTTCCGACGTTTCGGATATTACATTTTCTTTATTTTGTGTTCGCGTTAATCAAAGAAATCAATATGAAAATGTCGTATATTTTGTTGAAATGAGGGTACACTTATAAAATAATATTGGATTCAAATCGATACGCAGTGGCAGGTTATGATGTGAAGTTGGTGCTACATTTGATCGAGATGGGCCGTGAATTCATATTGCCGGCAGCACGCGAAATGCAGGCGAAACACGGCAGCCATTAGGGCATCCAGTGACCACATTTATCACGACGCGATTAGAATCTCAGTCGCGCCGCGCAATCATCGACTGTAGTTACGCACCGTTTGTACGACGTGTCGAGTAAACAAATCTAGGACTTGTTCCTCGTTAATATTTTCATAACAAAAGTTTGTAATTAAATATACAAAGCTGAATTTAAGTGTAATCGTATTCCATGGCGCCGCGTTGGGAAAGTGATTACGTTGAAATCACTGAACTCAACTTTATGCCGCGCTTATCGCATCTTTGTCTCCATGACGATTTCTGTGTCCATTAAAACATAATAAATTCGTCGTTGCAGGCGTTGAGAATTGTTTCTTATTAATGAGGATTAAGAGTTATTTTTGTTCAGTCTTTGTTTTTGAGTTAATGTTTTTCGGCTGACTGATATTTGGGTCAAGGTTTCCGCTTTTGTGCCGATTCGTTACGTGTAGGGTACTACTACTTGACACATTATGATGATGTTCTAATGATTCGAAGCGGGACTTCATCCCCTATATTGGTGTTGTTTGAATATCAACATCATAAAGATCCCAGAATGTAGCGCACGGTGATTGGCTACTTGACTAGTTTTTAATTCCATTGGAAACTGTGTCTCAACTTAACCCAATTCGCTATTTACGTGAACTCGGTGAAGGTTTCACGTTCCAGAATATTCTAGTAAGAGCTATTGTTGTCTTGTTCACTTTTAATCACATCAACTTTCGGTCGATATCAAATAAATTACAGTAATACATACAAAGGTTAAGTCTTTCAGAAAGTAAAATATTTAATTACGGCTTTTTATTTAACTAAAAACATGTGCTTAATTACAAGTAAAAGGTATTAGACAGTCCTCTCATTAACAGTAACATTCCTAATTAATGTAAGCTGATTGTACTCTATGTAGTAAATTAGAGGCTGAATAAAGTGAATATTATAAATAAGAATTACATAATGAATATCAACGGCCAAACTGCCACGTAATAAATTACCAAAAATAACAGAACAATAAATAACTCGCTGTTGATTCATTCAAAATGGATAATTCTATAATTTTTTGTAATTATAAATATTTTATTTATTTTATTTATATTGCTTCGCGGAGTGAGCCTCGGTATCAATGCCGCGCTCGTCTCTAGCTATAGTAACGTCGAGAGTATATATTATTACTCTTCTTATGATAATACAGGTACTTACATATTACTTATATTTTTTCCCAATCAAATAATATTCAGCGACTCGGGCACGTCCAGACCAGACATACTGTCTCCCTATTGTTGTGTTTTGGATAAATATGTTATAATTTCTACTCATATGTAGGTACAGTAAATGTTATACTAGTATAGATGTTCGGATGTCTATTACTTTAATCGCAGAAAAACAGCTAAACGAATTTTGATTAAAGGCAGATATACTAAGTTTCAAAGGTGATTGTCACAGGTAAATTTGTAATAGGTACTTATACATGATCCCAATCAAAAGACATTTGACTTTTCCGTATTCCCGATATCCTCATGGGCTCAAATAAAATCGATTAGTTTGTCGTTCGTTTTCGCAGTACTTGATTGATCTATTCAACCTCAGCGCGCATCTCGTAACTTTTTGTTTACTAACTGTTTCTCCAGGTTTGTATCCGGAATGTTGGGTCATTCACTTGGAAATAGATAATTGTGAAATATAAATATATATAGTATACTGGATAATTCTCAGTACTAAAAAACCGGCCAAGTGCGAGTCGGGTCGCGCGTGAAAGGTTCCGTACCAAACACACCAAAAGAACACGTTTGTTGTATGGGACCCCACCTTATTTTTTTTTAATATGTATTGTTATAACGGCAATATAAGGGCACCATCTGTGAAAATTTCACTGTCTAGCCTACACCGTTCTTGAGATACAGCCTGGTGACAAACGGACGGGCGGAGAGTAAAGTCTCAGTAATAGGGTCCCGTTGTTACCCTTTGGTTATGGAACCCTAATAAAGCAGTCGTTTCGATAATAACAAAACTATGAACTATGTCTTTATTAATAAGGACTAGACGGGAAAAAGTGTGAAAGACCTAATGGTAATTAAACAGGAAAAAGTAGAAAAGGTTGACAATAATTCGTGACAACCAGATACTGCTACAAAATAATCATCGTTTTTCATAACAATTTGTATTATTAAACATACAAATACTTGAAATAAACTATTATTAATACAAAATAATTTAGATTTATTAGTATGAAAAACTATACAAAAGTCTTTATAACTCATAGTAAACACAATACAAGTTTACACAAACTGTTAGTAGTACACATGACAGTGTTGGGGGCACGTCTCGTAATCCAAGGATTAGGATCTGTAGGACATCGCACTTCAACGGGTGGCAGTTAGCAAACGACGGGATTAACACAGACAATAGAATAATGAGTGAACGGACACCATACAAGTTTATCAATTACAGCGCCCCACGGTTGTACTCGCGTAGTTCCCGCTCCCGTGAGAATACGGAGATAAAATTAGGCTAAAAACCTTTCTCTTGAATCACTCTATCTATTTAAAAAAACGCATCAAAATCCGTTGCGTAGTTTTAAAGATTATGGATTTAATAAATAGGGACAGACGTCGATAGCGACTTTGTTTTATATTATGTAGTGATTATGAAATATAGTGTTAGTTTGTCCCAAAATTATTGCGCAGACTAGATATGCTGTACCATCTAACTCTATTTTTTTTCAAAAGTATGTAATATATTTTCTTGATAATGTGTAACAAATGATCATTTGATCAATTTAACAAATGATTGTAATGATCATTTGATTAAGAAGTAATCACAACATACAAGATCACTTTCGTTCCTTAAATAAAAGGAAGATTAAAAGACATTTCAATATCAAGATCACTCCACAAACAAATACCAATGAAACCCAACAAAACAAACTTTAGAAGGCAATATGTGTTTTATACAAATAACATCTAGAAGGAAAACTCCACAGATTGAATTATCTCCGTTCCGAGTCGTATAAACATAGTGAAACTATTAATATCAAAGGTAAGGGAAGACCGGAGTCTCGGGGAAATCGTAGATATGATATAAATGATAGATATAACATGGATGTATTAATATGTATTGAGATGAGTTTCTTTGAAGTCCGGTATCGGAGCCGTGCGGGAGCGACCTCGCGGCTCTACGGCTGCCTAATGCTTAATGCCACTATATCCATTCCTACTTTAGGTAATACTTACTCCGTCCATGTATCGCGCTGTTAACAACTGCTTTATTTACTTTTATTTAAATATTTGAATCAACACTTTACTAAGCGTTTGTACATAATGATAAAAAGTGTGCGTAATGTTTGATTATTATGTTATAAATTAACATAATCGTTAGCTGTGTCTCGTGCTCTGAGTTGTGTGATTTTTGTACCGGAGGAAATTGAAATGAAAATTACATAAATGGCTTCCGAGCTCTTCAAATATCATTTACTTAAATCATTACATTACTAACGAGTAATGTAATGATTTTGTAAATGAAAATGCTATCCTGGAAAGAAATCTACATAAAGATTTATCAATACTTTCTATTATTTGTCGTAAACAAACACTTTGAACATTCTTTCCACACTGTCTAAATGGAATAAAAGGCTCTCTAAGAATTTGTGGGTCCACATATTTGTCCCCGCGGCCGAAATCTCGCCACTATAACTATGAACGTTGTTTGCCAAGTATCGGAATTGGGACGAATAATACCCTCGTGGTTCAACGGATCTTTATACCTTTTATCTGAATCCATTCATGGACGTTAACGACTTGAATGCTTATCCCACAGGAATACATTTTCCGGATAAAAATGGACTTTACCGTGATAATATTCTGTGTCCGTAACTATCGTAACTACTTTTCTTCAAGTTACATAATATTATGGAAAAGAGTAGGTACTTAGCTTACAATTAAATCGAATTCAACTGCACAAAAATGTATTTATGAAACACATTTCCACAATTATAATATAGGTCGGTAGGTAAGTGGTTGGTTTCGGGTAATGTATTGCGGTCCATTTCCAATATGCTGTTAATATCTCCCATTATTAATATAACATGTACATATATTGTAATAATTGTTTCCTAGCGAGTAACAGGCCGAGGTAAATGTATTTTATCACAATATAAAATTGCTATCTACGACTCTAATCGGGAGTTAATTAGATTATCTGATAGCGCCCTGATACGCTCACTTTATCTTGTGTCTTTGCCTGTCACTGTGAGTCTTGATAGAGTCCTGACATTACGAGATAAGGCAGGTGACACACCGGCGCCTCCGCGCTACGTCACACCACCACACCGCTATCGCACATCGAATACAATATCATTACTTGCATCTATATCATGATAAATATCGAAGAAAAGAAATTAAAATCTCCGCGTACGATATAACGTAAACTTTTTATTAATTCAAACGTCGCTTGGCGAACACGAATATCAGAAGATTATCTCATCTCTCGTAAGATCAATCGTTGTTACTTTTCCAACAATTTTCGTAAACATGAAATGTAATAAAACGAGTCAGTAATTGTAAATCAGTATTCAATGAACAATAATATCAAACATTACGTCGTTGGTCGGTATTTATTGCGCGTACAACGTCGACCTTTGGAAACAAACGAATTGATATTAAACGTAAGGATAATCTCCAATGATTGAATATTGGAGTTCGGAATCGACCGCGCGCGGCACATTGGTTGTTGTTGAATATATTATGATCGCCCGCCGACACGACGATTCACAATTTAATCACTAAACAGTATTTTAAAGGTTGGTGGGTGTACGGTACGCGATCTCAGTATACACAGAGTTAGTTGAGACAATCACGTGCGCACTATAGTGTACGGTATTAATAGGTATTGGAGGAACAGGTCGGGTGGAACATGAGGGTGTTCCAGGAACGTTTGCGGTCGGGAGCCAAATCAAAGGTCTGTCTGTGTACCCCTACGGGAAATAGGAGCGGTGTGTGCGTTAGGTAAACCTGAGAGTTTATTAGTCGATATCTACGGAGCTGCCGGCGATTCGGATTGAGCTCAGTTAGTTTGAATAGTTTCACATAACAAGGAGCTTCTAAATATAGTGACGTGTTACGCTCCGTTACTTGTTTGTACATATAATTTTTCGTAAGTAACAGGTATTATGGAGAGAAGTTTCTGTGTAAGTAGCAGATAATCTCGGGAACAACTAAAGACAAACTTCACGAAAATTCAGTAATATATCTGGGGGCACGGCAGTGCCCCCCGCCAAGTCGAGCGCGAAGCAAACACTGCCGTACCATCCTTTACAGGAACCCTTTCGCCGCATTTTCAGGCCCCTATTTGACAACCTCTGGATAAGACTAGAACGCTGAAATTTTCGTCATCCAGTAAGCTATACAAGCACATACTTACAATAAAATTTCAAGTCTGTAGGTCATTTAGTTCCCAAGTTAAGCGAAAGCAAAGTTTCGCATTTTAGACACTCACTCACTCACTCACTCACTCACTCACTCACTCACTCACTCACTCATGATCATCAAAATAGAACTAGTACTTCCCATAAACCTAGAGAGCTGAAATTTGGTACAGAGTTAGGGTTTAATGGCCACATAAAGGGAAAACTATAAAAACTAGGATAATCGAACGGGAACGGGAATTATACGGGAATGGGAACGGGAATTGTAACTCAAGAACGGCTGAACTGATTTGGCTGAAAATTGGTGGGGAGGTAGCTTAGAACCAGGAAAAGGACATAGGATACTTTTAATCCCGAAATTCCCACGGGATTGGGAACGGGAATTTAAAAATCAAGAACGGCTGAATTGATTTGGCTGAAAATTGGTGGGGAGGTAGCTTAGAACCAGGAAAAGGACATAGGATACTTTTAATCCCGAAATTCCCACGGGATTGGGAACGGGAATTTAAAAATCAAGAACGGCTGAACTGATTTGGCTGCAAATTGGTGGGGAGGTAGCTTAAAACCAGGAAAAGGACATAGGATACTTTTAATCCCGAAATTCCCACGGGATTGGGAACGGGAATTTAAAAATCAAGAACGGCTGAATTGATTTGGCTGAAAATTGGTGGGGAGGTAGCTTAGAACCAGGAAAAGGACATAGGATACTTTTAATCCCGAAATTCCCACGGGATTGGGAACGGGAATTTAAAAATCAAGAACGGCTGAATTGATTTGGCTGAAAATTGGTGGGGAGGTAGCTTAGAACCAGGAGAAGCACATAGGATACTTTTTATCCCGAAATTCCCACGGAAATGTGAACGGGAACTACGCGGGTGAAATTGCGGGGCGCTTAGTAATAAAATACTACTCCTAAAAAGAAAAAAATGTGTCAAATAAGAAAATCTAATAAAAAAAAACAATATAAACACGTTTCAAAAAAAATAAATGAAATCCCACCAAAAACATTCTGTAAAAAACTAGCCAAGTCTCGATGGAGCTGCTTGTTTATCTCTAAAAAGTAATGAAATCTAGACAAAGTCGTACCAAGTCTAAGGTTCCTTACTGCGATTTCTTTATTATTATAGTTAATGTTGTGTGACTTGGCCGTTGAACATTGTTTAAAACGTTAGTAGTGGGTACAAGTCAATTTTGTTTACACGTAATGTTGTAACATTATTAAAATACGCAGTTTTATCAAGCCTACAATTGACTGGATATTGAATCAACGTTTTTCAAGTGGCAATTTTCTATCGTCAATGGGTAGTGGTTCTGGCGACAGATTGGTGCAGTAGTGTCATGGAGCACCTAGTTTTGTACCCTTGTGTACAGTTGTGTACTTGTGTTCAGTGTATCCTTCAACGGCCAAGTCACACACCATTAACTATAATAATAAAGAAATCGCAGTAAGGAACCTTAGACTTGGTACGACTTTGTCTAGATTTCATTACTTTTTAGAGATAAACAAGCAGCTCCATCGAGACTTGGCTAGTTTTTTACAGAATGTTTTTGGTGGGATTACTATTACAGGAGTATATTGGCAAAATTAATGTAAAAATATAAAAAATAACATTCCTATGGGTTAATATTAATTTGAGCAAAATTGCAGTTATCAACTAATTTAATTACAAATACTTTTGGTTTTGTGTATAGTGGCTTCATTAAACCAAAGTATTTAATTAAATATCGAATTATATTTAGCAGTTATTCTGGTATGGCAGTACAAAATGTTATGTAATATAATTATTGTACGAATACCGACACTGTCGATCGTTAAAACTTTTAACATATTTATAAATTATAATATAAAGACGCGTTATAAACATCCGTTCAATTAACGCATTATTAGATCCTATTACATTAATGTTGTACACACCTTTGGTATTTTAAACAACTAATGCGTACGTTTTGTATCGGGGCGGGAACTGGACAAACGCAATTATAATCAACGAATCGCGGAATCGGATTTCTATATGTATATAATATTATCTAGTTTATGTCGAATGAGATTAAAAGCAGTATTTACCTAAACATGGTTTAAAGCAATAGTGATATGAGCTTGAGATGCGTTCGGCAAAGTCAATTTAAACCGTTGAATGCGTATAACGTAAAATCATTATCGCAGTGGTTATAAGCAAAGAAATGTTGCAGCCCTGCACTAAAGACTCAAACTAGGGACGTTTCGTTGCAGAAAACTGTTTATTACTAGTGCGCAATACAATTCAATCGAGGCTCTTACGTTATCTAATACTCGTATAATAAAGATTTAGTTTCAATAAAGAGGTTTATTATGTTTTAGTTTTAAAAAAGAAATGTTTGGAATGATTTCAGTCTGTCTAATAATAGTCCTCCGCTGAAAGTGGTGAGAGTCACGCGATCGCGAGTCTAACGGTTATCGGTCTAGTCTAGTCTACTCTAGTTAGGTATACTTAGTGTCGCTACACCGAGACACCGACACTCTTTCAGTTTGTCTGTAACTTATTTATATTATCATTATATTAAATTATAAAAATATCAAAACTTTTTACCTCAAAACTGTAACTTCATTATTTATCTCAGCGTTTCCAACGAAAAAGTGAAAACTTATTTCTAAATATATTTTGTTAAAAAGCTTTTTAATATTTGTCTAAAACTGCTCTTTTTATGGAATTGCCAACATTGACTTACAGATAGATAAGATTTTAATAAATTAATAATAAAGGCAATGGTGGGTTTAAGAAAAACTAAATCAATACCATAGTTTTTAGCAAATTTCAGTCACCAAATCCTTACAAAACTTTTAACATGGAAAAAAACTTAAAAATGAATTGTCGCAGCACATAAAATAGAAAGCGGAATACCAAACAAACCCGGTTACAAGCGCATGTATAGTATATATTTCGGGTCGGCCTTCCCGATACGTCAGACACTGTTTACATTTCGCTCAATACTCTTGTAAAAATTATAATGTATGGAAGGCCGCGCTTGTTTGTGATAAACTCATCATATTTCTTTAACTATGTTGTGTAACACATTGTTGTATGAGTTATTTTTATTGCGTTTGATCATTGTTTCGCTAAGAACACCCAATGAGTACTATTTCGATTAGTCTGTACTTACTACTTAAACGAGATAATAACTGACATTATAACAACTTGTGTCTCAGTCCAGTGTACAAGTACATACCCACATGTAATCTTAACGATTATGTTAACTATTACTTGTGACCGTTTCGTTTATAACATGCAATACTCGTAATCGTTCAATTGTATACATAAAACATATGTATCACACTTTACTGAAGTATTTTATATAGGTACCTGCTACAAATATATTTCGCATAATAATATCATTTGTTCAGAAAATCTTTTCCCATTCTAAGCATACTTAAAATTCTTTATCGTGAATATATCTTTTCATAATTGATACTTAAATTCAAAGAACCGAGACGTTATAGAAAGAAAATTATATTTTGTATCTAAAAATAAGACTCTTAAACGTTTTACAGATTGGTATCTGTTATAATTTACTTTCAGGTCTTACACAAGGTAATGATATTAAAGTTTCTGAACGGCACTTTGTGAAATTAATATATTTTTACGTCGTTTTTCTAGAAAATTCTGTTATTAAATCCTTTTTAGTAATAATGGACGTTCTTTGCGGTATCACAAAGCGGTAATCGTCAGGCAAACCCGTCTTCTGAGAACTACTTATAATAGAAAAGCTGGCCACTCAACAAAGCCTTTCTCCTTCTTTTTCATTTACTGAGATGCACCACGTCATGTCCGTTAACAAAACAATAGTTGATTAAAAACGGAACAATATGAACGTTAACTTTGTAATTTAATAAATTATATTTTGTAATTATTAATTAGATACTTATAAGACTTTATTATGTGTAATATTAAACTAGCGTACGTTCTATAATACAGATTTATATAAAAACACATCTATGGATTTTGAAATAGGCACAAACAGTTTTATAATATCTACTTATACTATACTTAGCAGTCCTTTAAGAAAACTTAGAGCAAATAAAATTGTGTATAAAAGAATCTGAGAAATATTACGAGTATTACTCGGTAGTTGGTACTTACTAAATAGCGTAATGAAAGTCGGCTCGAGTCAGAAGGACCGTTCAGAGGCGCCGTGTCTTACATTTATTAATGTTTTAACGAATTTCAGTGGACTGCTCACTCCATTCTCGCTATTCAATTAATTAAATCAAGATTTTAAACTTAATACCTCAGTCAGTTCGCACAACGAGTACACTTGAAACTAAGAGCTGAAGTAACTTGTTAATAAATAAATCAAATTGTAATTTAGTGTTTAAAGATTTCATTTGGAAGTGACTTTTTCTAATTTGATATCTGATTTCTGTTCAAGCACAGAATAATTAATAGTTGGTTCAAGGCTCACGTGTGTGTGAATATAACATTTTGTCTTGATCTGGTATACAATTATGTAATTATAAAAGTACTGCCAAATTCAATAGGGGTACGGCAGCACGATACAACCTGAGTCTCTGTGAATCTGTATCTTCTAGCGAGCACGCCCTATTTTAGGCTGTATCATCGTTTTCTATCAAGCGAGTTACAGTCAAGTACTAAATAGTTAATAGTGCTAAGACTATTCAATGTTAAAAAAAACATAACATAACATAATCAATATCTTTGATTTACACGAACACTACACATTGAAATAAAACACTTAAACGGATTTTTGTCGTGGTTATATTTTGTTTTACATTTTCTGACGTTATACGGATCACAGAAGACAGTACTCTTCTGTGATCACGGGTTCTGTAAAGAATCCGAAACGTCAGAAAATGTAAAACAAAATATAACCACGACAAAAATCCGTTTAAGTGTTTTATTTCAATAACATACTCAATTTACTACATAATCTTATTACAGTAACTGACCCCTAACTAAGTTCGAAACTTGTATCTAGGGTATCAGAAACTACGCACACACTCATTCACACACACCCAGACTGAGACAAACATTAATAAGACAAAAAAGACAGTTAATTATTCAAAAGTACACGGTACAAGCTTTGCTTAATTTAAAATTTATATGCCTATATGTGTTATATGTCCGAATATTTTTATAACAAATATTGATTGAGCGTAAATTGAATTCATCGAATGTATTCAATCTCTCAATATGTAATTAAGTAGGATTATTCGAAACTCTATAAATACTTTTAACATTATGTGAAATGTTTTTCATAGCAATTAAATATCATTTTAATAAAATGGAAAACCGGCTTTCGAGCGTAGGTGTGCCTCTACATTGGATTCAAATTAAAGTATCGATATTTTCCTAATATTAATTTTGTACCAGGTATATTATTAACTCAAGAATATTAAAGATGTTTAATAAAAATCAAGACAGACTTAAAACCACCAACTCAATGCTCTTAACAGAAATTCAATTCATCAAATATAATTTAAAAAATGTATTTTCAATTTATATTCTCAAACGCAAACGTTGCGGTTAATATTACGTTTGTTTTAAATATGCCAAAAGTCTGAGACTTAATTGAGAAAATTATTTTTGAACGGCGTTTTAAAGTGAATTGTTGAGCTTACAATATTCGCGGAGTCAAGTAAAGTAAAAGGTTTAACGAACTGGCGCGGAGGACGGCTCTAAGCGGGGCCAGCACTGGCCTGAGGTTACAGGTGTCTACTTTGAACCCACCGACTCTATTCACAAGAATATAATCTTTAAAAACCTTTGTGCCCTAACAACGTCGGCTTCATGCGGGCGAAATAAAAACTAAGGCTGTATTTTCAAAGAAAATCTAATTTAAAACTCAAACATGCCCCAGATGTAAGGGTGTGCGCACTTTATGTTATGTTACTTAGATTATATTCTTTTCGTTGGTTTAGTCAGCTCAAATACATAATAAAATTTTGTCTAATACAATTAGGTATTAATGTACAAATGTGTAAGCATCATGATTGTCTTTATCATATAAAAAACAACCTCGATCGGCCACCCATCATTGTTATAACAGTATTACTTACAAGTAAGTACTTACTTCGTACTTACCACCATACGAGTAATATGACCGATTGACCGCTTCTGATTTCTGCTTTTAAAATTTCTAATTTTAAACTTATAAAATCTAATTGTAGAATAGATACCGCCGTCAATTCTAGTGAATTGAATGAATATTATGTAGAAACTGTTTAAAATTAAATAGTAATATAAGTCCATAAATTTTAATTAAGGTTTGATAAAAATCTGTACACCCCCTTACTGCGAATTCAGCTAACGGAACACCTTTAACATACGAGTATAACACACAAAGTTGTGCGAACTTGATTCTGGAACTAGGATCTAGTTAGAAATACGACGTAGAAAGTATTCCTGTTAGGTGTGTATTTTGCATCTAAATAGGAAAGTTCACAGAGCCGTAGGGCCCGCGCGGAGATTGCAGCCCCGAGAGGCGGCGATGCACTCATGTGTCGATAATATTACATTGTACTCGCCCACACACGGCTATTTTAAAACAAATACTTGGTATAGAAAATTCTGAAGTTGACCAACCCACGCTCGGCCTGTGGTTGACTAGGCCTAACTATATTGGTTGACTAAGGCCGCGATATTTTAGGGAAGGCTCGAGCCCCTCGGTGGGGACGTTATTACTTACAGATATCTAAACAATACAAACACCTGCTAATGGCAAATATAATATCACTACAAATGCTAATTTGGAAAATAAAAACGGTATATTTTGCAAATGTATCAATTTGCGAAATTGAATAAATGCATTATGTTACTTCCGTGTAGTGAGGAGGAAGCTGCGGGATGCGTCCGACTCCGACGGAATACATTATTAGCCCGCGTGGAACTTCGCCTCGATCCGAGGACTGCGCTTAATAACTGCATTAACGAACACCACATTGTTGTCACACAAGGTTCTGGAACATTCCATTCATTATTAAGTACATAGTGTGTAAACAGATCAATCTTCAACAATCTTACTCAAAGTTCATTTAAACGTAAGTAACTATTACTTACGTTTAAATGAACTTTGAGTAAGATTACAACCATGGATCATAAAATACAGCGTTTATAAAGTAATGTCCTGTATCAGCTGCGTAGTTCCCATACCCGCGAAAATATAAGTGTACATTACATATAATTATAGCCTTCTTCGATAAATAAACTATGTAATACTGGAAGATTTTTTCTAATCGGACAATTAGTTCTTGAGATGAGCGCGTTTAACCAAACAAACAAACAAACTCGTCAGCCTTATAATATTAGTCTAGATTAAACTCATTGACGGACACGCACACAAACATTATAAATAGGTACGAGTAGTATATGCAGTCGATTGTTATTGTGACTCGAGTGTGCGTGTTATGTCCTTCTAATGTAATCGTGTCCAATTAAGTCTTCGCGAATCTTTTTTTCCTTTATCATTTAGATTACACAATTCCCTCGATCAAACACTCCAAGAGCAACTCTAACTTTACAAAGGTGATACGTCTTCTTTGGTCACTCTCCAAGTAGGTATGTTTTTGAAATATACTTTTGCAGTAAAAATCAAATTAATGCGCAGCTATTCAGTTTATGCAACTTTATTATATACAACGAATCTGATTAACGTTTACTACTATTTACTATGTGAGTCGTGGTAAATACGTCTAAATGTCTGAATCTAATAATTAATGTGTCCAATTTGGACGGCGTTCAACGAGGGTGTGATGTTGCGGACTTAAGATTGTATCTGTGGATCGCGACTCGCTAAACAGTGCGAGACTACGGGAAGGATTTGAGAGCGCGCTAATCGGATTACACCGCTACAAGTCCCGCGGACGATAGCGATCAACTCGATGCGCCTCTACTCCTTCTTCTCGGTATTATTGTTACTCAAGTTCCAATATTCGCGGTAAAAAGCTTACCAGACCCCACCTGACCCAGAAACTACTCCTAAATCCGGGATTACTTAATGAACAGGATTATCAAATACTTACCCGTCTTTGCGATTCTCTTTCGACGGCCGCCATTCTATCAACATACAATTTCCACATTTATTTTCTCCTTTCACGGCGAAATCACCGAGCGACGGAATCGGCGAACGGTATAAATTATATCAAAGAAATAATTCCTTACAATTTATATTATGTTCATGTAATGTAATGAGATGTCAAGTACACGTGGAAAATGCCTCAATCCGAAAATATTTCAATTACTTTAGTACGCATTATGTTGTAACCGGACAAGTGCGTGTCGGGCCTATATTATGTACGGTTCTATACCGCTCTTGGGGTATTTCGGAAACTTATGAATGTATCCTGTTGGAACCAATTTTCGTTGAAAGGTGGTACGTACAAGGTGTTTCCACATTTCGAGATCACTCTGAAAAGTAACCGGAGGGTGACACATTGTAAATGACTTTTGGGGCTCACACCGCATTACATTAGGAAAGTTACCTCTCGACCGCCGCCATGACGCCGCCCCTTTGGCATTACCATACCTGACACGAAATACTGAAAATATTAGTTTTACCAAAGTTCCGTAAAGTAAAGTCATCAACATTTTAAAGCAAGAAACGCAATTCTGTAAAAGTCAAAATCTTCTTAAAAGACGTTAAAAGGCGGTTGTCTAAGTACGTATCGCTAAGGTGTGGCGCGGGCGGCGGGCGGCGGGCGGCGCGGGGCGTCGATGTAATGAATGGTCGTTAATCCGTCTCGTTAATGTAAATGTTAAGACATAAGGGTCCTGATTATCGTTAATGTAATGATTTGCGAGATGACGTTTGTTTGTTCAGTAGGCGGGTTTGCGGGCGCACGCGCGGCGCAACAGTTAGCCCTCCCGTGAGCCTCGAGCGAGCGAGCGGAGGCGGGCGCGCGCCATTCGCGCCGCGAGACCCGCGCGAATCGTCCGCGTCTCCATCTCTCATACCTTCCGCAACTTGCCATACGATCGTGAGCCGCGACGCACCGCGCCGCGCACTCGCCTTCATCCCTTCGCTTCATCCTTCATCCTGGTAAGTCCTTTAATTTTTTTTGTTTTATTTTTTTTTAAGTTTATTTTTTTATTTAGATTTCCAGCGGTGGGAGTTCTGTTAGTCGGCGGCGCGTATTCCCGAAGTTGATTTGTTTAGATCCGAGACGTTGATAATGGGAACATTTGGCGGTTTCCAATTACTTACTTTCTTGTTGAGATTGTTTTGGAGGTATTTTGAAGAACGCGCTCCCGAGAGTTGCTCCCGACATAATTGTTGTGTCGAACTTTTTATCAAATTAATAACTTGCAGTTTATTACTCTTAAGTAATTATTTATACAGAAATTTTAAGAGCATTCTTCGGCAAAAATAAATTATGTATTGTTTCTATTTTGAGACATACATTTTTAATTAAATAAGATAAATTATTAAAAATGTGTTAAATAAATAAAAACGCTTGGATTGAGGCCGAAAATGTATTTTTGCGTACATTTGATTGCATTTTAGGTTTTTTTTACTTAAAATGCATAAAATATTTTCAAAAAAATCACGTAATGCATTTAAAAATAACGTAAAACGCACAAACTAAACAGGAAATAATTATTTCCCGTTAAAACCCGTTTATTTCGTGTGCCGTCGGATCGTGGGGCCGTCGGCCGTCGGCACTTGGCCTCAGAAAGTTACCCTGAAATGATACTGTCGTCTGAAACGCAATAGATACTTGAATTGATGACGTTGGGTACAGAGAATGTATCCGTTTTTAAATTAAAATCTTTTACTTGCAAAAGAAAAACGGTGCCGTCGGCCGTCGGCAATTGAATTGAAACTCAGCCTGAAAAAATACTGAAACATGTGTTGAAACGAAATAAATACATTAAATTGATGATGTTGGATACAGAAAATGTATCCGTAATTTTATTTAAATCTTTTACACGTAAAAAAATAAATAGATAAAGGAACTATAAATTAAAAAGAAATCTAACTTTCCGCCCTATCTAGATAACTATTACAGAAGCACATTTCTTACTTACTTATCGAAAACAAATTATAAAATACACACATCAAAAGTGTCTAGGGATCAACATATATTTTTGCAATAACTTTTCTCCTGATTGATATTAATTAAAATTTTCTTTAAGGATTCATCAAATAAAGTGTTTTAGTTTGTCACAGTAACGATAAACTAAGTCACCTTTGCATTAATAAAGAAATTTGCCATTTTCCTAATAAAGGGATTTTTGACATTTGAACCACTAACATTAAAGTTCGAAAAAAAGACTGAAATAACAGTTTTCTTTAAAATTTTATTGGGTAACTTAAACAATTAATAATCCGTGTTTCTACCGCGAACACTAACAACACAAGAACATCGGTTTGGCATACTCAAAATGAGTTCATCCAAATCACGCTGTGGAATGGCCGCCCATGTTCGTTGCAACAACAAAAAAAGGTCTTCTTGCGACTGGATACCCTCCATATTCGGCAGAGCTCTTCTCTGTAGCATATCCCATGCATGCTCAATCGGGTTCAAGTCTGGCGACTGAGCAGGCCAGGGCAGGACATTGATGTTAGCTGCGGCGAGAGTCCGTCTTACAACTCTTGCGGTGTGCGGTCGTGCATTATCATGCATTAACTGAAATAAGGGACCGATTTGCACTTGTAGAGGAACGATGACGTCTGATACAATCGTCTCAGCATAAATTTGAGCGTTGAGGTTGCCTCTGATCCAAATCAACTCAGTTCTTCCGCCGATCCAAATACCCGCCCATACCATGATGGTTCCACCACTATAAGGATGGACTTCCTGGCAGGATTTTAATCGCTGTTGGCGTCCAGGGGTTCTCCAGTGTCGTATACGTCTTGTATCCGGTCTCATACCAAAACGAGACTCATCAGAAAAGCACACGAAACGCCATTGTTCTTCTGCCCAATTTCTGTGTTCAAGAGCCCATTGATATCGAATCCTACGATTGTGCATTGCTATAGGTGGTACCCGTAGCGGTCTTCGGGAATGAAGGTTCACTTCATGCAAGCGGTTTCTGACTGTTTGGTCGCTAATTAAGTTCCCTGAAGAGTGATGAAGCCGCACGGCTAACATCATGGCGGTTATTGTTGGAGCTCTTCGAGTTAAGATTTGAATGTATCGGTCTTGTCTCCGTGTGGTGCAGCGATACCGTCCTCCATGGCGCTCAGCCACGGTACCAGTGCTTCGGTAACGTGTCCAAAGTCGACTGATAACACTCTGACTTGTATTCAGAGCTAAAGCCACAGTACGTTGCCGGGAACCAGCTTCTATCATTCCCACGGCTCTGAGCATTTCTTCTCTGCTTAAATGACGTCGCCGCTCCATAATAACGTTGGTTTTAATCAGTAGTAGGGAAACAGTAGCACTAATAATGTCTTCAATGCGTTGTATGTTTTTATAGGGAAAATATTGACAGCTGATTTTCATCTTTTACTCGAATTTGATTCACAGTTCCTGATTCAAATTATGAAATGCACCAAAAAGGATCCATATAAATTTATAAAATCATAAATTTATTACAAAGCCACATCTCAATCTCAAGAAATCCGCATAAAAATGCTTGATCCCTAGACACTTTTGATGTGTGTAGTTGAGATATGTATAAAAAAGTGTCTTTTTAATGCTCATCTTTAACAATCGAATGTTGTATAATAGTCTAATTAATTCAATGGTTAAATGAAATAGAGTGGAATTGAAAAATCCGATTAAGTAGTTATATCGGACAAGAACTGATTCTTGGCATTTCCAAACTATGTATGTACATCGTTCAAAATTCTTAACGAACTAATATAAATAATCATGTAAGAAATTGGATTAGATAAATAAAAAATCTATCCAGTTTGTTAAAAAAATAAAAATCCGCTAGTTTCCGATACAACATTGTAAAAAGAAGCCGCGCCTCGCGGTTTAACCCTGTAGTTCCTGTTCCCGTCGGTATACGGGGATAAAATATAATCTATTGTAGGTACTCGTATATAGTCTTCTTTGATAAATGGGCTATCTAACACTGCAAGAATTTTTCAAATCGGCGCTGTAGTTCCTGAGATTAGCGCGTTCAACCAAACTAACTCTTCAGCTGTATAATACCTATTAGTATAGATCATTTATATTAGTATAGATAAATTGTAGACAAATAATAAAAAAACGGAACCATCATATTGAAACTAATAAGCTCAATATTTACAATAGCAACAATATTTTCCTTTAAACTTACAATCCTAACTAATATTATAAATGCGAAAGTAACTCTGTCTGTCTGTCTGTCTGTTACCTTTTCACGGCTAAACTACTGAACCGATTGACTTGAAATTTGGTACAGGGGTAGCTTATGGTCTGAGAAAGAACATAGGATACTTTTTATCCCGAAATTCCCAAGGGAACGGGAACTACGCGGGTGAAACCGCGGGGCGCTGCTAGTAACTTATAAAAAATACTTTTACTGTAAAGAAAACTCATCAAAAAGTATTTTATAAATACTTTCAAAAGATCAATCGCAAAAGCCTGGAAAAAACCAACCAATGGTCATCTAATCGATTCTTGTATTGACTCTTACACAATAAATTGAAATGGACCGCGAAGAGTAAACGCACCGGCTGACATTAAACATCCGCGCGCTTCAAATGCTGTGTGCATCCTGCAAACACACCCTTAATGAGATTTGAACAAATCTAATGTTCCAACTTAAAATCAAATCGTGGAAATATTCCTTTGAAATTCGCGAACGCTTTAATATTGAATACCGACCTAAAACCGTGATGATGATTTCCGTCGGGATCCACACTAAACATATAAAACTAAAGAGTTTGTTTGAATACGCCAATATCAGGACTTATTATTTCGATTTGAACACTTATTTTAATGTTGTATAGCTGATTTATCGAAGCAAGCTATTCTATAAAACATTTCGCTACGACCAATAGAACCAGAACTACGGGTTAAACAGCGAGGCGCAACTAGTCATTAATAACTAAAATTAAACCCTAAAACGTTAACAAAACCTCCAGGTATATAATTAATTCTAAATAAAGAAGGCACGCTCCAAATTAATACAAAATTACCCAAAAGAAAATGTTAATATAATATTTTAAATAACATTTTTAAACGCTAAGAAGCAATAACGCTACATATTTTAAGTAAAAGTCTTCTCGTTTGCTGTTCCCGCGGGAATTCCAGGATATTAAGGTATCCTGTTTCTTGGAACAACTTCTGGTTATTATTAAAAAATATAACGTTCCATCGTTCGCTTCGAACAAACACAATTTCATATTTATTGTATTGGTAATGGGACGGTAATATTTTTGACAAAGTGACAAATACACTTACTAAAGACAAACAATTCCATGGAACAATTGTTTCATAAAATTATTGGTTTTCGCGTCGTACGCTACTTATCAAAGTTACCGTCAGCAAGATTTTTCGAACATCTTCTATATTATCGTTATATTTCGGTCAATTTACACAAAATCTTTAAGAATCATACACTCACACCTCTCTATTGAATCACTCCGACTATTGTTGAAAACCGTATGAAGATCCGATTGGTAGTTTTTGAGTTTTACGCGTTCATTCAAACAGATATCGATTAAGAACTCTTAACATGTAGTCATGGACTTTCTCATTAAAGTGGGGGTTTGTACATGAACAATTTATCTTATCTGGATCCGACAAGCCAAATTTCTTACTGTGGATACACGGCCTTAAGGGAAAAACATTTAAGCAGGATAGTAGAACGGAGCAACATCTATTTATTTGTTTTTCTATAAAATTAGTTCTCTAATGGAGGGTGATTTCGTTTAATCTCCTGTTAGTTCGCGTTTAAACCGATTTATCTCACAGTCTTTGCATTAACCTGAAGTGTCAAGTCTTTGTTTCGAGTGGTTACTGACAATACATGGTATAAAACAAAGCCGCTGTTGCCGTCTGTCCGTCCCTATGTATGCTTAGATCTTAAAACTACGCAACGGACTTGGAAGCGGTTTTTCTAATAGATAGAGTTATTAAAGAGGAAGGTTTTTAGCCTAATTTTATCATTTCGCGGGAACGGGAGCTACGTGGGTGTATACGCGGGGCGCTGCTAGTTTAACTAAAGCCGTTGGAGTTCTTACAAAGTTTCCAGTTAATGGGTTTTTAATCCTGGATGCACAACTTGTCGGTCTCGAGTTGGGAATTACAAACTCCCATGTTATCTATTAAGCACCTTGTTTTACTATAAAAAGCGGCTAACTAACAAGTCAGTTAATAATAAAGACTAATAAGTTGCGAGCATTATATTTATAATTAAAACAAAATATAAAAAATATTAGGAGACTCATATAAAAATAATGATGTCTTTCTTTGTCAAAATACCATTCAAAATTCAAACAAGAAGACAACGTTATCATATTCATACACAACGAACCAAAGTATACATTTCAAATTAATTAATGTGACTTTAAAAGAAAAACATTTTAGCAAGGTCTAACTATTGTTCACAATTTAGGCTTTCAGCTTTATTATAATATTTCGAAGTACAATACCTTTCACATTATATTATTTTAGGTATTAAGAGAGAGACACAATATAGTATGGCACGTCAATGTTGAGTGATGATACGATTGCTCTAAATATTTGGCGATAAAGCTCAATTTGTTTCGGTCGTGTAATAAACACTTTCTACCGCGCTCGTATCAAATAAGTAGATACTTTACCTTACAAATTATATTACTATATAGCAGCTATGTAGGCTGGTTGGGCTCGTTTAGAGGTTTCCCTCTGGAATATCGGTCTATAAAGTTATTCATTTTGGTTATTTGAAAACTACGGAGTAGAAAATATTAAAATAGTTATCTGATAGTTTGATCAAATATATTTACCAAAAAGTCATGGATCGAATTCATTTATCTATCAGTTTCTTTTGTAGTACGTTATCGTATTTCGTTTATCAAGCACTTGGCTTTCGGTACTAATGTCGGCGTAGCAATGGATAGTTCGTAGCATGCTAAGTGCAGCTTTCGTAGCACGCGGTGCATCTCGCGTAGTACTGTGTAGCACGCGGTAGAACCCGCGTAGCTCTACACTACAGTCATTTGAGCGTTAGTTTAAACGTATGCATTATTAAGAAAATGCTCGACAAGTTAGATAACACTAAGATTGATTTGTTTCCTTCCTACGTTATTAATTACTGATGAAATAATTTAACATTTCATGTTATGGTGAAACGTCACTAATACAATTATCTGCGTATTCCTGCGAGTATTGTCCCCCTACACTCCCGTCACAAGGTTCTCTCGTTATATTCGGAACATTGCCCTCAACATTACAAGTGGTATTCAACCTTCTAATTTTTTTTGACACGTACAAGATTTCTTTAACAGATTATTTATAAAATATTTTTTCCTAAATACCTTTGGTATTTAGCGAGGCCGGGGTTGGAGGATCTTTATATTTGTTCAGTTTAAATGTCAAACAGGACTTAATTCGTTATCTATGAGTTGTTACTGTAACAATGAGAGGTCTGAGACTCGTTTCTTTTCATATTGACAACAATGAGACGAGTTTGAAAGAAAACTTACAGAACATAATGAATTGTGTTGACGTGAACACAATCAGGGCGCAGCCATACGAGTACGAGGACTACTACGGAACATTTTGGATACTAATCAAAATGTATGATCGATAACAAAGTCTACGTGAATACTTGTGAGAGCAAAGTTCCCGCGCGCTCATTGGCTGGTTTAATAACATTACTAAAGTGACCGGTAGTAACCACTGACTGTTCCATTAGCTCACTATCTCCGATCTACACTCAGGCAGTAGGAGCTCTCACTCACCGGGTGATAACGGGCGGTAAATCACGACCGAGTTGAAACCCGTGAGTGTTAATATTGTTTATCAGTGAGAGCGAGAGGTCTCGCGCGTTAAGTACATTCGGGCCCCGACAACCGAATAAAAACCTTTAAGTGGCTCATATCTGTAAATGACTGTCCCGCTCCCGTTGCGTGCCATTTTCGACCCTATTCCGCCTCAATAAAGTCTATGATCTGTGTATTGTCAAAAGGCCCCCAAACTACTTACGATTCAATCGAACTCTCACCGATATCTAAGTGTTCTCCCGCTAATATTGTCAATTCGTACCTGAGTGAGTGTTATAGCTTTTTGTTATTCGAAACGATTTTGAACGTTATTATTGTGTAATAGTACCATAATTGGGACGGTATTTGGCTGCTTCTTTTTAGATTGTGTTTGTTGGGATGAAATATTTCTTTTGTAAAGAAACATAAACTTTAACCGGTGTAATTTAAATGTTTGTAATATTAGTATGATTAAGTACTTATGGAGTCTGCAAAGAGATGTTTTTCAATTCAAATGTTTGGAAGTATGTTAGCAACTCAATCACGCAATAATAGCATAACGGATTTGAATGAAATTCACCATACAGGGAATTCAGGTTTTTAATTGAATTGACACTCTGAATACTTTTTCCTCGAGATCCCGCGGGATTATATTCTTTGCGGGTAAAGCCGAGGATCACGGCTTCCACATGACCACATTATTAAAATATATTAGATATAGACACAAATTGTAGGTCGGCGATGAAGGTCCTTCAGTAACGAGCATCATTCATTATTCAATTACTCGATACCGCGAAGTAATTAATAACTCATCGAGCACTCCATGGCGACCGAAAATAATTATACAACGAAAAAGTTCACTTCAAACGCTTCATTATATCTGAACAAGTAATTAATATATTCTTAAGGTGGCCAACGACGAGTCTGTTCAACTGATCAGTCCAGACATAAAACTATGCGTCACTCCAAAAGTTTTAGGCCAACTAGATTTCCACATTGAAATCTGGAATCGCTCCAGTGATTGATGATCATTTTTGGATGGACGCCAGTTCAACTGATCAGTTCGACTGACTCGTCAATGGCCGTCTTTAATTAATATATTTCATAAAAGTGACGACGGCAATTGTACATATTTCGGCCTCTCGCCAGGTGAACGGGACGCGAAGAAATTGGTTGATTCGATTAACCGGAGAGCGAGTGAGGTACTCGCCTACAATTATTATTAATTTATAGCATTTAGTGATGTCCCCTGGCCTTAATAGCCGGCCCCTCGGGCAGCGCGGACCAGTTGCCAATACCCTATTTATGAATATTTGAAGTATTCTCTAAGTTTGTGTCCTTTGACATTTACTGGTCAAGTGACGTCATCGTGTCAGTCTTAATTACCAACTGCCAGTTGACATCTTCATCGCGAGAGTTACGGACTGTTCTTTTCGACGATTAAGAGTCCCGCAGTAACTGATTTCACAACGTGTCACTGGCGATCGCCCATAAACACATTAATAGATGAACGTCGCTTGATACCATTTTAAAATACAAGTTATGTTATTACGAGTAGATGATAGTTTGCTAAAATGTTATGAGAATTAATGAATCAATCAGTCTCTAAATAAATCAGTCAGCTAGCTACAGATAGTACGTCATTACGGTTTGTTTGTTTGTTCAAATTATTAGTTTTTGTTTAAACATTGCAGAGCGGTGAGTGATTTCGCGATTACTTTGTTACTTACTGATTGTTCCAAGTGGGCACTACTCGCTACGCGCACAATGTCGTGTGCTCGGTGTACCAACTTAAATTAAATCTCAATTCAATTACTCGAATACAATAAGAATTTAAGCCTCGGCTTAACTCGATCCTATAAACGAAATAAAATTCTTTTATAAATCTTTATATTGCGAAATTTATATCGGTAAGTAAGTAGGCAACAAAGTTTTATTATTTGAAGTTCTTCGAATCTTTTTCATCTAATTTATTTCGTTCTAATCCCGTGGTTTGGTTGAATGGTATATTCGGTCTTTTATACGTAATACCGACCGGCGCGGCGTATTGGATTCAATTAAATATTTAAAAAATGGTAAACCAATCGGTCTCGTCTGATTATTATTTACCAAAAAGGCTTGTGTTTGCTGACATGTGAAATATACATAGATATAAAGTAAAGCGATCGAGCTTTACAAAAGTAATTATGGATTTGGTTTTGATTTATATCTATGAAGATAACAAACTGAGGACGAGCGGAGTAGTAGATGTTCTCACTATGCGACTTGCGACATGACAAAGTTTTCTAGCACGTTGAAAAATATACAACGAGGTTAATATTTCCAATGACAGAGTGTCGGTGTCATGTGTAACTACAGCCAGACGCGGTCGGGAGACGCTCGGCACACAAGTCACCCGTGAACACTTTGAGCTAATGCAATCTGAGAGCCGCCGAGTCCCGCGCGCGGTATCAGCGCCGTCTCTATAACAATTTCAAATACAAAGCTTTTCAAACCGGTTTACACTCCATAAATCTCCGTTCTTTAACTTTATTCTCGTTTGTTGAGAATCAAAAACAACATAGAGACAGGTTTTGTGCAACTTCTCAAATGTAGAGAAAACTATTTCTATAGAACCGTAGAGTGTAGGTATGTGTGTCCAGTGACTGTTATTTTCAGACTGTAAACGCACCTTTAGTACAATTACAATTACGCAACGCAAACAAACGATGTGGAAATTACTGTACAATTATTTGTAAAGAGAATTTTAAGAAATCTTGTTTCTATAGGAATAAAACCTCGAGTTGAGCCGCGCCACCGATTGTGGAGGACTCCGAACATTTTATTAAAAAGAAACATTTGGTAAATACACAAGGAAAATTGGAGAGTTTCATTTACAATGATTAACGTTACTAGCAATGCCATGCGGTTTTACCTGTGCACACCCCAGTCCCGTGGGAATTTTGGGATACAAAGTATCTTATGTGTATTCCACATTATAAGGAGCATCTACGTCATATTTAATTTAAATCGGTTAATTAGTTTTTGCGTGAAAGAGTAACAAACACACATCCGTACAAACGCCTTTATAGTATTATTCGTAGCAGAATATTATATTAAATTATGTCGTTATAAGGTATTATATTAAAACGAGTACTCATTACGTAATAAACATGTTTTTCACGTTCAATTATGTATTGTTTGAATCGCGAATTCGGCACAATTTCACCGGATTACCACGTCAATCATACTTTAATTGTAATAAATTCACTATAAAATATTTCGCGTACATTATAAATATTAATATTACATTAATAATGTTTAATATTAAATTATTAATGTTGTTCTGTAAGGCTGCGGTTATGTTCTCCGTCCTTTTGTTGGCTACACAAACGGATTGTGTAATACCACCCTTTTAACTAATACTATCATGTTTGGTCAACTATTGTACAGCGATAACATTTGATTCACATCTCATTCGTAATGTTTAAATACTGAAGTTAGTCAAGTTAGTACTATAAGTATGTAATTACATTTTCTTTCGTTTTTAAGGGAATAGATAGTAAAAAAATATATATCTTACTATTGTATGTGAAGAAAAATAACTATATTCCTTTTTCCAAGTTATTTCATCCCAACAATCCTAAATCACATCAACAACCGATTGTCTATGCAAGTAATAACGGAACAAACATATACAAGTACATAATAATAGTAGGACGCAGTGACGGTCCCCTACCACGGGTGTGCAATATTGATAGATATCGACGGTGGGTGAGGACTGTAACACCACGTAACACTGAATAATATAATGTGTGTTACTGTTATAACATGAACATTGTTATGTTAATGGTAAACCCGAGGAGGTCTAGTAAAACCTAAAAATATCAACTTGTAGTAAAGAACAAACTCAAGCTCAGCTCATTTTTATTTTGGAACTTTAACGCGTTATCTAATACAATATGTTTTGTTTGCTCAAAAACTGCAAAAGTTATCTTCAGTTATCTCTATTAGGAGTAATTTTGTAAAAGTAAAAATAGAAAATAGATGTTTCATTTGAAGCATTGTTCGGGGTGTAAGGGTAACCCAAAAGTTATCGCGACACGATCTCACGATCTGATACAATACACAACACGTAGGTCTTTATTTGGTAAATTAATTATACGACTCTTTATTGAACGGTCACTTCTTAGAAATACAAAGTAAAAACAGGAAAAAAACCTGCAACAAGCTGTTTATACGAATATGTAGTCTACACGTTTACGGTAACACTAACAAGTGTTATTACTGATGTCATTGTGACAGCTAACAGCTTGACACTAAATACAATCCGCGTCATAGCGAGTGTCAAACAGCTAGCACCCGTAGTAGTGGCGCTGAATATAAAACTGAGGTGTTTTCAATTTCAATCTATCTCCGTTTGTTGTCATACCTACGTAGAGAGATAGATATAGACATAGTACACGTCGCGAGACTTGACTCACTTGATGGGAAATGGGGAAAATCTGTACCTGCCACATTTCACTTATTGGTTTTACCAAATGCTGTTTGGAGGATGCAAATATCAGATGCCTTGTCTCCGGCGCACGAATATCGAATGTGGGTCGATTGTCGAACATCTGCCTACACCCATCAAATGGAATAGTTTATCAAACTGACTTCCATGTTTTGGAAATGATACATATTTGATTCAATGAAATTCTATTTCCCGCGTTTAATTGATTTCTATGTTCAATCGCATAGGTGTCAAAATATGTATTATAGGTATACGACATTTAATTGCCAATTAAGGTAATTGTTACTCAACCATTAGATAATGTCTAGTCGGCGTCTGTAGTGCGTACATATCCATTATAGAGATACGTCCCGGTACGTCTCCCCCAGTCCCCGCTAAACCTTTTGATAATTGAAGCAGATCTGTGATTAGATGTAGTTTCCTCGCAAACTCAAATAGAATGTTCAGCTCTGTGTTTATGAAGACCTTCGAGCACATATTGGCTATAGGCGGGTATCCTTGACCTGCCGTCTTTACATAACCGAAAATTATTATTAATACATATATAGTTAATGTGATACACGTACACGGAACTTTACCGGATATTGAACTTTACGCCGCAAGGGATAGAGGCGTATGTTGTGTGAGGTGCGCGCCGACTAGCTGTATTTGCACGTTTTTCTCGGGACACGATTAGGGTAAACTTTGATAGGACTTCCCTCGGTCCCTGTAATTTATCGAGATGTCGACTTGTAGATAGTTCGCCAGTTTTTTGTTTTACACGCTGAAGGCTTATTACGTCGAGTTTCCGGAGAGAAAACGGTTTCTGTGAATAGTTACGGTGATCGGTGAAACTATTTCACGTTAAGGAATTTATATGAGGAGATGGTATCGGCGACAAACGTACACCTGTGTGGGGCTGCGGGGACAGAGGCAGTAGTGTGGCGGTCAGGGTTGGTACTGTCGGAATAATGTCAATTAACATTTTGTCTTCCAAAAGCGGTGGTAACCTTGCGTCCAGCGTAATGTTCGGATATTTGGCTCGGTTCAAGGCGGCTGGAAGGGTGCCAGCGGTGGTCAGGGCCGCGCCACACGCATCACAACAAATAGAGCCACGGGCCGTGACCCTCGGGAGATCGCGCGCCGCCCTTCACACTACGAATTACCCGCCGACTCCAAGTTGTTGCCAATTATGGAGTTATCTTACAAACCGATGGACTTGACCCCGATTAACATTCAATGAAGTTCCTTGTTTGACGAACTGTTCATAAGTTCCTTCTGAACAGATGGAGGCAGGTAGTGTGTTTGGCCGGCGGGTTTATTTATTAGTCGCAAACCATCTGCAGAGTTAGATAACTATCATAATTTAGATTTCTATCAAACACAATTCATATAATTTACGTACGAGATGTATGTTAGTATGTAGAGTGTAGCTGCGGGCTGCACTAACCGCACTTGCCGTCCGTGAGTGCAGCTAATCCGCAGATTGTAGACTGAACATAATATCGTTTGCTTATCTCGGGTGATACGGACGCGGGGAAATTTAAATTAAAACGGAAAGTTTGATTAATGGATTAGTTGTTTAACTTGCAGTTTAGATTATAACTACAGACGTTTTAATAAGGAAATATTAAACAAGTTTTTTTATTAGTCTTTGCTAACTCTGAACATCACTGTATCTACATTCTGCATTTTAAGATTCCTAGATTACCTCCTAAAGATTTGCGCGTCATGACTAAGTCTTATCTATACAACAATATCTTTTATCGCCCCGATAAACAAAGTGCACTTAGAAACGTTCAAAAGATCTTAACGATTTTAAAAGTATCACAGGTGTGTAGATTGTACCATACACGCTGTGTCGTACGATTCCAAAACACGCTCAAATATAAACCTGTATATTTGTGATTCGTCTGCACACATTGTTTATCTATCATCCTGAATCGCGTTTCAATTTACTCGTTGTTTGTATTCTATCAAAACTGTTGAAGTTTTTGTTAATTTTGTCCTCGATATTGGTTTGAAAATTAGTTTTAAATGTACCTGAGAGACAAATAATTCACACACACACGCACACACAGATACACTCACTCACATACATACACACACACACATGGGGGGTTAACTGATCCATAATCTTGATTGATTTCCTCAACATACGCTTCTATTTTCAAAACATCATTATTTATCCCAAATACGGATTCAAATCTGTTACCAGAATGTTTCCCCGAAACGTATTAGAGGTATAGTTCTGATAAAGTTTACCTTATTAATATGTTAGTAGATAGAGTCGGGTACTCGCCTCTACATTTGATTTATCGGCTTGTTTCAACACAACTTTTACTTTATTGTGTTTTATTACAACACTGCCATTGGTAGACATCCTTGTTACTTATAAAAACAGCCTTTAAAATAAAGTTCATTATTAGAACGTCATTAAAATCTTCTTGCATAATAAAGGTATTAAAATCCTCGTGCATAATATAGGTGGTTAATTATTATTCTACTTTGTTGGTTCATTGTGTCCGTCGTCCGATTGACGAGGACGTGCTATTAAGCTCTTACAAAGCCAACCGGAGCCTCCGAGATGTGCCTCCCCACACTAATTAGAACGCTGCGCTTGTTACGTGTGAATCAGTACGCTACAGAAAAACACAGTGATTAAGTAACTCGATATTTTGTGTAATCACTTGTGTAATTTGTGTAATTAACTGAGCACAGTGTACGGTGTAAGGGCACAATGGGGTCCGGTGACGCGACGCTCATTTGTTATTTTTAGTCGGTCCTAAGTCCATACGGGAAGTAGTTACTGGTACAACATTGACTTTGAGCGGTGTGCCTTCAGGACTGAGGACTCGCCCGAAACGTAATTAAACTTTATAAAAAATAAATTTCTCGCTACCAGGCCATTGTTAGAGTAATTAATTGAATATCGAATAACAATTCTTTTGATGTCGAACAACACCCATATTACTAAAGTATTCATTAATTAATGAACCAAAAAGAAATGTTATACAAAAAGAGAAGCTCAACACTTTCCTCATTCATTCGTTACGAACATAATAAATATTTAGGTATTTTTAAAATCGATGGGAACCGCACTAAATAGCTTCTTAAAAAGTAATTAACTCTCGGCCATGTTTCGGAATTATTATGATGTAAATTACCCGCGAAAAAATAATACAGCGGTCGGTACCGTTTGTGCGGCGGCCGTTTAAATTACGTTGAAGTGGCGCGCTCTCGTGATGAAAAGGGTTTAGCGGACCGCCGCGGGAGACCGCCGGCGCCGCGGATTACCGCTGTTCAGCCCGTGCGGGGCACATTGGGGGCATGTTGTAATGAATCTTTGCAATCATATAAACAGTAAATAAACTACAGTAACCTTGCGTGGTCCCCGAGCGAGATGCGGCCGCACGTGTCACTGTGTATTTCTACTTTATAACAAATTGTGAACCTCTTATCCTGTGCAAACACTTATTTAATTACCCTGCTTCATAATAGCATATGTGTGCGGCAGTGCCTGCCCCCCTCCGCGCCCCCTTGCCCGCCGAATGGGGATCATAATTGAAGGAAATTTAGAACGATTGAGTTATATTATACTGCGAGCCGTGTGTGAGATTATTAACTGGTGTATCTCCCTGAGGAATTTAAACTTTACATTTGTCGAAGAATCACGCGATTCTCAACTTTATTTCTTCGACATAAGAGTACTAGGAAGAACTGTACGCTGTTTTAAAATTGAAGGAGTTTTAATTGTAACATTTAATTTGGTCGGTGGCGCGTTCACGTGCCTCCATTGATGATCTAGATTTTACGTTTATTCCCGTTTTCACGTCAACACGGAGTTTCACAATTGTTTAACTTTAACGTGTTGTGCTGAGCTTAACGCGCTTATCAACAGTCGAAAGTTACGACCGAGTGTGGCACGGGCCACGGGCCGATACCAACGGATTATTTACGGACACATTATTTAATATTATTTGTATTTATTGGTTAATCCGATAATGTGGTATGGGTTTTGCTATAATATTAAGAGAGATAATAACAATTATTTAAACCATTTAAAAACAATAAAAATATTGTAAAAACCATATATTTGGGACGTACACTCCAGCGCTAGTGACCTGTAGCGGGCCCCGCTACGGTGCTACGAGCGAGATGTGAATAAACGTTAAATATTATCGCTAGTGACGCCCCACGGTTTTACCCGCTTGAAAACCCGTTGCGTAGTTTTAAAGATTTAAGCATACATAGGGATAGACAGACAGCAACAGCGACTTTGGTTTATACTATGTAGTGATATATAAATAGCCACGTAGCGCTACGGCAGCCCTCGTAGTCACACGCCAGTTTAATAATGCTTATCTTGTGAAAGCGCCGTGTACAACATTAACTAACATTCACGTTTTAAATGTAGCTTTAAATGCATTTTACATTTATTTTTTAAACGTTTTTAAACTAAAATCTTCACAAAAACTATTGAATCACCAGTGATGATACAAAAGTTCTGTAATATCAATCACCAGAAGTATGGTACTCATTGAATAATCGGTGCTCATCAACATTGGTCTTTACATCCCGATTTCATATGATGTCAATGACATCTGGATATTAATTAGTAGTTAATTAGTATATTAGTCGGTAAAACCGCGAATCCGGAGAAGCTAGTAATGACATAGATTTCTACATGTGCGGGCACAAACAATCCTAGAATGAGAGAGTTAACTAGATAGCGCTCGTTTGAACATTCTCGTTAATATACCTCAATACTTATACCTCTAGTAATGTCTCTAAGAACGCTTCTAGTTTTGAAATCAATTATTTTAAATGATTTTTGTCGTGATTACAATTTTCTATAATATATTGTAAATATATGTTGGTACCTCACGATAGACACATACAGACGTCAGTCAGTGTGAGGATCACAAGTTAGCCTATTTTGAAGATGTGATGTTCACTTAATAAATAGATTTCCATTTTCATTTCTTTTTCCATTTCTGAACCCTGATTTCCTTCAATTGTTTCCGCCAACATTAATAACATTTACATAAGAAAACATATTCTTTAATCAAATTGGGTAAAACAATTGAAATAAATTGTAACGTCAAACACAATCCCACGTCAATCCGACGGAACGTTTGTTCGC
Source organism: Timandra comae (assembly GCA_958496195.1). Classification (NCBI taxonomy): domain Eukaryota; kingdom Metazoa; phylum Arthropoda; class Insecta; order Lepidoptera; family Geometridae; genus Timandra; species Timandra comae. The sequence goes on from OY292353.1 coordinate 19,207,332, forward strand.
TTTGATTCGGTGTACAAATACTTCTTGTAGCGACCGCTACCGGGAAATAAATAATAAAGGTTACCTATATTATTAAATATACCACACGAGTATTGTTTTGATAGAATTACAGAAATATAATATCTAATCGGACTGGTATCATCAATTCCCAAACTGAAGAAAGCTTAGCTTGTACGCGTACTATGGATACTAGACAACGGATAAACATTATTAGGTACTACTTTATTTGTAAATACACGCAACACTCAGCCCAAGACAAACAGACATGTTTATGTTCACACAAATGTATGTCTTGAATGGGAATCGAATCCGTAATGCCAAAGTCAATGCCAACAAGATCACTACTTTACACCACTCCGTCGTCGATAATGGCACGAGTAATGTTGACATAGAAACATCTATTATCTGGGTTGATTTGAAAATCTATACATTATGTATCATCAGAAATATCGAAATTAGAAACCATTCACTGGTCGCACGTATTTGTGACGTAATATCGTAGTTTTGTTGATCGCTTACTGAATAGACTCCTGCGGTGATTACGATCACGGTTGTTAAAGATCTTTGGGATCCTTTCAGAACACACTGCAATGGTAATGTACCTGCAAATTAATATCAGGGACAAATAACTAGTTTCTATAAACCGTCTATCGCTAGTTTCAAAATTCAAAAAATATTTATTCAATTAAGGCCTCAATGAGGCACTTATGAACGTCACTGAATCTACCACCGATTCGGAATTACATCAGCCGAGAAGAATCGGCAAGAAACACGGGCTGGTATTTTTTTTAAATAAAATTAAATACAAATGTCACTTATAACTAATGTCAACAATAAAAAACATGTCAAAAGGTATATAAAAAAAATCTATAATAGTGTGATTACAATATTATAAATTCAAAAGTTTGTATGGATGGATACCTACTTACCTAGATGGATTAATGTTTCTTACTCTTTCACGTAATAACTACTGAACAGATTTAATTGAAATTTGGTATGGATGTTCCTCATAGCAGAGAATAACATGTAGGACACCAATTATCTTCCCAAAATTAACTCAGGATTTAGAATTATGAGCGTAAAACCGAATGTCACAGATTGTAAGTGTGTGTTGTTACTAAGTATATTATGCGTGAGCCCCCGGGTTCCGCCGCTATCATTGTCACTGGGTGTAATTTGGCACGGGAATAGAATCGATACTCGGCGCAATGCGGTTTGCAATATAACTACATCGCTAAGGGACCTCCACATCTGGGTATTAATATCAACTGTAGCTAAACTATTCGCACAATTTATGTTGTTAACAATTTTCCATAAAAAATTAAACCAAGAGAGTGATAATTGAAAAATATATATTTTAATATCACATACTTTTTGTAGTGTTCCAAAATCTATGTTTGAGTTAATTAAAATATGTATATATGTACATATGTATATCTCTACAGTATCTTCAGCATAAGTCACAAAAAAATGTTTTATATCTGATTCTTTCATACGAATCTCATATAAAAACTTGGTCGAATAACATGGCGATAAATTAAAAACATAAATCATGTTCATCGAAAACTCGCTTTCGCGTGAAAAGTCATAAACGGGACAGATGGAGATTCGCTGGGTTTTACTCGTATCACATGAATGTGTGTATCGAAAAAGTATCATATATTACCCTTAGAGTGTTGGTAGGTTGAAGTACATTGTATTAATGATTTCCGTGTAAACAGTATGTAGGTAACATCTCCATGTTTTGCCGGCTAACCTATTACATTATTTTCCTTTGAAGCCAAAACAAGAGTGGCTGGTCACACATCAAAGCGGTCCGACTAGGATTAGTTATAACTTATTACTCGTACACACTCCGGATAGGTTACGTACACACTTCACATGTCCACTACATAACTACCACTTGATATTTGTACGTACTCACTGGAAATTCTCGTACTCTTTAAAATACAACGAAAAATAACAAGATAATAATATTATGATTAAAACAAAAAAGGTTTGAATTTAAAACATTATTATGATAACTTTGCGAAAAAAAACTTCTTCTTTTAGAAAAATATTGACTTAAATTCAATATTGACTTGCATAAATTAAACTGTTCAACATTCGTTACTAACTGAGAGAATTTTGACTTTAAAAAGTTTTTTCGGAAAATATGTTTCATTTGATTGTAATTTGTGGATTGTAACATGTAATCACATTTTTAGTTGTCATTAGTTAGTCTTTAAGTCCATGGGTCAGTCTATTAAAAATGTATAACAATTGACATTTAAAACAAAATGTCAGCATTAGTTGTTCCAAGTTTTTTCGTCGGGTCAGATAAGCACTATATTATTGATATGATGACGTGCGTGGCTGAGACAGTAGTGAGACAGTTGGTGGGCGGGCGGGCGAGTCCAGTGACGTGTGTTGTCCGTGAGCTGGCGCGGTGTGTACCCGGCATTAGCTGTCACGGCGTTGTTCAGATGATGAGGGATGACAGCGTGGGGTGAGACGCGCACGGCGCACCTCAGCCACCGCATTGACGGCCCACCATGTTGAAATTGAATACATTATTATTTCACGGTAAGATACGAGCCCCTTCGTACACCTAGTTACGTATGGAACACGAGTACTGATTATTGTTCATCTTGTTCCGGTATTTTTGGTTTTAAATGCGTGTTTTGTGTTGCACGGGTAATTTTAATTAACATTTCTAAATAGCAATACATTGTTAGCGGCTATATTATGTTTCTAATGATCGCACTCTCTATATTGTATTCATTTATTGTTAATTAGGTATATTTGAGTAGAGTGCCAAGCGCCAATCACTGTGAAGTAGACACTACCGGAAGTACAAGCGCGCACAACGTGCCTTGCTACGTTACTTTATTAGGCCATTTCCCCACCATAATATTACGCGAAATATTGATTGCGATAAATTAGTTAATATGAGCACATGACCAAGTAACCTTTGACTTAAAACCTGTAAACTTGACTTCATCTAGTCACATTGATAAATTAATATTTATAGCGGTCCGAAACTTGAGTGTGACCTCTAAGCTGAAGGGGAGCCGCCTCCGCCACAAAGGTCGCCGCTGATCGTTAACTAACCAAATATTTGGCTCGTTATCTCCCCTAATAAATGGTGATTTTGAAACTGGCAAGAATATGAAAAAGTGTGTTTTCAGCTGAAAATTCCAATTAAGTGTGCCGTGTCGTGTGTCGGTAGGCGCGTTTCACGGTCCGGCGGCCGGACACGCGCGGCGCGACCGCCCCTACGGACGCGTTTCCCTTGATTTTTCATTTCGCTTACATATTTTGTCAGCCAGTAGTCCGGGTAGCTGGCTGCAACTTGCAACCATTTTTAAATCACTTTCGTATTGTTTAGACAGTTCGTATTGTGTAACAGTTGGAATTGTTTAGAATCAAATTATTTATTATCGATCGTTTAGACACACGGAGTTTGTAATTTAAAGCTATGATTATAGAATCAGTTAAATTTCCGTTTAAATATAGAAAAATTCAATCAACAAATAAAAATAAGACGGTATGTTTTTCCTATTTGTTATAATAAGTAAGTAGGAATAATAATTACTTCCATCGGATGTAAAGACGTATCGTCGTCAACTCGTTACAGAGGTCGTATTGCGTCGTGCGTCTAAACCGCCCCTAATCCGGATCATCCACTCGGCCCGTGTGGTTCAGACATTAATTTTGATGAATTCAGGTGTTGTCCATCTCAATCGTTTTCTCTCAGATAAGTCGTCATAGGATTATTTATTATTATTATCGTTAAATTCCCTTTTTTGTCATCAAAACATAACGTGAAAAACAATTTGAATAATAAGTTAGTAATAAACGTTAAGATAAAACAATTAAACTCGGTAGCTGTGAGTGTGGACAGTTGACGAGTAGATACCACCGATAGAGTGGAGTGATCGCGATTGATACGCGTCGAGTGTAATGCATCGGTAACGAGCGCGGGCGGCGGGCGGCGGGCGGCGCGCGCGCACTCCACGCGATAACCGAAATCATCACGATCGTATCGCCTCTTCAACAAGCGATCCCTATCTCACAACTTGTAATCCACATTTTATCTTTCAAATTTACATAAAATTATGCAATTTTTAACTTAAATTATACATAACTAAAGACGACATTTGTACAGCGGTACCTATCGCCGCCGGCCACAGCCACCATCTGATAATAAATGACACCAACGAATGATTTGCGAAATTATATTGTTTAGTTGTAGGAATACTTCGGACAGTACACAATTGAATATTTTCCTTTAAAGATGTGGTTTGATGAAATCTGAATAAATCTATCACTTGGAGATAATGTAGTGTACCATTGGTGGATGGAAATATTTAGAATCAGTAGTTCTAGGATAACCCCTTACAGACTTAACCCGTTTACAATATGTGTGTGAGGTGAACCAGCTGCCCGATATTTTTCCTTTATAAAAATTGGAATAATACGTAGCACAAGTCCTTTTCCGAGCTCGAGGTAGATTTCATGAAAGCTGTTGTGATTTCATTGTTAGAAGGTACGAGTTACAAATGGATTTATTTTTGCATATAGTATTAGTAGGGATTCGCGAGCGTTTGATCGTTCGAAGAAAAGGTTTTGTGTATTGTCGGCGTGATGAGCACCTGTAGGCGACCGGAGATCGCCGATAACAGCCGACCCGTTTGATCTGCGCCCAAAGGAAAGATTAATTTATGGATTACGTTTGAAGACGAATCCTTTCAAAATCATTTTCTTCATATTATATTCCGTGGACCTATTTATAAAACAAAATTATATGAGATAGCATATTTGGATGTTTGAGATGGCATGACAAAACTGTTGAACCGATGTTCAGTTGTCTATTTAAGATTATCTTTGTCTTTTTGTTATATTTGATAAAAGATGGACTTAAGTTTTCCACTCGAATGAAAAAGACATGATGTACCTATTAGTAAAGTATTAGATTCACATTTTAAAACAAAACCCACATTTTAAATTGATTGGTGTAGTTGCAGAGTGCCGTAGGTAAGTAGTTGTGTAGCTTGGTAATGGAGCCGATATTAATAAAGTTATAAACATTGTAAGTCCGCCGCTAAGTTATTGAGTTACGCCAAAGCCTTTCAGCTAGTTCGTTTCAAACGTATCAACTTTTTCATAAAATTACGTAAAGCTCTTACGGGATCAGCGCGATATTGGAAAACGGAATTAAACATTTATGAAGATTTTTATTATACGAGTAGGTAAAGATAATATTAACATTTTAACGGACACAGTACAATTGGAGTGTGCATTGACTTACACACTGCAGGATCTATTTGTAGTTTTCTTCTTATTTTATTGTCCGTCCTTTTACTTCGTGTTTTCATAAATATCAATTAATAATAAATTTACCCTAATTTTTATTCACGCTAGTCGAAACTACTAAAACTAGAAAGTTCAAGTTTCGAAGTTGGTTGTAAAGATATAGGTACTTTAAAAAATTAGAGTAAAAACTGTTCTGTGAAGTTTATGACAAAAAAACGATATTTCAACTTTTATCATTCCGTAATTAAATTCATAGACATGATTTTTTAAATAGGGCCAGTTTTGTAATCAACACCGACACAAGTTAAACAAAAATTATTTCGTTGACGTTCGTTAATCAATGTACAAGCTAATTGATGTTAATCTATGATACTAGTATAGGTAACATAACGTATTAGTCAGCACATCGGTAGGACAGTAACAGTTAACAATTAATAGCGGGTGCGCTCGTAAACGCGAGCCCGTCCGGGTGACGGCGGCACTAATCCTTCGACACGTTTACGATCAATTGTGTTTAACGCCCCTACGCATGCAGTTACAGACCTCACCCACCACCAACCGCTATTTTATATGGTTATCAACACAATAAAATATTATTTAATTGTAAAATACAAGTGCCAAGTCGGTGCCGCGAAACGCGCTTCGCAGGTTTTCCGCGCTTTTCCATAGTGTTTGTTTTGAAAACTTCATCTAAGTAACTTTTGATAGCAATTGTATTTATTATAATTAATAAGCTAATCTAGTTACTAAGGAGGTAAATAAAACAAAGTTCAGAATGCCGCCGAGTCGTTTAAGTTTCACCTTTACTAAACTTCCAAGACAAAGGCACATTTTAAATTTTTAATCTCGTAACGGATTGCGGGCGTATCCGGCGCGGGCCGCCCCTGCCGCGGAACAAGCATCTTCCATTACGGGGTACGGAGTTCGAGGCTCGGGTAATAATGATGGATAGAACCAGCCCGGATCAAAAGGTGGAACGCACGCCGCTGACGTGTTTTCATTAACTTTATAAATGGTTTCGTGCTCGGGTACCTCGTTCATTAATATTTAATAATTTTAATTTGGAGTCTTTTCTAAGGATGCGAGGCGAGGAGTTAGACATGTTCCCGCGCGCTGTGTACCCCGTGCGAGTGTACACTCCACGGGTCTCGGTGTCGCGATGTTTAGTCCCCGCGCCGAGTGTCGCCTCCGTGCATACACTCACGACCTGATTGAAAGGCTCGAGAGTACGCTCCGTTCCAAAACCCAATATAATCGCAACAAAGACTAACTTTGTTCAACCTCAGTAACGATTTAACCGAACAATCGAAGTGAATGGCTGGACTCGGGCACACGTTCTATAGTTTCACGGCTCCATTTGTTGTTTGAAAAGTTCAATTCGTTCCAACTAGAAAGGCAATTTTCGCTCGTGTTTTCGTACCATGAAACATTTATTTTGATATATTTTATCTATGTTTATTTATGAATGAATGATATGCATCAGGTGCGGTGAAGGTCACGGACGGTTCACAATCACATCCATCTGACCTCCCTCACTGTCATGTGCTACATTGATGCATTCAGGAACGGTAGAATACGATATAATCTACTTTAGATATTCTAAAGAGCATCTACGGGTTAGATTACACATCTGCATCGCATGCAATCGCACCACTTACCATCACAATACCTTGACGTGAATGCGAACTAAACATTTCATTGAAACACGTGCCAACTTTTGATCTAAGTACGGATTTATTTTATTATATAAAATTTCATTTTCTACTTTATTTGGATACATTACCTTCTCCTGTACAAATAAAGACTTAATTTAAATGCAAATAGGAGTCGTGTGAACCCCAAAATGCTCCCGTGACCCTCCACCATGGAAATGAGGACGTTTCAAACGAGGCCCGCGCCCGGCCAAATGGGACCCGCTCCGATCGACTGTTTATACATCCCCATGTGTCCCCGCGCCGCTGAACGAACACAAACGGGTTTGTGACGCGACCAATTAGACAACTACGATGATACACTACACTTGGTACCTGAAACACTGTTTAAAACTACACATATTATGTAACATAGTCCTTGCTAAATTATATCTAATATAGTTCGCAAATAACAAGAAATCTATAAGTAGAGTACCTAGCTCTTAATTTAAGGATCAAAGTTCATAATAATTGTAGTTCAATCATAGTCTCGCCCGACCAACGAAACCACATTGACGAAATATAGAAACGCAAATACGAGCTAAGTGTGTTCAGTTCAGTCAATAGCCGACATTTTCGTGGAGATCGTATCGCAAACTTAATTCTATTTGGCTTTCAATATTAAACTATTGACCTCACAAAGCCGCGGCCGAAACTTTCGCTGTGTTTACATTTAATCTTTCTTTGGACGTCTCTCAAAGGCTCTATTGAAATATCATTACTTTCTTTGTGAACCGCATCAAAGGAATGGGAATAACGAAATTGCATCATTTAATTAAATTCGTACAAATGTAGCGATCGAATATAACACTATAAGACCTTGTCAATTGGGGTCTACATCGAACAACATTGTAATTGGTCCAATTTATTTTTAAATGATGTCTCATATCTCCTTCTACCATATAGTAAGTCACGTTTATGTCAACAACATCTCTAGCATTACTGCGGTCTAGACTTCGGCCGGCATTCCATTATGGTAGAGATAAGTTCGAGAACTATATTCAAAACTCCAACTTGCTACTAAATTACAGAAAACTAAGTTTTAGAATAAACATTCCAAGTCTAGTACGTGGAATACTTCGTTAGGGTAATGAGATAGTTTGAAATAATTAGTTTTTACATTGTTTTTGTGTCTCCTTTTGAGAGAACCGAGCGACTTCTCTCGACGGTTGTACGAATAGAAATAATAGTCGACTGGTTCTATTACGCTCTGGTTGATGCTAATAAGGAACGTGAACCAGTCATAATTGCACGCCGGCGCGGGAGTGTAGTGCGGAGACGCGGCCCATCGCGACACACGCATTATGATACACTCCTCACATCGTCATTGGATTAAAGTCTCCAGAATAACGAACACGGCATTACCGGCGGCCGGCGGCGGAATCCCATCGGCTTACTAAGTAAATGTTTACACAAATATGTTTATAGAGATTCAACTCACCCAAATATTAAACATTGTCTAATTGTTTTACGTCGTAATCTTCCGCTTCAAAGTGTTGTGACCGCGTAGAACAAAATAAGCTAATTTTTTATTGTAAATCAGCCATTTTCTATATAAATTGAAAGTAAATCATTTGTAAGAATACCTCTAAGTCACTTGGTACCTACCTGTATTGTGTGTCCACCGTGACCAACCGTATTCTCATACTGTGTGCCAGTCGCCCCCGCCACGTCAGTAGGTACTCATCTAGTGACGTGCCCCCGCCACGGACCTCATCATTAACACAATGTTTTCTTTGTTCCAGATTGTTCCATGCACCTCCCCCCTTTACCCAGTGTTAGTACTTTCTTCTTCATCTGACTGTCACCTTAATTGTACAGTATGTAGTGTTGTAAATATTATTTAGTGTTAGACAATAGTTAATTAAACTGTAAATAAGATAGTGACTTAAAACATAGTTTTAGTGCGATAGAGACGCAATGATAGAAGTGGGTTAGTGTTTCACGGTGTGAGGGAGAAGACAACATGTCGCTCCCGATGAAGCGTTCGTTCAGCTCGGAGGGGGGAGCCTCCTCCAAGAGGGATTGGAAGATGAGGCTCAGCCTGAGGAGCCGCAGCGGTCACAGTGTGGTGAGTAACCTTTTACAATTTTTGTGTTTCATACTACAGTTCTAGGGAAAGAAAAACATACTCCGTTATCGCTTGGAAGACCACCGAGCAAGGAAAATTTAAACTGAAACCGATAAATAACAACTCCTTGTTCTGACAACAATCTATTGAAAATACAGTCATTTGCGATCGTGTCGTGTATCCGTCGGCAGCCGCGGCCGGATGAGATGAGATAAGCCGCTCTTTGTTGAATAATGGCACAAATAAATTTCTTCCTTGTCGAAGATTGATATCTGTTACAAAGAGATACCGGCGAGCGACAGGTGTGCTGACCTCCTCGGAACAAAGAGAGGCACCATGTCCGGACAGCCGGTTTGCGCCTCCGTCATCTCCCGCTCCCATCGCATTCATCAGCCGAGGGGGAGGGGGGATGGTACTTGATAACACTTCGATCGCCAGTCAAAAGATCCTCTGACAAATGTCCCCGAAATCGAGAAGCAAGTAATTCTATTATGTTTTATCTGGCCAGTGAAAGCATTTCTACTCGGCGTAACATAAAAATATGCAAATAGAGTTATTCAAAATAGCGACGGTTTGATTGGTTGGAAACGGCATCAGTGATAACTGCCATCTGGATAGCTTCCTATTGTAATTGTGTTTGGGTGACCGCGCGCTGCGACGCTCTGTCTGCTCATTACAAGAGGACAGTCCAACTCGTGCGTTAATGCAACAATAGATGGTTTCGATGAGCCGCGCAATCCGTTACATATCAAAGTACACAAAGAGTAACCAGCTGTCTCTGTCTGGCGCTAGAATTTACAAAACCTGTAACATTTCAAAAACTGGTAACAGACAGGTTAATTTAGGAAATATCTCTGTGTCAGGCTTTGGTCGGGAACATCAAACGGCGTTTCATTTGGCCGCGGGTTTTCGCCAAATTGTTTGCAAACTGAGATTGAGTTAACTACATCAAGTCGGGACGCGGCGACGGAGCACACACGCCGATCTCATTTAACAGTTTATACTATCAATTCCCGTTCGCACATATCCAACTTAGTCCATAAACTTGACTAATTGTTGATTAGATTATTCCCAAAATAAACGTAAAGTCCCATCTAGTAAGATCTTAGAACAAACACGTCTCCCACAAATGATAAATATACATAGTACAGTGTGGAGGAATAGGAATAGAATCAAACCCGAGCTAATACCTACATATATGATATTCAAAATACGAGTATACAGTAGATAATGTAGTTATTGAATATTGACAAAGCAATAGTATGAGAGTCGGCGTGCCTGTGGTTCCGGAGGGCGGTCACTCGGCCACAGCCGCAGGGCGCGCCGCCGGACACAGGACCTCATGAATTGCAAATAAATAACATGAATAATTTACTCTCTACAACATTAACATCATAATTTGCGAACGCACCGCTCCTCTACAAATTAATATCAATTGAAATTGAGTAGTTTGCGGTCCCTAATAAACATAAGTAGTTGGATGTCCGCAGCGGTCAAGTTCAAAGGTAGCCACCGGCGCGACGGACGTTGGTCATTGCGTTTACACATCGAATAACTTTGAAAACAAATATTAAACTTTACTTTGATACAAAGTTTGTGTAATAATTGATTTGTTGATGCCATTAGTTTTGCAATAAAATGAGCTTATAGTTCGCCAACTAAATATTGCAATATTGTGAATGTATTTAAAAGTAACTTTTTATAGCGATATTTCTCGTAAAAAGTTCGTATATTTAATTTTGAGGGACACGTGTCCTGTCAGATATTTCAATACAAAATCCAATAGAAATAAATTATGTGAAACTTCAGCGAGGAGTCGCCGCGGCGGCGGGTGGCCGGAGGGCTCACCGAGACGTCAATCATTGGGGTTTAAGTAAAAGGACAACTTTTAATTCGATCACAAACGCGTTAACAGTAAATCAAATTGAAATGTCGTTTAATGACTGGCGCTGGATGGTGTTTGATTTGAGGGTGACGCCCGCGCCGCGCCGTTCTATAGAATGTTCTGGAGTTCAGCAAACACTCACCTTTACAAAGAAAACCATTTGAAAGTTTACCAATTACAGCTTATAGCTCATAATAACTTGACTGTAGGCAAACAAAAAGTTTTGTTAGTAGTTATTTTAGTAATGATTTTTTTTCGTGATGATTACTTTCATATTAAGACAATCATAATTTTTCCTATACCCACCTACTCGTACATAGCTAATTAATTAATCAAGATATTTTTGTTACAAAAAAGGCAAAGGAGTGGATACTTTTGTATTTCATGAAAGCTCTTAGAAAACTCGTGATGCGTGTCTAAGGCGGCTGAGTAATTAAATAACTGATTACAGAGTGTATTTCGAATGTAGATGAATGAATCACAAACATTCCTTTGGCGCAGGTTAATTCGTGCCAAAAGAGAGTAACGCCGCGCGCGATCGCTCCACATGAGTTACGGTTATCGAGTGTCGAGGCAATAGTTCAAAAGGAACCTTACAAGCTTATTGTAAGGAATACTATTGTGTGTCGCGACTCGCGATCGGCTTCCCTAAACGTGTTATAGGGCCGAGTGGCAGCGTCTCACAACCGACTGCGGTTGATTTACGATTGCATCGTTTGCCACCGGTCGGTCACGGTTGGCACGTAATTATGTTCTTTATAATGTACCAAACAAGACCTAGATTCCCGTCCGGGTGTTTAGTAAACAAACCCGGGCTAATTCGGTGCGAGTGTGATCCGCGCGGCGGCCGTTACCTCGGGTCCGCGCTGAGGTAGACAAATACTCTCGCTTTGATCTCCTTCTTTCATTGTTAACGCGTTTTTGGAAACGGATTTAACCACGTATCGAGAAACACCTATCATTGTATCCGATATTTACATTTGAATGCAGATCACTGAGTTTGTTTGCGGGCAAACATGCCGATTGTTCGACTCAAATGACATTTAAACTTTGGATTCGAGTAACGAGTTCGATAAGATGATTAAATGACAATGTAATACGGTTGTAATCTGAGAGTAAAAGTTTAGTGATAACCGTCGGCCGGCGGAGGACACTCTCTAAAGATTTCGGGCGAGATTGGAAGAAAAAGGTTTTTAGAAAAATACAAAGTTTTCGTATTACACCAACCGACAAATTCAGGTGTTCATACATAGGTATATACTTATATATAATAGCATTTTAACGAGAAGGTTTAACGTTTCAGAGTTTTGCATTCCATTAATGTTTCGATTGACAAGTATCACCGCTGGACGTGAGACGAATGCATTCATTATTTGACGTCATCAATTTTTAGTTCTTATATCGTATCACGATATAATGATACATTTCACTTACCGTTGCGTTCAAAAAAGCTTGTACGGATATTTCATAGGTTTTTTATAAAGTACTGCAAATAGAATTATTGATATCAATGTAATATTCCTCATTAAGAAGCCAGTTGTGATGTCAATGTAAAAAAAATCATTTATGTCCATTCACCGTCTATATTTGATATTTTTATCAATAGCCCAAGTCGACGCGCGAGTACTTCAGGGCGGGCGGAATTCCGGCGGAAGGCCCGCTTCCCCGCCCCGCCGCCCGCTCGCCCGCTCCCGCTCGTCCGCCGAAAAATCACACTCATTTCAGTTTGACTATTCAACCTCACACAGCTTTCTGTTTATGTACCTTCTAAACATTATTGTAATACTTGTATTCTTTCAAAAAGTAGAGTTCCATTTTTAACGTCACAAAAACAGAACTCGACTTCAAAATCACCAACATCCATTCAGACGTCAGGTACTACAGACGAGTGTGTTAATGTTTCTTATCAGGTCAAAACATCTCTGCACGAAGGACCCAAATTAGGGAGTTCTATTGCGGAAAACTGGCCATTACATTAACACACACTCTATTCCACGCCATGTTTTAAAATTTAGCAAAACATTGGAACTTTGATAATACTTTATTTGTCACTCTATTGTTTATGTATTTAGTTATCAACAGAAAGTCTACTAAAGACTAGTATTACTTACTATACTCGTAGATAATAGTAATTGAAGACATTGTTCTCCCAAACCCGGTGATGATCTGAGATCGCGTCACAAATAGAGCCGACACCGCCCGTAAACAATACAGTTGTGTCTGCGCCGCTCTAGACTACACAATACATTTAAAACACGCGTCACTCATCATCTCTAACAACAACTAACTACTTTAATTATGAATCATGCAATATTTGATACATTCAAACATAAACTCAGATCTTCACATTCTTAAAACGAATAAAATTCGTTTAAATAGATCACACTAGAGTTTGCTATTGATTTACAATATTAAATCGTACTAATCGGCATATTGTACACAGTCGTTCTTCACTGTCTTACTCCCTCCTCCTCAGTAAACAAGCTGCCTAATTCAAAAAGATTTTCTCAAATCGGATTAGTAGAGATTAACGCGATGAAATAAACAAATTGCCTCTTTATAATATTGGTATAATTATGCCTATTTATTATTCACTTAGTCAAACAAAATAACCTCCCATTTGAACCAAACAAACAATATTTTATTTTCATAGCGACATATGTGTATTTTCTCATCATTGTGAGTTGGTCTAACTGACATATAATAATTTTAATAGCAGCGTTTTGCTCGACTTTATTAAGTTTTAGTTCGGCGTAATTAGTTTCAGGCGAAACATGAAAGAGCGTTTTAGTTTCGCTCCGCTCTATAACTACATTCAAAGATTTTTCCGAGCTTAACTTTGTCATTGGAAGCTTATTCAAAAGGTGACTCTGCTGGCGAATGACTGCAGACACTATACATCTTCATTATCGATGAAAACAAGTCCAACTGATGCAAACAACGTCTCGCCGCCACTCACACCGAACTGTAACAGAATAACAATGAACACGAATCAATTTAACGCGAACATTCCATAAATGATATAAATTATATTGAGTTACGGTGCCATACGAGATTTCTCATGATTTATGTCTAATCAATATCACATACTAATACAAAATAAATGTTGATTCAATGGTAATATGTTTGTGAAATGTGTATGTCCACCGTTAGCTATATTGCGTGCATGTAAAATGTGTCAAATATAATATAACCCAACGGCTACAGTAAAATATTGAACCAATCTAATTTTCCTTCTATTTTAATGTACTTATCAGTGAAAGAGGCCTTTGCTCTACGATAGGATCTAACAGACCGATACTTTTCTTCTAGTGATAACTAATGCACAGAGCCGCAAGTATGAACTAGTGCGCTATAATTATGTGTGTGTGTGTGACCGTGGTCGGGGTCACAATCAGATCAGTTTCAGCGCGGTCCAATCCGTCAACGTCAACCCTATTAATCCGAGGATTTCATTAGCCCGCGCCGGTGATTTTTCACGAGATCCGCCGATCCATTTGATAATCAAGTATTTATGTTTGAACAACAAGTTACATGTGTCGTCGACTCCGCTAATTGTAGACCGACCGCGGCCGCGAGGCTCCGAGCCCCCGGCCCCGCGCCCCCGGCCCCGAGCCCCCGCCACCCGTCGCATGAGGCCCCGATCCCCAATTACATCGTCAATATTTAATCAACAATTAAATCCGAATTCCCGATGAATTAATTATTTGGCTTAACATGTGATTATTATTGATAGACAACAGATTGTAATATTATATAATGTTATCGTATTATTATGATAAATTATATGATACATTCCGTTAACGATAACAATCATTATAAGTACATATACATTGTACATATGTATGTTACAATATATCTATAACATACTATTACACAGATAATACGACGATAACATGGAGCTAATTAGATAAGTCTTACGCAAAAACACAAAAATGACCTTTATTGTACACTTACCTATATTTTGATAATACGAGTATTACCGTGCCTATATAATAACGATATAATAACGATATAATTAACTAACAACTTTTGAAAATAAATAATTATCCGGAGACATATCACACCATCGCTCTACAATCCCAAACTAAGCCAAGCTTTTACTACGATGGGTGTTAGACAACGGATAAACATATTTAAATACTTATTTCTTGTAATTACATAGGTAATTAGAATACATAGAAAATAATAAGTAAGTACATAATAATTAAAAAAGTTGATACTACGGATTAATAGAACTAATATCAACAAATAGGTCTTCATAGTAAGTTTATTTTACACTAGATGGCACCACTAGTAAAGTTAGAACACGATAACGATATTGTTCGGTAGGATGGGGGCTTGCGTCCCATCGTACTACTCTCTACGAGCATTGAGCAGAGCCGCTGCCTTGGTGGACACCTTCTGTGTCCAACAGGGTAGTTAATAAATATATCTTATCGAATTTTTGAATAGCATTAACACACTATGCAGTGTGCAGTGCTGTAATTTATTGATATCATCCTACTAATATAATAAATGCGAAAGTTTGGATGTTTGTTACTCTTTGACGCAAAAACTACTGTATCGATTTAGATCAAATTTGGTACAGATGTTCCTTATAACTAGGAATAACACACAGGATACTTTTTTCCTGAAATTCCCATGGGATTAGGATTTACGTTGGTAAAACCGCGGGGCGCAGCTAGTTACTAATATTATAAATGTGAAAGTAACTCTGTCTGTTACCTTTTCACGGTTAAACTACTGAACCGATTGGATTGGATATAAGCTATGTTTTATTACTACGTGATCGGGAACTATGCGGGAAAACCGCGGGGCACAGCTAGTAAGTAAATAAGTTTAAGTAGGTACTTATAAACGCGCTTAATGTGTACTAAATAACTGTTGTATTTCGTGTAATCTGCCATTATATTACTAGTTATATACCAGGTACATACTCGTATATACTGTAATACTAGACTACCATTGTTTAATTGGTGTAGTCTTTGTAATGGAATCCAGTTGTATTCTCCTAGGAAATCAGAGGAAACATAGGCTCGGGTGGTACATTGTACTGTAGATGAGGCTTTTTGAAACTGGTCGTGCCGCGCGGTATTACCCGCGATCACAGCAGTCCTTTGAGTATCGCAATGAAAAGTAGATGTTTTTATACTTGTAAAAGATTAAAAGTTAGTATTGATTGGTAGACATAGACAGTTATACAGATGAAGGGATAAACTTCGTAAATGTTTAAGATTTAAAAAAATAGTTAATTCTTTTATATAAAAAATACACTTCTTTGTGTCGCACACACAAAATCTTTTTTGAAACACAACAACCAAAACTGGTAGACGTGGGAGAAATCTGATGCTGCGAACATTTACACATGAATACAGATACACAGACTCGCTCAACAAACTTATATCACTTCTCTTTTGTGTTGAGGGTTCAAAAGGAATTTATTTTAAACTGTAACATTTTGTATATAAATAGTGAGACGTCTTACATCGTCTTTAACGTTATGCATCGCTGGGGACGCCTACGTGTGACCTATTATAGATATTCCTATTGTAGTGAGCTTAAGGAGCGAATAGAACCGCAACATATTGTCATGCACACGCTCACAATATTACGCGACAACAGTTAATTTTGAACTTTATATTTATGATATTAAAAATATTAGGCAATAGAACATTATTTGGTCACCGTGCCCAAAAAATGTCGTATCGTATGTAAGTCAGTAGGCTAACGCATTTCAGTGATTGTAATACATTAAGGAATAGTCGAAATCACTGGTTCCTACCAGCGCACCGCCCTTCGAATAGGCATTTTCACTTATACTTAATTATAATAATGAAGATTCAATAACAGCAATTTCCGAATCCGAATATAAATTCAAAAGCAACATTATTCGGTTTGCGTTACAAACGGTAAGCGGTTCGTTGATATCGTTATTCATCCTTTTATTCAATTCTTAACAGCCTTTTATAAATACGCGTCCCATATATTATTTTATAAAGAACGCCGTAAAAAGGTAAAGGATCTCTCATGACTCCGAATGTGGAATACACCTGACTGGGCGCCCCGCACCGCCCCACACCGCCACCGCCGCGACTGGTACACGAATGTCAAACATAAACCTCTTGTGAAAATATAAGATTCGAGACGGAAAATGACGATCTTCCTCGTTCATTTAATAAATGAGAAATCTGCAATTACGGAGTGAGTGCCGACCTCGGGAATGTCTCTCATGTGTACTTTGTGCTCCAATATATTAGTATTTATACAAATAGACAATTTTACCGGTTCTTTGACGACCGCTTTCAAAGCTCTATAACGATTTCATTTTCGATGAGTACCGCTTGAGCACATTGACACTAGATCGTAAAAGGCAATAGTGTCGTAGTTTAATAGTTTCATAGGGGTAGAATAGATTTAACATACTTACTTATGATATAAGTGTTTAAGTCTAGACTGATTTTATAGAAGTGGTACTAAGTAGAGTATGAAAGTTGTTAGACATCACAGATCGCTGATGCGCGTGATCAATGCGGATTACCATGTAGGATCAGTAGTTGATAACCGTTTGGTCATAATGAAGAGAGTATTGCGCGATAAACAGTAGCTCTAATATCAAGAATTGTATTATTTATTCAAACTAATGTTGACCACTTTTGTCGTAGGACGCGCTGCGCGGCCGGCGCTGTGCGTCGCTCCGCTCCGCAGCCACGGCAGCACGTGGCGGCGACGAGTCGGGGCGCAGCACCCCGTCGCAGGCTCCTCGGGCTTCGCCCTCCCCCGCTGACACGCCCGCACCCAAGAAATCTAACTGGGAAGTCATCGAGCACTTCTCATCGGGCCGGAGCCGGACCAGGACACCCACCGCGGTAAGTACACACACGGACTTTCAGACTCTTCTCTGGCAGCAACCATCACCAGGTAAGTATGTACGTAAGTATCAATCAGCATATCGAACACAACACATAACTCATCCAATATACATCAAAATTTATCCAATTTGCATCAAATATTTTATCCAATTTCATATCGTAACGTATACGCGTGGTACGTTTACGGTTCTGGTCAACCTTGGTTAATATTTAATTAGTATTTATCGGTGATTACCTAAACCAGTCGGACATCCAGTGATCGATGCGCTGTGACCACAGCCAGCGCCATCCCATCGCGGTAATGGCTAATACCCTAATACCAACTGACGAACGGCGAACTCTGCCATTTGCAGTGACCTTATGTCAAAGGGTATTCACTGAGGTCGGTATTCGCAGTATTCAAACCCGCGCGCCGAATACTGGTGTGACAGGCGAGAGCGGCCGGCGACGGCTTTGTATCGCAATGTGCAGATTAACGACATACCGAATAACATGGGTCCAATATAAATCGGAGCGATGATTTGTTCGCAGTTTTTGTGCGGCTGAGTTATCAGTTTACTTTAGTTGGTAATTAAATTTGTATGGAGCGATATATGAGCCGGGATACTCGCGATCTCTAACAATTGATGTCTGATTATACATGTAACGGAAGTAGACTGACATACAAAATTAATAAATGTGACATAATGTGCTCCCGCCCTTATTACCAAAGTTGATATGCGATATTGATCGAGCAACGCGTAGGAATGTTACCGATAAAATGTTCGCGATATTCACGGGTGAGTACCGTCACCGTACCGGCGCGCGGCGGGCGGCGGTACTGTACGCGGCATGTGCCGCGGTGGATGTATTCAATTAAAATCCCTTTTGTGCCGGTAGGAGCGAACGCCGTACATCACTGTACTTATTAATGTATATTAGCTGTCACATGCGGTTTCGCTCGCGCTGTTTGCGCCATGGAAATATCGGAATAAAGGGAGCGGAACAAAGTTTTACGCCAAACTACCAATAAAAGTCAAATCATATAACGTGTGCCGGAGATAAGTCTACATCGAGGCGCACTCCGTACGAATATCGTATAAAAAGGATCTTATATTACGCTCCAGAAAATTCTGTCACACAGTTAAAATCTTTCCGAAGTCACTTCGCTCGTTTTGGAGATTTGCTCGGACGACCGAGAGGCTTAATTTTAACTTGTTTAGGTTTTCTTACCGTGTCCGTCTGTGTTTATATTGTATTTATATGGAAATGACAGACAGACAGATCGATTGTATGAATACTTGTTTGACTGTTTATAATTT
This sequence comes from Timandra comae, assembly GCA_958496195.1. Taxonomy (NCBI): domain Eukaryota; kingdom Metazoa; phylum Arthropoda; class Insecta; order Lepidoptera; family Geometridae; genus Timandra; species Timandra comae. The sequence goes on from OY292353.1 coordinate 19,226,450, forward strand.
CCGTGCGGTCATTTGTTGACCCATCCCGGGCCCGGCACTAACAGCGCCCGCCGGCCAATCGCGAACATTGTGCGCCCAGTGCGTTACATGTGTGTTACAGCTGACGTAAAGAGGATTAAACTCGTATGTAGTAGTGGTGGTGGCTGTAAAGTCATTTTGATTTTAAAGTGCACTTTACAGTTTCGTGGTCACTCACTGTTACGCCACTATACTACCTCGGTACACACACGGTCTGTTATTTGTAATGCTATGGCAGTTAAAGCATGTTTTATGGGTAGATACATAATCCTAACAGGTGTATTAAAACAAGGTGATCTTTTCAAGTGGGTGTGGTAGACATAAAAGATTTAAGGAGTGACTTATCAAAACTGCTCATTTCTATGAGTGTGATCCCTTTTTCAGTATCAAGTTTTACATTATACGTTGTCAAGTGCATAAAAGGATGCTTTTTAACCCAAAATTCGTACGGAATCAGTTGAAACGGGATATAGGTGCGTAAACCGCGGTTACGGTAAAACGATATTTACGAGTTAGATTCCCGAAAGATATAAATATATGAGTGATCCATATTTTTGTGTAGTCGGGTGTGTGTAAGAAAAAGAGCGCGGTGATTTTGAGTATTTTCTAAATTATTTTTAGCACATCTTAATTAAAGATAATCTAAGTTATAAGTCAATAGAAATAAGATACTTAATCTTAACGATTGATTATATATCGATAATAGATATTGTATTGAATCAAATGAAGCCCCAAGGCCCCAAGTGCACAATAACACTATTCTAGTTCAAACGGTTTCTAATGATAATTGACACTACTTAGTGTCCATTAGAGAGACGGACCGAGTTTTAATGTAATTGACATTTAACCCCGATCGAACAGACTAGATCATTAGTATTATATTACGAGCCATAGACAGCTGAGATTTATATAAATAACATAATTAGATCACAGAAAAAGCTCCTCTCTTTAAGTCGTTCAGTTAAAGGGGGTAGGTATATTTAATAATCAAGATGGACGCCTAAAACTGTTTACTTATTATAAGGCTGATCTCAAACGTTGCGATTCGAGTACGAAATTCGTATTTATTCGGTAACTCGGTACGTAGCTCACAACACCTACTTATTTACTTTGATGAATTATTTACCAGTGTTTCGGGGCATTGAGGAGAATAATGAAGTGTCACAGAGTAGCGATGGCAGTGGGATAACACGGGGCGAGCCGCGGCACGCTATAAGTTATGTTGGGGCTACAATAACAACACAACGGTCCACCGGCTCGGGTCGCATGTCGGTGTGGTCGGGCAATTGAACCCGATTTATTGAATGATATTCTAACAACTATACCAAGTTGCCTATGAACAGCCAAACTAAGATAGTGTTTTGGAATTAAACATTTTGTCATTATGTGGTTTTGCCTTCATATCTAGAGTATCTATGTAATAGTGACTACTTATTAGTTCATAACTGTAGCATACGTAAACATACATTCACAACTGACCACCTAATGTGTAATTTACAGTAAATTATTCAAAGTAAATACGAGTAAAGCCACAAATATTGTAAAGAACCAACACAATGTGTACACCGGCGCGGGCGGCGCGCGGCGCGCGGCGCGGCCTTCAGCGCGCCTCAATATTACGAATACAATTTCACATGAATTTTGTTTACTGATTTCTTCATTGTTCAAGTAACTTTGTATTGTGCGCGAACAAGGTATTTGTCCGGGCCTGATTGCAAATTACGACCTCAATATGTACACGATTTACGGAATATAGAATCTCCATTCATATGAGAATAACAACACAACTTATTCAATTTTACTCTGTGTAATATTTCGGATTATGTTTAGTAAGAATATTAATAATGTTCACATGAAGTTTAATGATTCAAAACATTTTAATTGCCGACACATTTTGTGGATACCGTTTCAGGTAGGCGCGCGCTCGCCGCGAGATGGAGAACTTATTATGTTTTCATCATTCGATACATTTTCCTCAATTGGACGAAACAAAGCAATTTAATCTTTGCGCTTTTCGTAAGTAATAACTAGTGGGGTCACATGATCGGTAATATTGTTCTTGTCGACCGCGACTCGGTGCGTGTCCCGCGGGCTCGCAGCCCCGCCCCGCGGGAAATATCGCTCATGGAAACTTAGTGAACTGGTCCGAACTGGATTTTGTTGAGGTTTAGCGCGGGCCGGCGCCGCCCCGCGGGACCCTCCATAGGGGCTCGCTCCATATTGTTTGACCGATCGGTCTCACACCGCCCGCCCGCCCGCTGGTCACTCACTACGCTGCTGAAGTATTTCAATGAATACAGTGTGAGCCGCTATGAATTTACGTTTCAATTAAAAAAAGCTTAAAACACCTTTTCCAAGTATTTGTTCCGCTCATATAAAATGTTAAATCATATTTGGTTGAAGTGTATTTTCGAGTGAAGTTCACAGTTGGGTTGAAGTCGGAACTCTCGAATCGGAAGCCTCTCCAATAAAACCGACGATTTTATTTTAATGAAACGAGCACACGTTCCGATGATAACGACTCCCTTTGAAATATTAAGCGCCGTCAACGCGAACACAAACATTTTGAATTTAATTTAGTGAGGTACCCTCTCAATATCCGACACAAAATATAATCGTTCCGCGTCCCGTGACCCCGATGTTGTCGATAAAACACCCAATTTCCTAACAAAATAATCTTTATTCAATACTTACTCTCTCTATTGTTTTTGTAAGAAACGAAATTTCATCACATCCATCCGAACATATTACCAATAAAAAACTCCTCTGTTTGAGGAGAATACTTTTGTGAAATGTTTTCTTTGGAGAAATTAATAAATGATTCAATCTAGGGGACGGAACACTCAAAGAGTATAAGTTGTTGTTAATGATACTCTACCTGTAATATACTCTATATTACGGTAGAGTATCACCAACAACAACTCGTGAAATTACAAACAATTCGATATAATTCCGACGAGTATTCAAGTGCTGTTACTGATGAACATTATTTTAATACGAATAAGTGGTTAAGAAATATTTAGGGAATCAGAAATTTAAAACAAATAAAAGTATTTCACCAATTTTCTTTCAATACTCGTACGTTTCGTTGAAACAGTGAAAATATTTTAATCTATAATAAATCTTGAATATTAGTACTTGAAAAATAACTTGATATAAGTAAGTTTTAATCTAAAATATTATCAGAATTTATATATTAATACTATGAGATAATATATTTTAGTGAAACCTCAAACTAGTACTTAGTATATTGCTTTTTACATGGTCTTGGTCATGTTGTCGAAATGCGTGCCTCCTGATATGTCATTGATCATCGCCACAAGAACAGTTGATAGATAGAGAAGTCTACTTTTTGCTCCTTAAAGCCATGGCCGAAGACATTTGTATAAACTCTAGCGGCCGATTCTGATAAGTTCTAAAGCGTTGGTTGCGGGATTTGACCTCCACTTATACTCGTAGTTGAAGTTAAATAGAACGCGCCTCGTAAAGGGCTCGCGGGTTTATGGGTATGCGGCGAGTGGTGAGTGGTGGTAACATTGTGGGCAATGCCAATACTCCGATGCCCTCACTCCGGCCGGCGGCGCTCCGGTGTCGGAGGTACCTTTTAATTTCAAACGAGCGCGAGTATCGCTCGCGTCCATTTTCCTTTTCGAGTGGTTGTAATTGAATTTTCTTTTGTCGAACTTTCCATCGCCAATCCCGCTTCGGATTTTAACGTTATTAAAAATATTTTTAGGCATATTTTACCTTCCATTAACTTTAGGTAAAATGTCGGCTCGGCCCACCCGAGGTGCCACTTCTCCGACTCGGGATTACTTACACCTCACCGTTTGATTTTAACGATATTTACGTAGAACACAATTACTGCGATAGTACGCCTTCACAATTATAGTACATTTTTCACTAACATTCTCGGATACACTCTAATAATAACACAATCAATTACCCTATCATCGCATTAAGCACCGCGCACTAACTATGTATATTCCCTGTATCGGCGGTATCAACAACTACGCACACAGTGATTCATGCACACGCCGACCGACGGATAAACAATAGTTAATCAGTGTTATTATATTAGTATGCTACTCACACAATCTTGATCGTAATTATTGATATTGCGAACCAACACTTCTGTTCCTCAACTCGCACGCAACATCACCTGGTTGATCGAGCTCTTCTCGTTCGCATGTAACTCGATCGACTTTTTCCCCCGTAAACCGGTGTAATACAATTTTCATAAGCACTTTGAATAGATTGTCGGTCGCTTCTCAACAGAATACTTCAGAGTTTACTATACGGAGACAGTGAATTTTTCCTGGCATGAGACCTTGTTTGATCGATTCTTTGCGCCTGTAATCCCGGATATTACCGTGGACCGTTTTTTAATGGTTACATATATTGCTACTGTGGCTACAATTCCGCGTTCCTTACGTCTGGTTGGTAAAATATGTTTAGCGAAACATTAGCACCAGGCGCCGGGTGTGCGCATATCCTAATAGTTTCAGTAACGAATTGGTCAGTGACGGACAGCGAGTAAACAATGCAAGTAGTCAGCTGAGAAAGACGTTAAAGAAACGCGTTATAAATATAACGTAGGTGGTCCATTAGTGGGGTGACGTCACGCCGCGACTCGATGACTACACCCGTTGAATGGCCGCTGTCAGTCTGTCTGTTCAGCCGCTCACCGGGATTACAGTCGCCACGTACCGCACTGTTCACGCACAAAAGAAATTATTATTTAAACAATACATACCTAGTTTTACACCGAGCGCTATTCTTCAATCACTAATAATGTAATAATTAGTATAAGTAAGTACTCATTTGTTGTTATATTTGTTTTTACCTCTATTAATGTTAAATTCTAAGTGTGTATAACTATAACTATATCTTGTTATTTGTTTTTAATTTAAGTACTTACAATATGTAATATGTACTTATCTTGTTAACTAAGTATCCAAATATTTTATTTTTATTCTTTTTTTCTAATTATCTTCTTTTTGTTAAACTTTATTAATGATAATTTTATAACGAAGAAAATTCTCTATTTTTTTTAACTTGTTTTTGTAAACATTATTATTATAATTGTATAAATAATTCTTATGCTGTGCCCTTACAGGGTGCATGTTGATACTAACCTCTGTATTATATACATTAAGTCACCTACTCGTATAACAACATGTATAAGCAAGAAATAAATAAATAAATAAACAAAAGTTAGTTCACCGCAAACATTTGCTAACGATTGATTGACGAAAGAGACCGAAAAAGTTTTCAAGTTGTCACAGTAGCGAAGTTTCTGAAATCACTAAAGAATTTCAGTGTTTAGTCGAATGTTAATCGTAATGCTTACAATAATCAACAAACGTTTGTGTTAAATTCCAAATTACTTGGAAAACTAATTATGTTTTAATAACAATTAAGTACAAACAATAGTTGGTGAAGTTTACAGCAGAAAGGGAAGCTTTTGTTCGTTAGATTAGTTGTCAAAATAAGACCGTTTAGTGTATTTGACATAATTATTATTGCGGAGACCGATTATGGAAACTGCCTTTGGTGTGTTTTGATCAGTGCGTGTTTGGGTAAAGGATAGACGACTGGATGGGTATTGTTTCCGTCGTAATCTGTTTTACATTTGCCTGAACTCGGAGACATATTGGCACAAAGAGCGTTATCGCTTGCGATGAACACGTTTAGTTACACAATAGACGTGTGCTGCGGTTTTAGGTCCACATTCATACACTCAATTTGGGATAATACACAAGTTTCAGAGTTAGTTTAGTAGTTACAGAGATTACTTAAACCAGTAGGTAGATTACTTTTAACTTTCATTGTAGTTTATTAATACACAGTTGTATTATTTTTCGTCCATTGTAGGATAAATATAATAATACTACTCAACAAGCAAGCAATGAGTATTTAACAGTTAACTGGACACATTACACGCGCAACATTTTCTGAATTGGGCGACAAGCTTCAGACAAAGAGTGGAACTTAAAACATGTTTATAGGAGCATCGCTCCTGGTGTAATGTAACGTGACACGTCTGTGTGCAGTGAACCGGGAGTGGCCCGGCGCGGGCGTGAACCCGCGGGACGGCCGACGACACCGCCTCACCGGGGCCTCCAGTAACTGGAGATACAGATGATCTGATCATTCAGGACGATCTGCATATCAAACCCTCAAACTCAATGTTAACAAGTTCATGTGTTATTGTGATATTATGATACGTACATATTCGTCAGCGAGTCGTAATTGAGATTAAACTGTAACCTGCACCCTTTACACGCTGTAACTATTACCACAGCCATTACTTAAACGACCGATCAACTTGTCAAGAATAACAAAGTAAGTTGCCAGACAACATAACCTAATTGAATTACGGTGTCTCGCAAACATTGAACCTGGCTCCCTGGCACCTCACTCGCACAACATAACTTGCAATAAACAGATAAATTGGTTTTCCCGTTAAACATACAACGGTAAAGTAAACGAAACTTGTTATCGAATCGGGAAACGTTATTATTTCTGCGGGTTTGAGTAGCGCGCGTCGCTCGTGCCGCGATCGCATCACAAAGGGCACCACAATTAAATATGAGTAAACATTTGTTGTTACAAGACCGTAAAGTTCGTCTGCAGGACAAAGGCGTTTCTATTCTCTTTCAGTTTCCTTAAACAAACCCGCCTTGTCTCTCTATTTTGCTAGCGGTCTCCGATCGGTTGTTGTTTTGACCCCGTTTGTCATGTGACAGACGAGGACCTCCTAATCCCAGTAAAGTTTGACAGTTTTTTGGGACAAGCAAGTCCTGAAGGTTATTACCGTAATTCGAATGATATTTTATCTGGCATCTCAAGTTTTGTTAGTTGATGCCTAACATTTTATTTTGTATCAAATATTTATAACCTGAAACCACATGAGCCGAAACTGTGAATCTAAAACGGAAACTTGTGACCGACTCTATTTACTAGTTCAGTTAGTATTATACCTGTCCTCGCTAACAATAACTTCGCTTTAGAATTTTTATTTGAGTATAAAAATATTTATAAATGTGATATTGTTTGTGGAGTGTGAACCAGTTTAGCGCGTCGAACAAAAGTCACGTTCCGGGTGCATCGCGGGGATAATATATTCATCGGCAATCCGTGATTCACATGGAAACGGATCGGTCGGTGTTCTGTTTGTTTGACTACTTTTAAAAATTCATTTCGCTTTGTACAGGAATCTGAAAAATGTTTTTGAAGCGCACTGTAAGGGTGGAAATATTTGGACTTGAAAACATACCTATAGCGGTTCTTTCAGAAGGGTTTATTATATTATGTTTTACGTATTCCTAACTGGCACTCCACTCTGCATCATATTCAATTAGTGCTCGCACTTTGCCTTCCGGAGCTAGTTCCTTCCGGTGCCAAGTTTTATGAATCAAACATTTCTATGGAGCTCAATATTTCAACAAGCTTCTTGTGCACGTTCAAAAACATGTTGATTGCAGTTTGACTTTCATACAGTGTGAGTGACTGCTTTCATCCAGTGTGAATGTAGATAAAGCTATGGAGATGTCTATTTTGTTCAAAATATTTATTACAAAGCTGTTCCAATAATGTAAACATAGACATATCGCGCTTCTGGTCGATACCTATTATGTCAATACTTAAAATTCAATTAACGAGCACTCTCGTTAGAGCTCCCCACTCCCCCACCATTGCTGACAACTTTCAGATAATTACCCATAACACTGGTACGTACAAGTGTACCATGTAACCCGCGATCGATGTCACCACCATGTAAATTATAATAATCAATACGCAAATAGCGCGGTGCCTGGAAAAAAAAAATAACAATCCACTCAAAACTTCTTCATTCTCATCGTTAATTTGGTTCATATCTTTAGTTTAGACAACATATTATTAGGTAAGTTGTGCCCCGCGATTTTACCCGCACGGAACCTTATCCCCCGGGAATTTTGGGATAAAACATAGCCTATATCCTCCCTCAGAATATAAGCTAAGCTACCCCAGTACCAAATTCCAATTAAATCGGTTCATTAGTTTAGCAGTGAAAAGGTAACAGACAGACAGAGTTACTTTCACATTTATAATATTAGTAAGGATTTTTAGATTGGACTAACAACCGATATCTCCTACGGCAAAAGTACAAAAATATACTTTTTCATATAAAGGCAAACGATTGTTTAAAACAAACCGGTAACAAGTTATGAGAGTTGTGAGAACAATGACAACAAGTTGGGGCCATTTGACAATTGTGGCCAAGTTTTATTTGTTAACACAAGTTACACGAGAATACAAACAATTACAAGAAGGAAACCGAGTCGTGCACTCGTTTAAAGGGCTGTTATTTTTATTGAACAACCTTTACGTTGTGTTATAGACCGTCGACGTCTCAGGGACCCTCCCAGGTCCCACCTGGTGACTGTTGGCTGACTCGCTGTTCACAAACTGTTTTTTCCCGCACTTTATACAAAAAACAAGTTGAGATTGTGTTCCTCCTCCTTTGCCCAGAACTCGCAAACGGATGGAACTTTTTTAATCACGACATTAATTTGTTCGCAAGTAGCCATTAAATATAACTCTATAACTTTGTAACGGAACCATATTAACTTTTTTATTATAAAAGTGAGCGACTTCAATTAAATTATACTAATATTTGGTTTTCAATTCGTTGTTTATTGTTTGTTATAAGTAAGTAAATATTTATGAAAGATAGGACTCTAATGTAGGTAGAGATCGCCTTGTGAGGTTATAAACAGATAGTTATCAGCTAACTATTTAGAAGATTGGGGAAGCAAACTGTATTAATCATTATCAGCTCATATATGTCCCCACCGAGGGACTCGAGCCTACCCTGAATTAGGGTGATTGGTGATGGGTTGAAAAATAAAGCCATCGGAAAATGGCGGTGTATTGTATATAGTTACTAGCAGCGCCCCGCGGCTTCACCCGCGTAGTTCCCGTTCCCGTGGGAATTTTGGGATAAAAAGTATCCTATGTGTTATTCTGATGTATAAGCAAGATTATTGTAAAGTTTCATTAAAATCCATTCAGTAGTTTTTGCGTGAAAGAGTAACAAACATCCATACATACAAACTTTCGCCTTTATAATATTAGTAGGATATAGTTCCATTTGCTATAGAGATTTATTAACATAATGAATATTTAACGTGAATCCAACATAATGATATGAGTAAAACAAAATGTTGATTGTATCTGTTGTTTAAATAATTTGATGTAAGTTAACACCGTGGAATTAGTGCGAGTCATTTCATTGAACTACGAGTATTAACTGTAACATGACTCGCCGCTAATAGCTCTACAGCAGCACGGTATAAAATGAGTACTAGCGTATAGTGTACAGCAGAGTTTTAAAGGCAAATTGCATTGAAACCTTATTGGCGCCGTATTTACAGAAGAACAGAGACTTTTTATTTACCTTTTTGGTTCGTGAAGAATAATATCACCCGTGACGGATGTCAGTGTCAGTGCGAACTGTCAGTGTGACGTTTTGAATTATTCTAAAATCATGCGTTTGGTTAGGATTCCTGTTATATTTAGTGATGATATCCTCGTAATGATATCTGTGCGTTGCGTAGAAGTGTGTTAAAATGTTGCATTATAGCTGTAAGTGGTTGTTGTGGTGGTGTGTGGTTCCTGAGTCGGTGGGTAGTGTGAGCGGCGCGGCGCGGGCGGCGCGCCGCGTCTCCAATGGGACGCGCTGACCTTCCAGGTACGAACGTGAGTCCGTTTGTACTCGTACGTTTCTCTAGGAGTACCCCCATACGTACTATTGATAGTATAACAACTAAATCGCAGAGCAGAGAGGTATATCTGGCCCCAGATTTTCTTCAAATAAATCGTCGCAACTTAAAAGTTGGCTAACTATATTATTTATACTAGCTATTTATTTATTTATAAGTAAAAGTTTTCAATCGTACCTGTACGATAGTTGACCAACTTACAAGTGTATGTCTGCGGGGCTCTAACGTGGACCTCCTCAGGTGTGCCTGGTCTCTCTAATTAACAACTATTCTCTAATCTCCTATGATAGAAGGCTATGGAATAAGCGACGACAAAAATGTAAAAAAATTAGACCAATTTGTTCTCATTTAAACTTATTTCGGATGACACCATTTAGAGCGACTTTAAACTGCATTCAAAGTTCGTAGCTAACACAACTAAACCAATTTGATCGCGGAGTGCAGATCGCGACAACTACGATTTGATATAATATTTCCAAAGTTTTTCAGAGCGCCGAGAGCACGAACTTTCGTATATAAATCGATTCGTTTTCCGAACAATACCGGTTGGAGCTATTCGACCATTTGGAATGCTTTATATTCAGGTAGGATCCAGATTACACGAGTGACCTGCCTGCTGCCTGGATTGAACCGAGTTTTTGGGGCAGATATTATTGTTAAGGTTCACGAAGGTATGTGATCTGTACTGAGATTACAATATGACACGCCGAAGTCGCGGGTTAGCGTGTAAGCCTCCGTCCGTGACGCGTAATGTTATGAGACATCTCAACTTCAACTTAACGCGGAATAGGAAGAGATCATCGTCTGTTTTGTACAGTCTCGGAATGAAAAGGTTCGTCAATTTTCAAATTGATTCGTTTAATGTGTCGCGAAAACATATTACCTTTTGAAACTATGGTACAGAATAGACTCGGGTTAGGGAAAATAATGTTCTACTGCTTGATAATAAAGTTCCAAATTTTTCAGATCAGTGTTGTTTGACAGGATACATATCTTGTCAACAAGATTTTGATAAACTAAAATCTTCTTGTTGGTTCAACCTGCTATTATTATTTCTGTTAAAACTATTGTCAATCGGTTAATGTCATCATTGCAAAATATCAAACAGGTTTTTATATGCCGCGCGCACAAGGCAGTGTTGAAAAAAGGATAGAAAAATCAAGCAAAACCTTATTCGATAGCAAACTTCATTCTATCTATTTAAATGTTAGCATCACTGTTTCTTACACTTGTATGTTGGCATAATTGTTTTGTTGCAATACTAGTGCAAGTGAAAACCAACTTTAAGGTGACGAACCTTTTCATTCCGTGACTGTACTTGCAAAATAAATATTCTTAAGGTTTTTTAAGTAAACATCGTAACAATGTTATTGTCATCGTCGTTATCGGTACTATATATTATAATTTCAATGTTGTAAATCAGTGAAGCTGGACGAAAAAGCGTAAAATATTCATAAAATTGCGCCTGTAGTCTAGAATTTGTTAAATATTTATTTTCCTTTTAATCTCAATCTCAAGTTACCTCAAACGTTACCAAACTTTACACACAATATTTTTATTATTTATTCTGTGTTTGCCCTGGTACCAATTCTTGTGTAAAACGCAATGAGCTTTTAATTTTGATAGTTTAACAAGACAATAATGTGTATGAATACAACATAATTCAGACTATCACGTTGATGAGACTTCCAATATCTTACTGAACGCCCAACTGCAAGTCAGTATAAATCCCATACACATAGACCTCGTCGACAGTTTAAAGTCCATGTATCTTCCTTCAGTATAGAGCCGCGTCACTAACTCGGATCTCAAGCCTGTAAAACAAGCTTTGAGCACATAAACCCCGCCAAGAGGCGCCTCCGTCTAGTCCACACTCGCTAACTTCGATCAACTCCGCTCACACTTTAAACTTATAAACTGCTACTTAATTAATTATTCGTGTATACTAGTTTGTAAGTATAATACCTGCACTTGATACTACAAGAAACTGCAACGCTAACACATTGTTCTGACGTGACGTGCTTGGCGTTGTAATGATCATTATTTTAGTTGTGATATTATGTACGTCGTACTTTTGAGTCTTACAAATTCTCTTATTACATCGCTGGTACATTTTACTCTCATTTTTAACATTAACATAATTCACTACTTCATCTCATTATAATAACTGACCCCTAACTAAGTTCGAAACTTGTATCTAGGGTGTCAGAAACTACGCACACACTCATTCACACACACCCAGACCGAGACACATATTTATGTTTTTTTTTCTATGGGATGTTTACGTAAAATGTTGTAACACAAAATTACTCACCACTTCTCGTCTTCGATCACTTTAGACGGATAACTACGAGCGCGTAGCTTTCTCAAAATGCCTCGAAATAATATCGATATCAAAAAAACTAAGAACACGCAAGTGAACGTACAACATACATACAATATGTTCCTCGTCTCTCAGCCAACTAACTCAATTCTGTAGTTGACATTGAAATACGAAACACAGTATCAACGTTAATGTTGCTACGAAATCGCTACGAAACCGCTACAACTGTTTGTACAGCCATTTGATCACTTGATACCTCATTACTTCCTAGCGACATTCAATGCATAGATGGAAGTAGTTAGTAAGGACTAACATTGTGATATGTTATATTGTGTGTGAATACTAAGTACATGTGTGTGTTGTGTGTGTGCAGGTGGAAGCAGAGGGCGACAAGAGCAGCTCCCCGGCGCTGCCGCTGTGTCCCGCCGGCCGGCCCAATGTCGAAGTCGAGCCCTTACTCAACGAAGGTAAGTCACACTCCCGCAGCTCACCCACCAACGAGACACAGAGGATACTCTCTGACACTGCCCTAAAGGCAAGCAAGCTCATTTAAGATCAGCTAGGAGATACTTTCTGATGCCTCCCGAAAGATTATAGTGTAACGTGTTCAGTTTCTAGTGTAGCCGTTACTTATTTTATAAAGAGAGTCACACTACACCGTCACCGGACGGACATTAGAGGATCTTCGCACACCAGATCACCTAGGACAATTAAGAAAATTAGATGATACTTTCTAACGCAATCCCAAATACGCCCTTCTACATATCCATATTCTGTTTTATAACGTGATTTCCCCTCGCGGCAGCAGGCGCCGATCGAGTATTTATCTAATCAGACATTAAGTCAAGCGAATCATCTACGGAGAAGTGTTATCATAAATGTCAGAAGTGTTTACTTCAAAGATTTCATGAACATAATATTATTCATATCCATATTAATGAGGTGTTTACTGAATAGTTAATTCAAGTGGAACGCGCCGACCCACACAGATATTAAAACAACACCGTGTTCGTCTACCTCCTTTAAACGATGGAAAATAACAAGTTCAAATTGGAATATCTTATAATTATGACGTCACGAAGCGCCCCCATTCGACGTTACGTTTCCCTAATATAAAGAACATTAAATAAAACAAAATTCTCACACTAATGTTTAATTTGCAGCTATTAAATGCAAGATTTGGCTACAAAGAGGCGTAGCGCACACCTTTCCGTTATAAATTTTAATTAAATGTCGTCGTGTCGTGTGTGATGTGACGCGTGTCATATCTCCCGGACACGTCCCGGTGGCGGACACGTAGTGCCTGCATAGGGCTTATCCTACGAGTACTGGTTTAAATGTTAGAAAATACTAGGTACTGAAGTATCGGGACTCTGATCATACGGCACTGAGGTTGTTTGTGTAGGCGTTATGTATGAATGGAGATAGTTACTGTTAATTATTATACTCGTAGTCAGTTGAATTGTACACACTACTAATAGATAAGATTACTCCGTGTATTGCACAAGTTCGTTGGTTGGGACCATTACGGAAGAACAGTTTGCGGACAGTAGTTAATAGAGACTAATCCGAGTAGGAGGGCGCCAAACAACTCGACGGTAACAGTTTAATCGAGTGCTTTCCCTTTTCCACGACAAGCACTGGAACTAGTTAAAGTGACAATACGCCTCGCGCCCGCGTCAAACCCGCCCCGCGCCCGCCTCGACTCCCCTCCCTCTATTGTTCAACGAGCCAATTTTAATATTATTTTCGTTTTCCAACTTCTGCACTTCAACTCGAACGACAAATTTCATGTTGAACAACTTTCCCGTTCAAAGACATAGTTCGCAACGAGGTAGGAAGCGTTTTTGTAAATAAATTCCTTTTGACACTTCATAACAATTTGAATTTCTGAAACATATTCGGAAAGTTCACGTTTGAACTATTAAGGAACTGGTTTTGATGTGAGCGAGGTTCATAAAAGCTATGAATGAAACAAGAGTCTCTTTGTAGATGTTTCATAGACCAGATACGATTATTCAGTGAAAGAAAATAGGGGTCAAGGCAAACTAATTGATTTAATAACGGAAACTTTTACTTCTTAAAATAAAAAGACCCGGTTCAATATTATTTAAAAATGTATCGAATCACGGCCTCGGTGAAATGTCAACGGTTACAGGACACGTGTACCTCAGACCTTGACGTGCAGCGGTCTGATATGTTTTATTATAGAAAGAAATGTGTTAATTAAAATAATTAACATGTCGAGGAATTCGACAAGCTCGACCCGCGCCCGGGCCCGCCCTGGTCCCGTCCCGTTGGACTAATTAAAATGTTTGGAGATGTCGCGCTCGAACGCACTGAATAAACGTCTCCATTCATTACAAGTGTGTTTTCCGAACACAAATTTAAAGAAACTAGACATTTGATACGAAACAGAGTAATAAATCACGGACTAAAATCGAACGATGCCAATTAGCGATTTCATCCGCGCTTATACGAGTATAACTGTTTTTCTCGCGACGAATAATAAAATATTGATATCTATAGGAGGTTCGCAGGTATGACACACTTCAGCCGCGTAAAGATGTGACACTTTCAACTATAGTTATACTTATTTATTGGTTTCCCTAGACATTTAATTTCCTGTCGTCATGTGCCGTCAAACAAGACGTTACCAGGTTGTGTCGGCTATCCGCACGCCACCCGTGACTTGAGATGAGGCGGCTATAATGTGGCGGCTGTCACCAACCACAATGGAGGATATTATACTCATTGAATCACTTTTCTTGTTCGGTGTTAATTGTAATATTCGAGTACGATTGATTGCATCAAACTGGTCTGAATTTGGTCTGTTTTTAACGGTTCATGCACACAAAACAGAGCTACGTAAGATATTCAACTAAAAGTTTCCTCCTGTTTCCCCTAATTATATGTACAAAAGTATAATTTAATTGAATCCAAATCCTGAGTTATGTTAATGAGTATTGTGTCCACATTAGTGTAATGCAAATTGAATTGCTCGAGTTAATATCCACCGCGCGCTGTGTACGTGCGGTGTACGTGTTACATCGGTGTCGGCACACGATGCATAAGCCGGTTGCGTTAGCGTCCAAACAAGGAGGATTAGCGTCGTGAGAGTGCAACGTAAAGGGAGATTTCAGTAAGCGCTTACGGCTTGCGGCTTACACTGCGAGCTCAACTCCTCTCCCTACATACGAGTACATCCAGTTTGCGCACTGAGAGGAGGATGTAGCCCATTCTGTATACCTAGAAGCGACCACGAGATCCGCACTGAAATGGTTTACAAACCGATTACGTGTTTCGGTTTTGTTTAACAAGACTTTGAGTAAATGGCTATTTCAAGTCACTTGCTTTGCAAATACATTCGAGAAGAGAAAATAAAATCTCATCGTTTTTAGTGAACCATTAAAGGTTAAGTTCGAAATGGGAAATCTACGGTCCAGTAATTTTTGTCGAATAATCCATCTCATCATCTATAAATGCTAAGAAAGCAAAAGTTTAAAATTAGGGAAATATTTGAATTAGCTTCACAATTTATGTAAGTACTCAAATAACAGTTGTCATAAGTTTAATACTAACAACCAATGACGGAGTAAAACTAAATCCCACCAAAAACATTCTGTAAAAAACTAGCCAAGTCTCGTTGGAGCTGCTTGTTTAACTCTAAAAAGTAATGAAATCTAGACAGACTCGTGCCAAGTCTAAGGTTCCTTACTGCGATTTCTTAATTATTATAGTTAATGTTGTGTGACTTGGCCGTTGAACATTGTTTAAAAGGTTAGTAGTGGGTACATGTCAATATTGTTTACACGTAATGTTATAACATTATTAAAATACGCAGCTTTATCAAGCCTACAATTGACTGGATATTGAATCAACGTTTTTCAAGTGGCTATAATTAAGCTAATTTTCTATCGTCAATGGATAGGTTCTGGATTTTTTAAGATTGGTGCAATAGCGTCATGGAGCACCTAGTTCTGTACCCTTGTGTACATACATGTGTACCCTTCAACGGCCAAGTCACACAACATTAACTATAATAATAAAGAAATCGCAGTAAGGAACCTTAGACTTGGCACGAGTCTGTCTAGATTTCATTACTTTTTAGAGTTAAACAAGCAGCTCCATCGAGACTTGGCTAGTTTTTTACAGAATGTTTTTGGTGGGATTTCATTTCTTTTTGTTAAAACTTGTTTATATTGATTTATTTTATTAGATTTTCTTATTTGACACACTTATTTTTTAGGAGTAGTATTATATTATTAAGCGCCCCGCGGTTTCACCCGCGTAGTTCCCGTTCGCGTTTCCGTGGGAATTTCGGGATAAAAAGTATCTATAGATAAATAGTTTTAACCCCACAAATTGTCAGCCAAATCAGTTCAGCTGTTCTAGAATTATAATTCCCGTTCCCATTCCCGCGGAAATTTCGGGATTAAAAGTATTCTATGTTCTTGTCCTGGTTCTAAGCTACCTCCCCACCAATTTTCAGCCAAATCAATTCAGCCGTTCTTGAGTAATAAATTCCCGTTCCCAATCCCGTGGGAATTTCGGGATTAAAAGTATTCTATGTTCTTGTCCTGGTTCTAAGCTACCTCCCCACCAATTTTCAGCCAAATCAGTTCAGCCGTTCTTGAGTAATAAATTCCCATTCCCATTCCCGTGGGATTTTCGGGATTAAAGTATTCTATGTTCTTGTCCTGGTTCTAAGCTACCTCGCCACCAATTTTCAGCCAAATCAATTAAGCCGTTCTTGAGTAATAAATTCCCGTTCCCATTCCCGTGGGATTTTCGGGATTAAAGTATTCTATGTTCTTGTCCTGGTTCTAAGTTACCTCCCCACCAATTTTCAGCCAAATCAGTTCAGCCATTCTTGAGTTACAATTCCCGTTCCCATTCCCGTATAATTCCCGTTCCCGTTCGATTATCCTTGTTTTTATAGTTTTCCCTTTATGTGGCCATTAAACCCTAACTCTGTACCAAATTTCAGCTCTCTAGGTTTATGGGAAGTACTAGTTCTATTTTGATGATCATGAGTGAGTGAGTGAGTGAGTGAGTGAGTGAGTGAGTGAGTGTCTGTCATAAATACGAAACTTTGCTTTCGCTTAACTTGGGAACTAAATGACCTACAGACTTGAAATTTTATTTTAAGTATGTGATTGTATAGCTTACTGGATGTCAGCGTTCTGGGCTAATCCAGAGGTTGTCAAATAGGGGCCTGAAAATGCGGCGAAATGGTTCCTGTAAAGGATGGTACGGCAGTGTTTGCTTCGCGCTCGACTTGGCGGGGGGCACTGCCGTGCCCCCAGATTTAATTAACACAGATTAGTCTAAAACAGAAATGTAATAAGACTATTAATTTTGTAAGTGGTGTCCACTTGAATATCAAATAAAGTTGGTGTATTGAATGTCTAACAAGAGATCCATCGGGGGTCACAGGGGGGCGGGCGAAGGAGGGGTGCTAATCTTGTCGATCAACAATTTCAACAGATTAAATAAAAGGAATTATCTTTAAATTCCTTTTTTCTTTTAATTTAATAGGCAATTTGAAGGGTTCGAGAAGGGCCCGATTAGCGCCACCCCGACGACGCGACGGTCCGCTGCTTGACAATTTGTTTGATTGAGAGGATTCGCTTGTTCGAGATCATTACGTTATTAAACGGAGATCTCATTCTGCCCGGTGCTGATTAATATCACCCTTTAATTCGAGGTTGAAACAAACATTTCAAGTTACTCATTAACTTGAAATGTTTGTTTCAACCTTTTACTGTAACAATACCTACATATATTTTTCCACCTGATTGGCGATTTAAACTTGATAGCTGTTATTGTTTCAGCTATGAGCTTTAACGTGCCGAATGTTTGGAATTGAGTGATGATCGTATTATCTATGCGACTGTTAAATTTTGAGCCCTACTTACAAATATTTACTAACTAATACCTAACTTACTAAAAGAGCTGAATGGTACACCATGTCAGGGTATGATGCAGTTTAGAGGTAGATTTGTACCATGCACTAGTATGTATGAATGAGTGTTTGAAGTGAACTCTAAATAGCGGTCAGTTGTTAATTGATAAAAGAATATTAATGCTCTATTTCATCCTTTTGCAAAAAGGAGTAAAATTATTTCAAATCATTGTTTACATTCGCCATTCGCAAAATATTGTTTTAGGCAAAGTCGGTGACCTCTTTCCTGAAATTTCAGATCTCTGAAAAATACATTTATTCGTTAAGAAAAGTTACTGTTGGTTTTTAATGTTTTATTCTGCAGACAAATCTAAGATCAAGGTGGTCCCTATTGAATTGGTAATTACTACACAGCCCGCATTTTATTCCAAAGAAAACATCTGTTATCCCCCCCCCTCTACCCCCCTCCCCTGCACCCGCCGCTCCCTCTCGCTCCTCTTCAGACCTGAGTAAAGCACAAAAGCTGACGATTTGCCAAAATGCGCATCATAAATATTCAATTCCGATACAAACTGATTTGAAATCGTTTGGAGATATTGAAAAGAAATGTCGGAATTGCGATACACGATTATTTACGTATATTCTTACCTATCCATGGGAATGTGCTGATTCTCTACGGAAACTGTGTTTGTCTCTTGTCCTACATTTTCATTTAAACATGTTTTGATTAAAATTATGTTTTTATTAATCAGCGCTCTGCGGGCCAACCCGCGTAAAGCCCATGAGGTTTTCGGGATTAAAAAGTATCATTTGGGTCATTTCTGGTTATATGGGACTTTGGTGAACTGTCCGTTTTCAATTATAAGTACAAGAAACATATATTTAAATGTAATCCCTCGATTTGTCTCCACAGGAGGCTGCCGCTGGTCCGATACCATTACTTTGATGCTGTCGACCGTTGGTTCGTAATTTTATACCGATTAAATTGACGCAAACATTTTAAATATTCCCTTTGATGGTTCGGGGGATTAATTGAACGTTATTGGCCCAACAAGTATTTTGTCATTAGACTTCAGTATTGTAACTCCCAACAATGGGTTGCCAAACCACGTCAAGGCACACAGTAATTGTTTATATTGAAACATTCAATGTACTGAACTTTAATTGGCCGTAAGTTATCCGTATAGTTTCTCTTGTCTACGGAATATAATAATCATGAATATATAGATTGATGATGAATCATGAACATAATATTAGAGCAGTAGTGACTTCCGACATATCATTCACTGGGCTGCGCCCCACAACTAATCATAATTTGCCTTCAACATTATGCTTTTCTAAGAAAACCAATAAATAATTTACTTTTTGCTCCAATTACAAAATAAACGTTGTAGGGACGAGAGGTCCTACGAGAGGGTAGTAATGGCTACATAATACCGGCACAATAAAAGAAACGACTATCAAAGTGAAAGCGGCCGTACAATGTGGAATAAATCAAAGAATTAATGCGGCGTTATTGGGGCGGCGGGTCTCCGCGAAACGTGACTTGTTGCTCCCGCAGTAAAGTTGATTTTGGCAGCGGTCGGAGCGGGCGCTGGGAGCGGGCGCTCCACCGCCATTCGATTTGATCACTAGTTTAATGACGCTCTTAGTGTTGCCACACGGCGGCGCCCGATGTACCACTGATAATAAAATTAACAGCCGCTCGCGAAATGGACGGAAAAAATGTGTGAATTTTATTGGGACACTCGATTTATGGACTCTCTCGGTTTTACTTTACAAAAGAAGTAAAATACTCGACGAGATAACTCTCGGACTGAAACAGTAAACCATCTTTCAAATGATAAATTAAATTAAATAAAATGTTTTCTTACTAACGAGGCACAACGTAGTTGGAATAAAGCATTATCCTTTCTTCTTTTTTTTTTGTTATTTTAAAACAATTTTCATATTTTCTATTTAAATTTTTATAAAGAAAACGCAAAAATTGTTTTATCATAAATCCCATTCTAGAACACTACAAAGAGGAATGGGATTTATGATTCATATTTTCATCTCGAGTTGGAAAGCTTTTGCGAGTACGGTAATTATATTCTAAACATAAAACATAGTTTGTATAAGCTCATAGTTTAGCTAGCTTAGCAGGGATCATGATTTCAACACGGCATCAAAGGAATAGATAATACGAAATCTTTTCTAATAACAATGATCCTTAAAACGGGGCCCTAAATGCTGTATTCCAAATTCAATAAATCATTTGATCGAGTCCCCGTTTGAGAACATTCTCGTATTGTGTCGAGTGTTATCAGGTGTTTGTGATATTTGATGACGTCACTTCAATTAAACATTCCCGTGAATGTGATATCGGGAACAAGTGACTTTGATTAACATTAAAGGCCTGTCGAGTGTCGACACAATCGCGCCCGACACATTGTCACCGAGTGATCGAGTTCCAATTGTTTAACGGAACACAATTATTATAATTATGGCTGACGAGCACTCGTTTACATTATTGAGTTTTCGATAATTATGTGTAAAATAATGTATGTTGATGAAAACATGTGTCGCCGCGAACGCGACTGTCTGATCGGATCGCGACTCACTCGGGCTATCGTGCGAAATGACACGGAAAATGGTGTTCGCATCATAATTACTTTTATTGTTCATGTTATATTGTTCACTGTTAATTGAGTATGAAAAGCATAAGATACATAAGTATATGTGTACGTTAAGTGGACAGTTTTTTGCAATTAGACCTTTTGAATACGAGTGCTCTGTGCTACGCATGCTGCGATACTTTTTGGGGACATCGAGGGCTCTGACTACACGCAACTAATGTCGATGATGTTAGTTCGACAACCAGAACTAACAGCTGAACGTGCCCTCTAAAGCATAGAAATTCTCATAAAATTAAAAGCCACTTTGGCAACGGCCCATCACTACTATGACGGTGCCAAACGTTGCTCGACCGAACAAATCGCGAGTTATCCGACGGAGAAGACAAATGAAGTTCAGAAACACTAACGTTTTCACGCTAACTTAAAGGAGGTATTGTTTTCTTTTTGTTGTAATGAAGATAGATGACAAATGTTGAATAAACAAACGTAACTTTGGAAAACTTGAACAATTGTTGAAGTTGTATAACGGACCATCAATCTTACAGTTGAAAAAGTCTATAGTATCTGTTGGCTCTGGCTGTCGCAGTACGTACCACCACACGTACCGCGCCGGATCCCGCAGGAATCGAGGGATGCATCCTTCAGGCTTTGAGGATATCGACTAGGGAACAAACAGACAATCAAGTTTAGAATACATATTTCAGAATTAAGAAGGTCTTCGAATTCAAATACAATAATAGTAGATATTACAAATAATTAGGTAATTAGATATACATGTGTATGTATAACATGACTACCATTTTCTCAAACTGAGGTAACATAATATTACAATAATAGAGTTGAAGCGAGCGTTGTTGTGTTGAAGGCAGCTAATATGTACGCGTATTATCGACATTGAGCCCCCGAGTAAAGTAAACCAAGCCTGTTACAAACAATAACAAGTTGTTGAATCATAACGATAGTTGCGAACACTAATTGTGTTATGGTAATGTTTGGAACACAAACACTCGTGTGAAACAACCACCTGTTGCCAACAATCACCAATTAGGGACGATCTACACTTGAGCTCTAACAGGACTTAGGTATACTAGGTCAGACGTCACTTGGTCAAAACCTTAGAGTAAACATTGTATATAGAAACAACGGAATATAATTCAATACATTTTAGTCGTTCGACAAATTGTCTCAAAATAACTTATAGAACTACGAAAGTCCCGTAGCAAAAACACGTAGCAAAACCCGGCGTAGCGCGTCCAATACAAAAACGAGTTTTCAATCCATCGTTTGAATGTAGACACGTCGTTGTCTCGCCGCTGAATGCGTTTCTGTATTGGAGTGCGGTAAAAACCGTTCCACGATAGAACATAAATAAAACACCGCACTCTGCAGTAAAAAATATCGTAAAGTTTATGTACAGCATTCTGCACTGTTCAATGTTCTAGTAAATATAAAGATTTAGATATCACATCTCACTAAATTAAAACACGCTAGAACCAATGACTAAGAAAAATCTCAATGAATATAATTAATGAATCTTACCGACCGACGTACACCTAAACTATGTCCGACGGTATTAATTAGAAAACTATCCGTTGTTCCATTTATATCGAAATATAAAAATGTATCTCAAAGGAGAAATGTCTTTATAAGGGTCCGTAATGGAGGCGCGCGGAGGTAATAAAGGCGCGTCGGGCGCCTCTTATAACTCAATTTGTAATTAATTTTCCAATTAGTTTACGATTCGAGGAAGTGGAATCAATGTTGGTTTCCAACTCGCTATTTGAACACGTCACTTTTATTTTTACTTTCAGCTTCAGTTTGTAAAGTGTGACTAGAGCGGGGGTCAGGGGGGTCAGGGGGGTCGGTGCGGGGCGCGGGAGGCTCGCGGTCCTACCTAACTTAAAGATTGCTCTGTAAAGGTTCGCTCTTTGAAAACACTTTGAATACTTTTGTAAATGGTACTGGTGTTGGTATCTTGTTATGCGATGAAATACCTCCGCTCAATCTTGTGGTTTAGCTATTTTGAGTAAAAGGACAAAGGAACAGAAATTTTAAGGCGAAGTCATCGCCTATGTAGATCTGCAACTTAAAAGTGCATTGCTAAGTTTTAGGAGATACAGTAACAGGAAGCAGAGATGGATCCATCATGGAATCAGTCTTGACAAATATCTTGATTACGATACTAAATGGTTTTTAGTTTTCCTAAATATAACGACGTATATGTCCAAATATGGTCCAACACCCACGGGGCGTGTGACAGTGTTTACTTTAATCAAGCGCACGTTGAATTCAAAACTATTTCGAAGCGTGAAACGCGATTGATTCAGTCCCATTCAATTCTCCATATTTGATCGCGCTACAAAAAAATATTTTGAAAAATATAGAAAAATATTTGGAAAATACTTGTTTCAAGTTTTGTATTAAACCATTCGTTTAGTGCGCAATATAAAGGGAGTTGAGAGGTTGTCGAGGTTATGGTTCGAACAACGCGCGCTCCTATAATAGAGTACCCGTGCGTACGTGCTGCCACACGAAAACATTTACATTGAAATTTAATTTGCCATCAAATCATGGGAGAAGTTGTTTTGCCGGGGTACTGGGGGGTGGTAGAGGTGTATGGGGGGCACGGGAGGGGGGGGCACGGACATGGACACCGTAATTAATTGTTGCACAAAAATCGGTCACGAAATTCCGCAAAGGCAGGTCAGCGTGTTATTAGAAGAATTTAATTATTTGTTACAATGGAAAATAATAGAAATGATCGAAATAAACCCCAGGAGTAAAAAAGTAGGGTAGAATACAAATAGTTACACGATGTAGTGTCGAATGAAAATATGAAATAACATAAGACGTACAAAATCGGAAATAATTCAATTGTTACCATTTCAAAGAGCGAACTCTTTGTGTTATATACAATATCGTGCAAATAATAAATTGAGTAGCATTGCGGGTCTCGTCGCCGTCTCGGTGTGCTCCAATATGTTGCTTTGTGCCATGTGACTCGCTCGCACGCGGCGTGCACTTTTGTCTCTGCAATATTACATTGTTATCTGATTTCCTTTGGACCATAAGTATTCATAAAGTCAGGAGAAACGCTTCCGAGGACGCGATATCGTTGTGAGCAAATAAGTTGACCTTATTGTTTGATTCAATAACTGCAGGCTATTCACGTTGTATGTATCATATTTTATTTCCATTTTAAAGTAGGTATTTGAGTATCGATACGACATACTGTAACATGATGTTTTTTATCATAATTAATATAATTCACCTGTATTATGTACCTACTCTATTCATTCCTATGAATATCTTAATAACTAAAACAAAGCCCAATAGTTCGTATTCAAAAACGGATTGAGATCTAGTGAGACGTCAGTTCATTTATTTCCATTGGGAAATTACCGCGCGGTTATTAAGTACTCCATTTAACCGAACTGTTGAGCCGAGTCGCCCGCCGCCGGCTCGACGAGGGTGTAACTTCGTGTTCTCCGCGAACTAGAACTAACTTTTTGAATAATGTTCTATTTTATAAGTTCCAAAGGTAACGTCTGGAACAACAACCGCGGCACCTCACCAACAGAACATTACACTTTCACACTTCACTCGTTCACCCGCGAACTGTTACACAAATTATGAAAAGTTTAATTAAAGTTCTGACTAAATTACAAATTAATTAAATGTTGGTGTACCAACTGTTTACTAATTAATTGTAATTTTTGTATAAACTTTTAACGAGACCACCGCCCGTTGAGATAACATCGTGACATCCATTGGCCCAATCACCCTCCGACCTTTGTCTTGGAGCACCGGGCCGTTTTAAATGATAAACCGTCCGGGTACTGGATACAGCCTCCCGTTTTAAATGAAAGACACATTTAAAGTTAATGGTTATTAAAGTTTGGGCTAGATT
Source organism: Timandra comae (assembly GCA_958496195.1). Classification (NCBI taxonomy): domain Eukaryota; kingdom Metazoa; phylum Arthropoda; class Insecta; order Lepidoptera; family Geometridae; genus Timandra; species Timandra comae. The sequence continues at coordinate 19,250,997 of OY292353.1, forward strand.
AAACGGAGACGATCGTAACGCAGGGGCCGGGCCCGGGCGGCCCGGGCGGCCCGGCGCGCTCCGCAGATGTATCAATTAGGCCCATTGAGCGACAGTAATCGGTTTCAATTTGCGTTCGACTATCGAATAGTAGACGTTTCACGAGATCGGGCGCGGTGACGTCACAGGGCTGCCTCTCGCGGCAACCTACATCAACCCCAATCTGCGGCTCGACGTTATTCGATTACAGCTGACGACCATTTTAAACGCACAATTTGAGCCGACATTAGATCGAGCGTGTATTTGGTGAATTTGACAGATTCCTGGTAAGCAATAGGCGGGCGGCGGAGGTATGGCGTGCCGAATCGCCGAGCCCTCGCTGACATCGAGAGCTCGGTATAATGCGCGGCGAGGCGCACGTCGCTCTCAATTTGTCGATAAATTGTAGAGTTTCACGGCGCACCAGTTTAATTATGTTGCCGTCGGCGTTCCGGCAACGTGTTTCGTTCTCCTTTTTTCCTATCGTGTTGCACCTTTTGTCATCCGGAGCGGTCAGGCGCGAGGATTGCCTCGCGCTTCGCCGACACGCTCCAATCGCTGTCATGTCACTATAATTAGATAGATAGATAGATAGATAAATCATTTATTGCTTCATTAGACACACATACAAAAATATTCTTAAAACTAAAATGGTAAAAAAGCAAAACAAAAGCAGTTAACAATTTAGACAAGAGAATAAAAAGCATAAATAACGTGAGCAGTGTGCCTTAACAAAGCAAAGGGATGTAGCTCAGTGATACATCTGCCCCAGAGAGCAGAACACTGATATTCTGCTGCACCCGTGTGTGTGACTTCACGGACGAGACGGACGAAAGAATAAAATTTTAAAGTTCTACTTTAAATTAAAATAAAGGTATGTAAAAATATTATATTATAGGTATGAAAATATTAAATACAAACCGAGAATAATGATGAATAATATATGTATACTAAAATAATAATAATTATGTAAGTACTAAATTAATAATGTATATGACCTAAAGAAAAATATTACATGAAAAAGACTACCAGGGACGAGTATAAAGTTCTGGAATACCCAATTTTTGCTCAGCGAGAATATGAGCACGCAAGCGCACCCTAAAGGTTCCAAGCGACGCCAGATTACGTATGGGTGGTGGAATGTTGTTCCAGCACTTAGTCGCCTGGTAGCGGAAACTTCCCTTAAAAGCCACTAGTTTATGAGAATGGTGTCTCAATTGAGTCCGCACAGAACGATCGTTATGTGATCTGCTGAAATTTAACTTATTAAAGAGATAGTCTGGCTTCCGATCTTTAATGACACCAAACAACAAGCAAGCAAAATGAAAATTTCTTCGTGATTGCATGTTCAACAAATTTGAATTATTAATATATGGGGAAACATGTGTACGAGGCGGAATGTCAAAACAGAATCGACAACACGCATTCTGGACTCTTTGAATCAGACGCTTAGTTCTTTCCAATAGGCGAGGTCCAAACACAAGGTCTCCATAGTTTAATTTAGACAAAATAAGGGAATCACAAAGCGCCAACCGTACTTCGACCTTAAGTAAGTGCTTAATTTTATAAAGAACCTTAAGCCTATAAAAACAGCTTCGAGTAATATTCATTACGTGCGTCTCAAATCTTAGTCTGCTATCAAAAACAACTCCTAAATTGCGCGCCTCATCCACATGCTCCAGAACAACTCCATCCACAGACACAGAAGGACCCGCAGCTAAAATTTTCGAAATTTGATTGTTCGTTCCAATAACCATAAATTTAGTTTTATTTGGATTAAGCAGTAATGAGTTCCTCTTTGACCACTCTGAAATTCTACGAAGGTCATCATTAAGCTGTGTAGTAGCATCATACACATCGGACACATTAGGCTTACTAGGAATAAATAGTTGGACGTCATCAGCATAACAATGAAATTTGCAGTTCTCTATTATTCTAACAAGATCAGCTGAATATAAAATAAACAGAAGAGGACCCAGAATTGAGCCTTGGGGAACTCCGTGGATGATAGGTTTTGGCAAAGAGAATTCAACGGAGCCGTTAGGCTTCTGTATTTTAACTACCTGAGAACGGCCTTGAAGATAGCTGTTGAACCAATTCACCGTACTAGTGCTAATACCATAAAAACTCAACTTGGATAATAGTAAGGGAATGCTCAAGCTTTCAAAGGCACGGGAGAAGTCCAATAAGACAAGAATGGAACCAGATCCCCTATCCAAATCTGTCAAAATATTGTCTACAACGTCCAGAAGGGCCGTGGTTGTACCGACACCCTTACGAAATCCAGACTGAAGAGTGGGAAGAAGCTTGTTAATTTCCAAATATTTATACAGTTGGACGTAAATGGTCTTTTCAAGTAACTTGGACAAAAAAGGAAGAATGCTAATTGGTCTAAGGTCTTTAAATGAGGTCGGATTATCCACTTTGGGAAGAGGGGTAACAAAAGCTTCCTTCCACAGCTGTGGAACTGTAGAGGTTGTTATAGATGTATTAATAATATCAACTAAAACTTTTAATTTAATTATCAAACAGTGCTAAATACCATAATCCACTTCCTTTGTAAGGTACACTTTCGAATTACTTATGTACCTAACTCATTATACGACTACGACATAACCAATGTGAGCTTTCTGTTTATTCAAACAATGTAATGTTTCGCAATACAATCCTCGTGATGTCCCACTGCGTGAGGAGGTCCCGGTCCCGTCCCGGCCTCTCCCGCCGCGGACGTGACGCCGCATAACTTTACAAAACAAATGTTATCATTATTTTATCTCCACTCGAAACATTCAATACTCGCCATATCCGAGAGCAATTTAAATAACATCCAAATTTTAATGGTGAAATAGTATCTCAAATAATATCGGGTTTGTATTGCAATAATACTCATCGCTCGCGGAAAATTTCAAGATTCTTTTAGGTTTTATTTGGAGTAAAGGGTTGTTTATACGAGGTACATTGTATGTATTTATCGCGGTGGTGTTTAGCGCGAGGGCGGGGGTCACGTCCGCGGGCCGTTACTCGTACTTACGACACCGATAAAAGTTTTTACACTTCAATTAGTGTCGGCGTACATCAGGACGTGGGCGCGGGCGGAGCCTCCCGCTAATTATATACCACGTTTAGTTGGCTTTATATTCGGGTCCCGCACTAAAGTATCGCGCGACTCCATTGCACGAACATTATGGGTCGTAGCGACCGGCTCCGGTTCCGTATCGTCAGATAAAGGAATAATAAATATTGTCGTTCAGTTTGATGGCGGTGTAAAGGCGGCGGCGATTCGCAGACCGCCGCGCGCGCTGGTTACATTACATAAGGACGTATTTTATTTGTGGAATAAAGAGCAGCGAGAGGTTTATGTTACCGATGATATTGCGGTATTCGATCAATGTTCGCGACCTTTCAGCATTGTTTCATAACGGGATGCACAGATATTCGGAGTTGGAGGTATTCGGTGTGATTGAAATACTTTAAAACAGCGTGGGCAATCCGATATTGGTATTTGACATTTAGGACAACCCAAAAATAACAAATTCTCAACTATTTACGCATCATAAATTTCAACATTTATGTTTCAAATTATGGGTCTCGTGGCTGAAATTTTCCGTTAATTAAATCCAGTATTATTCAATACAATATTGACTAATTTAATTGAAGGAAAATTTCAAGTTTTCGAGCGTTGGCTGTACATCGTTCGGTAAATAAATAATAATGTTATGTTTAGGTATGCTCCCAGTTTAGTTAAAACTTACAATAGCCGGTGCAGTGTGCAGTAGCTAGGTGGATAGCGGTGCCCCGCGGACCTGGCCCAGTTAGTGATATCCCGTGAGGGTGTCGCAATAATAACCATCTGGATTATAGGCCATGAACTAAGACATTATAGTATAACCATTTTATCTCAAAAGTCTCTTATGAATTACATTTACCGGAAAATAATCTTAATTTTCCGATAGTAAAATAAAACATTAACTAATTGAAATTAAATGCACGAGTGGCGGAGTGAGTCGCGACTCGCGAATACAAACCGGCGGCGCTGGCAGCTCCCGCCGAGGTGGAGCCGCGGCACTCAATTAGTATGCGCCGTATTTCTAACTCCCGCCGGATAAATAATTAATGAGCTAACAAAGAACATCGACAGACTCCGCACGGATACACCGTCAAGGAACGTTTTCACGCACATTTTATATACATTTTTTCACCCTTTTTAAATATTGATACAGGCCGCGCTCCGACTGATTACGTACACATAATTGAATACACGAGATTGTGATTGATTGCCGTTCAGTATGTCATCAATGGGGTTCATATATCACAGCCATACGTTATGTGTCCGCGGACTCCATCTGTAGTCATCGAAGTTCAAACTAGGCCGTCTCCAGAGTAGACAACCAAAGGACGATACACTTCAGTTGTTTGTCACTCTGCTCAGCCTTCTGTCACTAATACAAACTGAAATAACGAAACTTTTTGTAGAATATTCATAATGTCACAATATCACGAGGGTAAAGGGATGTCAACATTGTTGATCAGAACGGATACGACACTTTCGACAACAGTCTGCACTGTGACGAAAATAGTATTTAGCAGAATATTAATAAGATGTTTTAATTTGAATATTTCCATTTCATAAAGTTGCGTAGGACGTAGCTTGTTGTTCCCGTTGTTTGCTCAATAATATTTATCGGGTAGCTTATAGACGGAATCCACAAACAACAAATAATAAGTTTAGTGAGTGTATATTGGGAGCTCACTCGATGTTCAGAAGTAAACGTTATCTTTTGCACTTCTCTTCGATTTAAGAAAAGTGTGTGTTATATCTGAGTCGTTACTGGGGACAAGTCGTATCTGGGCGGCTCGCAGACGGTCGCCTGTTAGATACACTGGTAGTATAGTATACGCGGCGAGGTCGGCCGCCCCACATTATCCCTTCCGAATACACGGCAATAACTCGATATTTATGGTAATCTCGAACCACCGCCCTTGATTTGTGACTCCCGTTACAAAGAATATTACAAGAACACATCGCCGGACCGACTGCTTGCTCAGACCTAAAATATGAACTCTAATATCCGGCACCGTTTGGGTGCGTTGCGTCAACATAATTACGCGGGTATTAATATTAATTACCGGTTACTTAGTTGTAAATTTACACCGAAACTTTTGATTTATTTCGCCAATTATGGTCTTAATTGGGTCGATCTATTTATTTTAGGTTCAGACCAGAGGGACCAATCCCCCGGTCCCTAGTTGTAATCCTGTTGAAAGTGTTATGGTGATGACTAACGTTGGTTGTTGTGTTCTGTAGATGGTCAGGCGGAGGCGGGCGCGGGCGAGGACGTGGAGGCGGAGGCGAGCGACGTGGAGAAGGGCTGCCTCGTCATCTGCGAGCGGAACTGCCCGCCGCCGCTCCGCCGCCTCTGTCACAACAACCGGTTCAAGAACCTCCATGTGAGTACTACACACACACACACACACACACACACACACATACACACATACACACACACACACACACACACACACACACACACACACACACACACACACACACACACACACACACACACACACACACACACACATAACATGTATAAATAGATTTACACAGAACATCATCATCTTCATCGTTCCATCGTTGCTGAGGATCGCGGCCACATACAAGCAGTTTACATTGGTTAAGGTAAATAGGTAAGTACATGTTTCCCTTTACGCTAGGGCTGTTTACTTTTCTTGTAACATTTGGGCGGTAATTAAGTCTCACTAATGTGCTGATTCCAGAGGACTTATAAAATTTCTTTGGTATCCATACTTTGAACAAATTTAATATTTCCCTTACCGACACATGGCGGGACCAATAAATTCACAGTTGACAGTTTTCCTTGTTCCAGGACTAATTAAAAATTAATCATGAAAGTAATTGAATTACAAATTATGTACAAACTAATTAAACCGCTGAATAATTATAACAGATTATTTAATGTTCCAAGACCGAGATACACTCGGAGTATTGTGTTGAGTACTTATCGTGTAGAGACCACAAATATAGATATTGTCTTTGTGCAATAGGAAACCTCCCTTTGGCAATAGAGTAATGTCAGCGAGTTGCACCCGCGTGCGGCGCGCGGCTAATTGCATGCAACGGCTGTGACGCGCTGTGCCGGCACCCGCCGCCCGCCGCGCTGACGCGAGATATTAAATGATTGTATAATGACGTCAAACCTAACTACACTAACTGCTGTCTACTATAGATTGTTGTCATTGATCGTCTACATAAATATTTTAGAATAATTTCACATAGTAGTATGATTTAAAAAGAGAAAACGTAATATTTTCGAAAAGTCAGTTTTTAAAATAAAAAGCTCAAAGTTCACGATGTCACTCTCGACTGGGTTGTAATTTATATTTCAGTAGACACACAGACCGCCGAAGAGGGAAAATTCTTTTTTAATACAAACTTTGTGTATAGACGACGTCGGGCCCCTCGCTCGGTAAGGAGTCTCGTAAAGTTGGCGATGATCACAATTTGTGTTTGTTATCAAAAAGCTTCTGTTTACAAAAAACCGTTTACATTGTCAGTTTATCGCGGTGTAATAGGGGTCCGTTGTCGCGCATACAATTATCTCTCTTAGACGAGCCACCCCCACTCCTCGCGCCGCCCGCGCCGCCCTTTGACTTTATTTTGTACATTTAGTGTCATCCGCTGGTACTAAATGTACAACAAGTTTTGGTTTACACACAAACACTAGTCTTGCTTGCACGATATAACGACATCTAAATATTGTGTTACTGATAGGTCTGAGTCCTTGGAACCCGACTCAACTGATGACTGGATGTTGTTCCACATTCAATAAATAACAGCCGTTGCCAACTCGTCACGTGCTAGTAAACCTGATAAGAGCCGGGCGGGCCGCGCGGGTCGCTCGCGCTCGTTTTAAAGACGCTCCTAAGCGGATTCCGGTGGCGCCACATCGCCCCATTCTCACAATACATACGACAAGGATATTGAAACGAAATCTCTTTGACTTCTTATATAAAATATATTTATATTTAGAGGGAACCCTTTTCTTCATAATATGAAATCCCGAAAATTAATTTGCGAGAAACAGCTCAGCGCCGTGTGTTATGAAATAATAATTTATAATAAACACGAAAAATACGCGAAAAAGTTATTTGCTCTCACAAACGGGATGATCTTTTCTTTTTTAATACCAAACACAAACACGCGCGCACGTTTTTCAGAAAATAATTATAATTACGTTGTAGATAACCTGGAGATAGAAATAAAATTAGGTTATGAAAGAGGCGCGGTTTCTGTATTGTGTTTTAGCGAAAAATATGTTCCAAGTTTCATTTTTCTTACGGAAAAATATGAGAGTTTCACCCTTTACTACTCATTTAATGTTCATATTTCCGAACATTACACGTACAGAAATAAACCAACGTTTCATATTCAGATGGCATAACAAGTTTTGTTTGTTGATAAAACTTATTATTAATGTTGATAATGGTATCAGACTGCAGACAATAATACAGTGGACTAATTATAATTACACAATTGATATTCAAACTCCAATCGGTATTCTATCATGGGCTTCAAGTCATTTTTATAGCGAGAGTTCCTTTTACCTCTTTTAAAAACAGCATCGTTTATAAGTTGTCTGTATAAGTATTGGACGCAATGCCTTTGATCGGCTTGTCGCTGCATTCTACGAGGTTCTATTTACGAAGTCATTCAATCTGTGTGCACACGAGAGACTGAGGTTCAATACGACGTCGATGAGGTATCTTTCTCATTGAAGTGAGTTTTAGTAAGTTGTTACAGATCTCCTCCGAACTTTATGTCCGTGAGATATTACATAATATCGTAGCTCGCGCCGCGGGCCGTCTCTCGTCGCCTTTTTCAAGTTGCTGCGGTTCGAGCGGTTTGACAACTATGTATATTAGTTTCATGAGCAACCCTTTTTGTTCGACGGTATTTATTACTATTATACAAATTCTTTGATAAAAACTATTTGTATAGCACTCCTCGAATAAACAAAAGCTTTAGCCAGTGGTCAGCCCATATTTTATCACGCACAGTCGTGCGTGATAAAATATATCGATACCACGAAATAATATCGATTTCGCGAGCATGACCAAATGTATTATGGCGTGCTACGATATGATAAAATTAAATATGGCGGCCATATTTATTATATTTTGACAGATGGATGTCGATAAATAGCTATATTAATTTCGCGAGCATGACCAAATGTCATAATATTAATCACGTGGTAAAATTAAATACGGTGGGTATTTTTATCATATTTTGACAGTTGAATGTCAATAAATCGCTTTATCTACATATTTTTATATAGATACGGGTAAAAATAAAAATAGTTATCAGCACAGACTAGCGACAACGACTAACGAGCAAGTCCGACGGCGCGCGCTATCTCTCCGCACACAACTCAATCCCGTCGCCATTTGTCATAACGAATCCTAAAGTTCGATGTATCTTTTTAACTAAATTGACAGGTTCACTTTTTTGCCTAGTTATATCAATGTGTAGGAACGATTGACTGAAAACTTTAAAAATCAGCGAAGAATTTAGTATTGAATACACACTCCCAACTACTACAGTACAAAGTGCACTCGATAGAGAACGTAATGTGTTCCAATACGACACTATTTACATGTTATGTTCAACCGTTTGACATGAGACCTCTAGTATAACTATTTAGTTCGCCGAGTGTTCGCTAGATCTCGTTTCAACTCTATTTCTTATTGTACGTGCATTAGGTTTGCGATGCACGGAGCGAATACCGAGATTCACTCTCTAATGGCGTCGGGAAGTAATTTAGTTGTGAACATGATTGTCGTACGACAAAGCCTGTGATGGTGGCGTTTACTTTTTTCTATTTTAAATTTATCTACGTCAATAGCTTTTTATACTCTAACAACATAGAAGTGGTGTACAGTTTGTTAGTTTTCATATACACAAGGCGATCTCAGGAATTTATTTACCGTATTTACTGGAAAAAAATAGCCTCTAATATGATATAATGTCAATCTTTATCATCCCACTGCTGGGCAAAGGTCTCCCTCCAAAACTTCCAACCGTTAAGTTCATCCAGGCAACGATTTCTCGGCTGACTCTGACAAACCACATCATCCCTTAATATTTTGGTCTGGGTATGTTTAATTCTAAGTCCTAAATAAGATAATGTATGCGTAAAGTTAATATTTCGCAAATTATTCATCATTATAATCTAGATCTTAGAAGCGCTCATGGCCCAGTGCTACCCGCGGATCACTTGTGATCCGTGCGGTTAAGCAACGTCTGGCACCGTCATGACTGTGATGGGTCATTACCAAAAATGACTTTTAATTTCATGAGCGTTTCCGTGCTTCGGAGGGCACGTAAAGCCGTCGGTCCCGGTTGTCGTACTAACATCTTCGACAGTCGTTACGGGTAGTTAGAGCCCTCAAAAGTCTAACATTCAGTTTAACCAAGAATGTCGTATAGCCCTCTGGGTTGTGAAGGTCTGATGGCAGTCGCTTCACGTAAAATACTGACATTCCGCCAAATCTGGTTAAACTGAAAACCGACCCCAAATAGACATGGGATAAAGGTTCGGAAAAGAAAGAAATCTAGATCTTAGCAGTCCCTTGAATATGTCATGATATCGTCAAAGAAGTGATGTGGTTAGTTCAGGACTTTATAGACGACCTTCAGAATGATAAATATGTATAATATGCCTAGATAGTCCACGCGGCTACCTCATAGTCAATGCTCATTACACCAAAAGGCATTAGTAACAAACGTACTCCTAGTATATCATCACGGATGGAGTGCTGCCGGTGAAACAGCGTATTTATCTCAATGTTAGAGTATGGAGGGAAAAGTTGTATTGATACCTTATAGTCACATAAACAATTATTTATTATTTCAAATCAATTTCGATCTCAATTAAAGGTTTTCTTTCGTAAGGACTTTCGCAACATTTTATTAATTATTGAAATACGTTCTAAAATAAAATGATAAGTTTTCTTGTTAACAACATTAGGACTGAAGGAGTCCGAACTAACGAGCACGTCTCGCTGAAAAATAAGGCTAAAAAGAAATACAATGTTAACTTATAATTGTTATTGTTTGGGAAACAATCAGGAATGTCACTCGGTTTTTAAACAATGGCGGCGGGCCGTGTTGAAAGGTCAATTAATAAACAACTTCAGATAAAACAAATTTGAAGTATTTCCCATTGTGACGGACATTGTTCGCTAATTCCTTTGACATACTTTGATGTTAACAGTATTTGTGTTTAATTGAAATACAGTGTATGAAAATAAGTAAGGATCAAACAGTCGTAAACAATTAAGTCCAGTTCGTGCTAGAAACGCGACTTTTTGATATTGGAGAGTTATCAACAGGATATTTAGGAATTACATTTAATTTGTTCGCAATTATTTATTAATTTTGTTCTGTACTCGTTTTAAATATTTGAATGTCATTTATCAATACATCTAGATTTATTCCAAAGACAAACGGACGATTGTAGTTTTACGAATGTAACTTTTAATCGAGTCGAGATCTCGGCGCTCATTAATAACATCCAGTTTACAATTTATAACGATACAAAGTTTGGTCTTTAAACGTAAGAAACGATCGGAGTAATTAATGTTCTTGGAAGACGATACGTTTTATTGTGTGTGTGAGTCAATGCCTCAGTGTTGCGGCTTTACATATCTAATAACTTATACGATTACAAAACGCACAACATTCATACATGAGACATAAAGGACTTTAGTATTCAGCTAAAGACGCTCTGCGTCTGTTTACTTGTGAATAAGATAAGCAGCCTCCTAATTAACTTACGAACTCACCTCTTAATTAGGTTGGTAATTAGTCGTTAACGCGAATCGGGGCTCCGGCGCCAAGATCGCGGTAGATCGGTTTGCAGATGTTGATGATGTTTTGTATGAATGCTTAGCTAAAGAGCTTCAACCACTTGCCAATTTATTAGTGACGTAGAAAAATAACATATTTATCATTTACATTATAAAATATGTAATAATATTTGGCTAGGTAGATAATCTAGATAGGACTGGATAAATTCAGTTTTTTTTAAACGAGAAAGTAGCTACTAACCATCGTTTCGTAGGCGCGCGGAATAAATTTCGTAGCAACAAGACTTTTTCTTGCTACGAACTGGCTACGAAGCTTTCGTAGGCGACCGTAGCGCAGTTGCTACATTTATTTATTTATTGATCACCAACATAATGTACACCATAACATTAATATAATTTAACATGCGAGAGTATGACTTTTAAATGCCATCACAATTACAGGTGAAGACAGCATGCAATAGAATAAAAAGTTACAAAATAAAAGTGAATTTAAACAATAATCAAAATAAACTTATGAATTTAAAAATTTGTTTAGAACAAATTAGGTAAATATCTTCTAGAAGTCAAAAAATTACTAAATGAATAATAAAATATACTTTAATACCGCTGGTTAACCATTTTTAATACGTAAGTGGGTATTTAGAGTTAATTCCGAATAGTTTGATAAAAAGAGGTCTATAAATAGAATCCTCAAAGGAGATTCGGGCGAGTGTAACGCGACTATAAGGAACCAGGGACCGGAGAGAATAGTCGAGATTTCTGGAATGGAACCTCTTCGGCGGCGGCCTTTATTCGGCGCGGTCCCCCGTGAGCGATACACTTTGTACGGACACTACACGAGCACTGTGCCGAGGAGAATAGTTACTCGGAGATTTATAAAAAGTGGTACATCGTTATACACAGTGAGATTGTGGTTTGTGGCAAGAATTTAATATGATCAATGTTTAAGGATAGTATTAGAATTTAAATTGACACTTATTAATATATCCAAATAATAGTTATTTATGGTACAAACGAGGTAAGTTGGTGATTACTTCCGGGGCGCTATTGATAGATATCTGAAGATAGCCGAGGAGAGTAATCATCAATACTCGCGTGTACCATACAACGTTTTTCAACACATTTGCGAAGAAATTATCATTTTTCGCTAATAAATAAACAGTTTTACTATTCGCGCGCATCCAACACAACAATGGTGATCGCCAAACACTAAAAGAATATACTTATTAAAAAATTAGACTAAACACTTAATATTCCGAAACTGGTCTGACATTGAGTAAGCCCTCGCCTGCCCACATTTACCGCTCGCAGTCCTCAGGTGTCCGTTACGGTGTACATTAAACAGAAGTGGCGATGTTAATGCGGACGGAATCGAATTGACGTGACGGAATGTCCAAAGACATGCAAATAAGGTGTTTGGATGAGAGGGCTTGTTAGCAGGCCGGGGGCGGGGGGGGGGGCGATAGGGGGGGCGATCCCTCCCTCCGGGACCATTATGTTACAATTTGGGGTACTTTTCCCGGCCATTATACCCGTAACGAGGGTGACACCTCATTGTTCACATCTTAGTTTCTCCGGTCTCCGGATTGACTCCACGAGTCGAGTGTACTCTGATAGTAAACACTAATTATAAAATACACGAAAAAATGAGCACGTTCGGTTCGTTCGGCCAATATCAAATTGCGAACACTTTTTTGTACATAGGTGGGGTAGGTATCACGCAGCTCGCGCAAATTTTATTATCTTCTGGTGTGTAATATAGGGATATTCAATTTGAAAACGAACAAAACGTTGTTAATTGATAAAAAATATGTTATTTGAAACTGCAGCCAGAGCCTACGGCGAGAGGGGTGCGAGTGTGGATGGGCTTTAATAAAAACACGAAACTCGGTGAATATTGTGTGACGTGTTAACAACACTCGGTTAATTGCAGCCGAACGTGTTATCGGAAAAGCGTCTAATGTCGAAACGAATAGACATATTGGTAAGGATTCGGTGGCTCGTCTCTGCTGGGAAAAGGGTTCTCTTTTACGTGTTTTTATTTCTTCTCAAATCTCTCCCGCCCTGGGATAAATAATACTTTTTACGAGAAACGTTTCGTGGTCTTACCTGCCTTAGTAAATTAACCAGTTATTACGTCTACCATAAAACAAGAACATATCCCGAGCCCTCCATCTTTATATAAAAAATATAATAAATATTGATTTCTTAATTTTCAGAATTTACTTCGTTACTTGTTTTTTTACCGTCTGGAAAGAGATTTGTTTTATTTCTTGGAAACGTCGTCCCGTCAATATCGTAACTTCCAATCACTTCGTTCAGATTAATGATCATTTGAGACCGCGGTGGCCCAGGAGCATGGGGTGCTGCCTGCCAAGTCCAAGGCTTAGGTTTAAGAACTGGGTCGAGTCATGAATACACGGTGCCAAACATACTGCCAGCAGTATCGCTGCGGTAATCGTACGAGGTAGTCGCGAGTAATTAACTAATTAGTTGTTTACAACACCGCGTACACGTAGATCTCGGTTCAATCCAAGTACCGTTAGGTACTTATACCTGACGGCTAGACAATACGAGTATAATGTAGTACCATTAAGATGGAATTAAATAATTGTTATTCAATTATGAATAGCACATCAAACTTAGGGAGTGAGATAGATCATATACACGAGATGGAAAATATACAGAATTTTGAGGACGAAATTGAGATGCAGTTGGAGGAAGTAAATTATTTAAAAGCGGAAAAAAGAGTACGAGAAGAGGATGAATCAGAATGGACAGTAATAAAAGGAAAAGGAAAGAAATTAAAGCCAGAACAAGGGGATATTCAAGTTTATATAGTGTCTCCTAAAGAGAAGCTACCAAAACAATTTGCATTAGCAAGACTTTTGAAAATTAATGGTTTAAGCGACATAAAAAAAGTAAAATATTTGAACCCTTTTAAAATTCGATTGGATTTGGATAGCGAGACCACGGCTGATAAAATCTCGAACTGCCAAGAGTTTTTAGACAAAGGTTGGAATATTCAAAGACCATTCGAGAAGATGGTCTCATATGGAATTATTAGAGACGTAGACATCGAATTATCTGATGAGCAGATTTTAGAAAGCTTATCATGCCCTAGTACGGCTCAGGTGATAGGGGTCAATCGTCTGCAACGTCGAGATTATGATTCTAATGCTAGTAGTTGGTTACCAAGTGAGTGTGTGCGAATAAGTTTTAAAGGAGCTTTTTTACCAGCATTCGTTGTTGTAGATGGTCTAAGAATAAAAGTAGAACCTTACGTCTTCAGAGTATCACAGTGTTCTCGTTGTTGGAAACTGGGTCATACAGCAAAAAAATGCCCATCATCTAAAATAATCTGTCCGAAGTGTAATGGTAATCACGCAAATTGTGACACAAACAACTTTAAATGCGCAAATTGCAGAGGGAATCACATGTCTCTAATAAGAAGCTGTCCTGCTTATCAAAAAGAAAAGAGACTACGAGAAATAATGGCGGAATATAATTGCACATATAGGAAAGCTCTCAACATTTATGTTACTCCTGATTCACCTAATATCCCATACAGTGACGAACAGAACACAACAATGGTAAATAAGCCACAAATACCTTTTACTGATGAAAATTTATTCCCTGCATTAACACCAGTAGAAGCACCACAGAGACACATCGTGAGCACTACAGCAACAATTCATCAAGATGGTGAAAGTAAAAAGGAAACCTCTAGTCGTAGTAAGAGACGTCCGTATAAAGAAGCACTATTAGATGAATTCGAGATACCACCATATATACCAGTCTCTGCAGAATCATCTCAAACAACAAACCAAGCTCAAGAAAAAGATAGTGTTAAATTTAGTGAGTTGTTGGGCAGGTTGAAGGAGATCTTATTTCTAAGAGGAGTGTCAGTTCACAATAAAGTGAATAGTGTTATCAAATGTTGCTTAGAATGGATTATATTGTGTGTAGCAGAGTTTGTATCAGACTGGCCAGTACTTAAAATTATTGTGGAACTACTTACTAATGGCGATCGAAAATAATAGGATTATTAAGTTGAACATTCTACAATGGAATGCCCAGAGTGTAAGACCAAAATTGTTAGCATTAGAAAACATTTTAATTCAAGAAAAGATTCACATTGCGGCTATTTGTGAAACATGGTTAGAGATAGATTCATATTTAACCATTAAAAATTACAATATATTTCGTAGTGATAGAACGGATTCATACGGGGGTGTCGCGATTGTGGCTCATAAATCTATTAAAGCTAATTGTTACTTTCTGAATAATATCAATCCTTTAATTGAATATGTATGTCTTAAAATTCAAAACTGCGATAAGATAGATTTTATTTTGTCTGTTTATTGTCCTCCGTCTGTACATACTACATTTAATGACTGGGACCGGATTTTCTCGTATTTTAATAGAAATTCATTGATATTAGGAGATTTTAATGGCCATCATACAAACTGGTCTATGAAAACTGATCAAACAGGAACTCAAATTTTTGATAGTTTGATAGACAAATCATTAATTACCTTAAATGACGGACGACCTACGCGTATCAGTGTTTATAACGGGGAACTAAGACAATCATCCCCAGACATATCTATAGCCTCCGCTAATATCGGTCTACAATTCAACTGGTCAATTTTAAACGAAACACTTGGCAGTGACCATTTAATGATTAAAATATCGACAAACCTTGATTATAAGTTGAATATGAAGTATCGGCGAAATTTTAAAAAAGCAAACTGGTCAGACTATTCGGAACTATTAGGTAAACTGTTTACTGATTATACTTTATCTAATAATTTACAAAATTCCTATGACACATTCATTGAATATTTAAATATTTCAGCAGATATGAATATCCCTTATATTAAAACTAGTTCAAACCCAAGTATATTTTTCCAGCCTAAGCCATATTGGAGCACTTGTCTTTCAAAATCTGTGGCAGAGCGTCGATTAGCCCTGGCAAAGTTCAGACGTAATCCGATACCAAATAACTATAATATATTAGGTGATAAAATTCGCGAATCTCAGAAATTATTAAGGCAAGCTAGGAGTCAATCATGGCAAAAACTTTGTGATTTCATTGATATGAACACAACACAGAATGAAATGTGGCGTAAAATGCGATGGTTTAAGGGATATAAAACCTACTCCTTCCAACCTGAAAAAAAACAAATAATTAAGCTACTTTCAAAATTAACTCCGGATTTTGTTCTTATAAATAAACCTACTTTCTTATCATCTAACCCGATATTAGAAGCCCCGATCTCTCTTCATGAATTAAATACGTGTCTACGTCATAAAGATACATCTCCTGGGTCAGACAGTATTTCTTACTCAATGATTAGTTACTTACCTGACACCGGCAAACGCGCCCTTGTAGCGTTGTTTAATAAATTTTTAGCTACAGGTTTTGTACCTCACCAATGGAAACAAATATTAGTAGTACCTATTCCAAAGCATGGTACAAATATGCAATCCGACAATGCTCTTAGACCAATATCAATGCTATCGTGCGTCTGTAAAACTTTTCATGGCATTCTAATCAAAAGACTAGAATGGCACATAGAAAAAAATAATATATTATCTCCTAATACCACTGGCTTCAGAAGATGTCGCTCCACGCTCGACAGCCTATCGACACTGGTAACTAGCATTCAAACTGGTTTCTTGGAAAGACATGTTACTTTGGGTTGCTTTGTAGATATCGAAGACGCATACAATAACATAGATATACATTATTTACTAACTTTAATGGATAATCTCAAAATTGGTTCAAAAATATGTCACTATCTTTGGAACTATTTTAAATATAGAAATATTAAAATTCAATTAAAAGACAATAGTTATCTATGCAGACAGACCAGTCGAGGCTTAGCCCAAGGGGACCCTTTTTCACCTATATTGTTTAATTTGGCAACAATCAATATTTGTAAACAAATTAAAGATGTAGAAATCTCGCAATATGCGGATGATTTTGTTTTGTATATAACGAGTCATAATTTATCCGTAGCTACGTCAAAATTACAATCATCTCTTTATACATTTAGTAAAATATTGTTTGATATTGGTTTACAAATATCGTCCAGTAAAAGTAAAGTTTGTATGTTTAGCCGCGGATATAAACAAAATACAATCCAAATATCCATAAACGACGTAAGTTTAGAATATGTACACTGTGTTAAATATTTAGGATTATGGCTCGATAGTTCTATAAGATGGAAGTTTCAGATAGATCACTTAAAAGATAAAGCTTCAAAGTTAATAAATATATTTAAAATGTTAGTAGGAACAGGGTGGGGAGTACACCAAAGTCGTCTAAGACAGTTATATATTTCATTTGTCCGTAGCAAACTAGATTATGGATGTGCTCTATATAGTAATAGCTGTAAAACTCATTTAGATAAATTAAATAAAGTACAAAACCAGTTTCTACGCATAATAGGTGGCTTTATTAAAAGTACACCAATACATGTGATGGAATACGAACTACACCTTCCACCGCTTCACGTACGAAGGTACTACATAGCCAGTAAATACTGGTTTAAAATGTTTTCATTTACCGATAATGTATTAATTGCAATGCTAGATGGACTAAATCAACAATGTCACAATAACTACTGGAGACGGAGGAATAAACCACTTTTATTATTAGTTCATGAAAATTTTAAAAATACGTCAATACAAAAAAGTACTGGTCTAGAAATGTACAGTTTAAATACATGGGTTAGCAATGTGAATCTTTCTTCCACGATTGTGACTAATATAAAATATATAAATAAAAAAAAATATGCATATACTAAAGAAGATATTAATTTGTTATGTAATAATTATTTGTACGATACTTATTCTGAATTCTATCACATATATACAGATGGTTGTAAAACGTCACAAAACTGTGGCCTAGCTTTTTATGATCCTCAAATAAATAGTTCCATCCAACTACGGGTAGATAAGCAATTGTCAATAATGAATGTCGAATTAATTGCGATTGCCGAGGCCGTGGCTTATGTTGAGTCGTTCGGACCAGGAAAGTATGTTATTTTATCGGATTCTAAAAGCGCACTACAACATTTGCAACGTTGTACCAGGAATGTTCGATGTTTACCTTTAGCCTATTTAATATTAAACAATATTTCAAACATAAATAAATCCAATAAAAATCTAATAATTCAGTGGATTCCATCACATGTAGGCATATTATCAAATGAAAAAGTGGATCAGCTAGCCAAGGAGGCGACCACAGAAGGTATTTTAACGGAGAAGCTGCCTTATTATACAGAACTTCTTTCCAGTTGTAAGTATAAATGTATAGAACTTTGGAAAGAACACTTTGATGAACGTTCTTTAAGTAAAGGTATCTGGTACCGAACGATACAGCCTAATCTACCCCGAAATCCGTGGTTTATGACAACCAAATTAAGCAGATCTGATCTGATGTAACATTATTGTTGCGACTTCGTTCCGGACACATTCCGCTAAATAGTTTTGCGTACCTCATGGGTAAAACAGACTCGCCGAAATGTAATGAGTGCCAGGTGAATGAAGATGTGTACCACGCTATGGTGGAGTGTGTCCGAAACGAGGCCGAGAGGTTTTTGCTTGCATTGTCGTATCACATTGACATGTATGATGTTGGATGGTGCAATGCGATATTGAGTGATCCAGGATCAAGAATATGTAAGGAAATGCTGAGGATTGTGAGGCTATGTATGAAGAGGAGGGGGACTAGCCCGTCCTTTTGATGCGCGGTTTTGTGATCCTCGGCGAACTTAGTAAATAAGTTACTTAATTATTATTGTTAAAAGTACATATATTGATTTAGTGGTTTACGCTGGGGGTGGCATGTTCGAGTGTTTATGAACAAACCCCTTTAATAAATTATAGATTAAAAAAAAAAAAAAAACATACTGCCAGTTTGATAACCCTCACCCAACATGCATGTATGAAATCGCGGCAATTATGTCTGTTATATTAAATTGTTCTTTATCTACGGGCAAAGAACAAGCTTTTGCTCTGCAGTTAGATCGTCTAGGCAGATATCTACATAATATTACTATTACCATACCATATTACCTTTGTGCGATACTGTCAATCAAACCAAGTATGCCCATACAGGCACCTATAATAGTTAGTATTCCTATTGGAGAATATCAAATGACGATCCATTTGCGTCGTCACAAGGAGTCGACGTTTGATGCTAATGTCTCAATATTGGCTCCCGGCGCGTCATATGGTGACTCCCTATGTTGAGTATGTGATATTAGGTATTCAATGTCACTAATAACATCATATACTTTCTCTTCAATAAACGATATTATTATTAGTATAGGTCAAAATAAATGTACTACATTCAATATACGAACAAATGAACATTTCAATAACTTTATTTTATTCATTAATATTGTATTCATTTATTGGGAATTAATGAATACAAACGTTTGTATTGTTGACAAATGTGTGTGTAATAAAAAATGATATAACCCTCACCAAACAGTAGTAGGTGATCGCGCGCCCCCGGCGCGGCATGTTGCCTCTAATGAAACAGGTCTCCTCTCTCTCAGCGTCAATGGCAAACACTGCTGCTTTAATTATTATTATATTATGTACCTGTATTCAGTCTAATGAAACCACAAATAGTGCGACTTAAAAAGTAACATTGTAGAATCATTTAACGACTAATGAAAGGATTTACTTTTAAAATCATAATAAGTAGCATTCCATAATATGCAAAACAAAGCGATTAATAATTAATGAAGACAAATTGACAGTTTGCTATGGAGAATTTAATACGAATTGAAGGAACCTTTTGAATTTATTAGTAGACGTAGTGCTGAACCTATTTGACCCGTTGATATAATGTAGACAACAAATAGAGTTTACTTTGCGCTGATATCTATACTAATATTATAAAGAAGTAAAGTTTGTGTGTTTGTTAAGTTGTAAGAGGTAATCTCGGGATCTACTGAACCGATTTCAAAAATTCTTTCACTCACGGAAAGCTAATTTATCAGTGGGTGACATAATTTATCCCTGTATTCACACGGGAACCGGAATTACACGGGTGAAACCGCGGGGCGCTGCTAGTTTACAATAAAATATTTTCTTTATGAGAACAATGAAATGTTTTCTTTCTTTGGACCAGAACCTTTTTAGGCCCGCTAATATTGAATGTGTAAGTAGGTGTATATTGAGTGGTGTGTGTGTGTGCAGGTGGAGATGCTGTACCAGCGGTACTTCCTGCGCATGAACCAGACCAACATGACGCACATGCTGGGCCTGCTGCTGGCGGTGGCGGCCTCGCTGGTCGCGGTGCAGGCGCACAGCGTCTTCCTCGCCAACGACATCATGCACAACCGCATACGGTCCTACTTCGAGCCCACGCTCTTCGAACCATCCGGCTCTGTACACAACCGGTAACTACTAGTCTACTTCTACGTTACTACATACATATGTACATTATTCGAATCCTAGCAAATAGGGCTTATATATTTTTCATCATCAACTCATAAATATATCCCATCGAAGGGCTCAAGTCTACCTGAAAGACTAATTGAAGGTGAACAAGCCAGTCAACTACGCGTTAGTCACTATTACGCCTAGTTCCGGTTGGTCAACTTCACAAACAACGTTCGCAGGTGTGTGCAAGTTTCCTCGCGATGTTTTCCTTCACTTGCACACCCACTGAGTTCGACAATCGTAAACAGTTTGGCAGGTGACGTACTAGAATACACTACCCCTACATTGTTATGGGATCCACCACGTCACTGGTTGTACTTGAATATTGTAATGTTTATACAATGTGTGTTTGTGTCGTAGCGACATGTCGCCGGGCATTAGGGGCACTCTGTTCCGCAACATGACGGCTCTCGCGGAGTACAACGGCACCGAGGCGGACGACTACTTCTACGGCGCGAACCGACTCGCGCACTTGGTCAACGGCTCCGTCATCAGCTTGTGCTGTCTCGTCTACGTGTGTAAGTACCACACCTATGTCTTACTGTGTTACTGCCACGCTTGATCAGCTATGTCTTGAAACAGTGCACGCTTCGATAGTCCCAGCCAACAACGCGCGTTTACCCAACGGCACCGCTGTCGCGCGCGACACAGAAACGCAGCTACTGCCACCATACATAACCAAACGCGTGCGCTCCGACGGCGGCGACGCTGCCGAAACACGACCCCACAAAATCACCCTATAGGTCTATATTAGTATTGTAAAAGGGGCATATTTGATTATTGATTTGTTAGCATTGAATCCTTCACTATTAGATAGTTTACTTTAGATGAAGTAACATATGCTAAAGTTTATCCCGGTATGCCTAGGAGAAAGACAACTCTGGATAATGTAACGTTTTGGCCAACCAAGACCAAAAAGTGCGATAAACAAAACAGAAAAGTTTCCACCAAGTGTACTTTTAATTTAATTTATATTCCTTTTATCTTCCCCTTGTATCTCACAGTAAAACAAATGATTATTTTATTTCCAACATTACTTGAATATCTTTAAAAGTAAACGGGTAAACGCCGAAGACGCGTACAGGCTGCTCGCGAACTTGGATCGAATATTTATGGACAGGTGTGTTCCTCCCTCACTCTATCATTTTATTTAGGAATTTGTTTTAAAAATAAATGAATAATTTAAACGCTTTGCACAGCTTCAGACTTAAATAATTCAAATTGTTGAGTGGTGAATCGTTTCCGAGCTCGAGTCTATCGTCAAACGTTTATCCAATTGTATTTCGATCAACACCCCTGTGTAATACTTTATGTACATTTGTTATTGCTATATTGTTTACTGTTTATCGCCCGAGACATGTGTGAGTGATATGTATATAGGTATATGTGTGTTGTGTGCAGGCCTGTTGGTGTGCCTGAGTCGCCCGGCCATCAACGAGATCTACCTGCTAACGATCTCGTACGTGGTGCTCGCCACCTTCATCCTGATGGACATCTCGCTCTCCGGCACCGCCGTGTTCAGGTAACCAGCAATACATACCATTATATCTCAACAAAGTTTGATCGCAACCTCATTATAAAAGTCAAACAAGGCCCGTTCGTTATTTACCTCGGCGCGGGTGTACATATTGTACGAGCAATGTTCAATTGTAGTCGACAACTACTCCATTAGGACAAACAACCGCATTTACTGAACAAACTTGTCGGGGGCCTTTGTAAAGCCATTAGGAGACGAATGTAATGAAATTTTAAAAAATTTTTAAAATGAAATTTTTGAAAATATATTGTATGCTCGGAAACATCGTTTTAATTTTAAAGTTAATGGCGATCTTCATAATTTTAATACTAGGAATAGGCATAAAATCGCCATCTCAGGATGTAGGTTAGCTAGGACTAAAAAGTCCTTCATTCATAGATGTATTAAATTTTATAATAAAATCCCCCGGGAAGTGACTGGGCTCTCTGATGGAAGGTTTAGATCACACGTTAAAAACATTTTGATAAGCAAAGCATATTATAAGGTTACGGACTACATCAATGACCGGGATGTCTGGAATTAAATTTCTGCACCCGCAACCTCAACATGCTACTTTTTGATTATATAGGTACATATAAGTATTTTGTCTATATTTATAGATTTTATTATTTGTTTTTTTTATCTGTGACATTGTGCTAGTTTTAAGGTACTGATTGTATTTTATTTTATTTAAAAAAAAATACCAGCACGAGTTTCTTGCCGATTCTTCTCGGCTGATGTAATTTCCGAATCGGTGGTAGAATCAATTTTGACGTTCATAAGTGCCTCATTGAGGCCTTAACTGAATAAAGGATTTTTGACTTTGACTTTGACTTTGAATGACACGCGGCGCCGCGTCGCGCTCGTATTTATGTTGAATTAAAATTAAAACTTTGAGCTCGGGGGTCCACTCAAACAGACCGCAAGCCGAGACCTCATTTGTTTACTTCCAATCCCGTCAACTGTTTAGGACTACGATACGACACTCATTTGTATCATCGTATTTGACACTAATCAACTAATCGAGACATTTTGTTCGTCGTTGTTACATTACACAACAGTAAAGTTAGTTTAACACCGTTGCAATCAAAAATACGAGAAAAGAAAACAAATGTGAGTGACACTATAGGGGGGCCTGTTGGTAGTGTGAAGGAGGGGGGGGGGTTAGTTAATGTCAGCAGTGCGGGACCGCCGCTGTACATCCGGTGTAAACTGTAAGAGGCGGATGCAGACCGGATACGAGTCGCGACCGAGTGTTTACGCCGAGATACTCACTGGGGAGTCGACCCCCGAGCCCCCAACACACTGACCATTGCAACAATACTCCACGTAGCGTTTTTGTAAACTATAGACTAATATTGAAGACTTTATTTAATACACAAGTTTTAACAATTGTCAAAGGAAATATGCTGTCACTGTCCCTCACCGAAAAGCAAAAGTATCCAATAAGTTTTGGCAAAAAATATTTCACACGTTGCTCGGTTGGCGTGTAATCGATTTTAATTATTTTTCTGATATATCACCTGTCAAATTCTATCAGACAGAATTTAAAAAGTATTTTTGTATTGAAAACGTTATGATGGGTATTGCACGTTCCATAAATACAGTATATTCGGCGATTTAAACGTTTTAAAGTAAAATAATGCACCTGTCATATTAATGGATAGTGATGATGACAAATGTCGTTGTTGTTGATCATTGTTGATACCAGCCGCGTTTCTTGCCGATTCTTGCCGGGTGATGTAAATTCCGAATCGGTGTGGTAGAATCAGATGCGACTCACTTTTCACATGCTTCTTGAAGGCCCTACCCGGCATGATGTTGAATGGTATTGATAGTGTGTGTGTGTGTGTGTGTGTGTGTGTGTGTGTAGGGGCCTGCGCGTGAGCTCGGCGGTGGCGGCGCTGTTCACGTACCTGACGTACGCGGCGCTGCCGGTGCGGCTGCACGAGGCGGTCGGCGGCGGGATGGCGCTCGCCACCGCCAACATCGTCGCACACTTCCTCCTGCCCAGCGTCACCGACAAACAGGTACACACAACCATGTGGAACTTGACCACGTGACAAAATGACTACCTTTTTCTTTTGAAAGACATTGCCATCTACCACTGGGATCGAAGGGAAGAACCCGGTGGTTATGTCTGAACGGCGAGGTATAACAGATTGACTATCTAGTCATTCTAACCCAAATTAGTTAGTAATATTAATCAATCAATGAAGTGTTCATTTGACCGGTGGAGGCCGACACAGAGCAACTGATAGCGTTGATTGCGTCCATTGATTGCGATTGCTCACCTGCATTCAATAGCACGGTTCACTCGGCGCGTGGCTTCCTCGCTACGGGAAATGATTTGATGAATACTCGGAAAGAAGATTTGGAATCTAATAATTATAATCGCATGCTTATCTTTATTAGAAAAAAAATCCTCGTTTCAAAGGTTCGAGTCCTTATGTTATTTTAATTTTACTTTTGCGATAATGTTGTTTTTGGAGCATGTTATACTAGTCTATTATCCAGCAGTGAAAGATGATGACGATGATGATGATGATGATGATGATGTTGCGGTGATGTAGATCCTGTCATCGATCGCGTGCATGGTGGCGTGCAACGTGGCGGGCGCGATGACGCACCAGCCGCGCGAGCTGGCGCAGCGCCGCGCCTTCCTCGAGACGCGCGACTGCGTCGAGGCGCGCCTCGTCACGCAGCGTGAGAACCAACAACAGGTACGACGTACATAAATGTAGTACATACACACGTCCATCAACCGACACACAATCAACAAACAATCTCCAAACAGTATTGTTTTATCGTAATGTAATGTCCGCCCGACTGAACACAACACCCCAAACGAACACACCGAAGATAGATTAAACATTAGCAAAAGCTCATTACGTTGAACTGTAACGTGAACACCGATCCTATTACCGAATAAATAAACACAAAAGGCGATTGATTGTTCCGTGATAGTTGTATTTACGGTAAAGTGCGCGAGATAATTGGCGGTCCGGGTGAGGAATCCGGTATAATCGGACGATTCAATTTCCTTTAGGTCTAATCCAAATAGCGGCGAGTGAGCCGGTTCGGTTAGCGTCCATCAGCGGCTCGTCCCGTCCAATCAGGATCACATTCTACTTCATTATTTATCTTGTCCGACGTTTGTTTCTTTTCTCTTTATTACTAAAAGCGTCTTGTGATATACATACGTAAGTATACATTTCATGCATGGTGGACATACGTAGAATACCGCAGCTTTAGGGACATGGGAATCTCGAAGTGGCATTTGTGTGGGCGCTCTACGGGATGAGATGCAAATATAGCGGCAGGAGCGCCTGGGGCCCGCGACTCGTGGAGAATGCTACGTCAGTAATTCAATGACGATCAATAGTAGAGAAGAATATAAATAAACATGGCGCGCGTCCCCAATGAACCACCCCGTACATCCCGAGTTTGTATTTAAACGTGTTTGTTTAAATACCCCAATTCTGTAGTCAATATTTACAGGTACAATACAATTAGTAGCTGCCATCTCTAAACTACATTAATTATCTCCCGAGAGGTACTCCGATGTTTATTAAACACACATTTGAATAACTAGTCGCGAGGTGAACTGCGACAGCCAGTACCTCCTCCAAGTAGTACCATCATTAAATCTACATATTTCACGCACAAAGAAGCGAGCTCCACTCGAGTGCGCCCAAAATGGAGTTTAATAAAACATTATTTACTTAAACTTATAATAAAAGAAACAATTCATGGTACTTAAATGAAGAGTCGAGTCTCGCAGCCCCGCGCCCCCACTCGACTGGGTACGCGCGGCGCAATATGTATATTACAGTCGCTGAATTGAGAATAATATGAAAATATGTTTGTACATTTGTATGTATTCATATCAGAGAACCATTTATAAATAGTTATCGATCACGATGGATACTGCGAGAAGCCGGTCTCGTGCCAGACGCTGTGTGGTAAACGGCGACGAACACACAAATTGCCCACACATCTATCTCGTCAGACCGGGATCAGAACCCGGGACCGCGTGCCTCGAGGCTGTGGTTGGTTGATGCTAAGTTCCTGCAATGGGCCCTGTATCTGCGGGAGCGTGAAGCCGAACTAGTTATCTGAATAATTGAGGTGTAACGTCAACAATCAGGCCGGTCGCGATTTGCATACAATATGCAGGTGGCCGGCCGTTCTCTCTCATTAGTTAGTTATAGTTCATTCATTTGGCCGTGAGACAAAATGTAAACAAAGAAATACTGGTTGTCAAACTTTTAGCTCTTTTAGGCGAAAAATATATTGTTTTTTTAGAGTTATAAATATGAAAATAAAATAGGACTAAGTAGGCATCTTTGATAAGTCGTCTATAAGTAATTTAGTTTAGTGTAAAAATCAATAAAAAGGTAATAAACAGGATGAGTTGAGTACAAGTAAAAACAATTCATGTAAGTACTTCCTGAATTGTTTTACTACAAAATAAATAAACAACTATTTATTGGTGATCCTCAGAAGAAGAAGAGCTCCAACATGGATTTTCCTTTTTTTCTATTACAAATCAGTAAACGGAGGCTCGTGAAGTCGTTATATACAATATTTTTTTTTTAGGGATACGAATCTTTGGCCAAGTCTCTTCTACGTATTTAAATATATTAATAACACCTTGGTGTATGTTTGGATCTTCGGCGAAGTAAAAGTGCAAGCGCTGTTTGTACCAGGTACACTTATTTTCATCAAAATCAACGTTCAGATAACAGAAATTTAACGATAACTGAATATAAAACATAATACAATAATTACTTTAAACAAAGAATTATCAAAAAATTACAATATACTTTACTATATAATCGGGAAGAAAACACTCACGTCAACAAGTTGATCAAGAGTAAAAATGACGGGTACAATCCGGCTAAATACGAAAACTATTAATTTTACTTTCATTACTTACAATGACTGTTCAACTTCATTTAGTAGTATTAAA
Source organism: Timandra comae (assembly GCA_958496195.1). Classification (NCBI taxonomy): domain Eukaryota; kingdom Metazoa; phylum Arthropoda; class Insecta; order Lepidoptera; family Geometridae; genus Timandra; species Timandra comae. Next base: position 19,277,870 of record OY292353.1, read on the forward strand.
ATGTATCCATAGTTTGAGATTCACAGCATTTTTAGGTTTTAGTAATGTCAATTATCATCGTCATTACTATTACTACCTTAGATGATGAATTGGTTTCGCTGTGATTGGTAGGTATCGCCGACGTAGTCAAATGCGGCAACAAATACTACACGTACATACTCGGCGTATCCAAGCCAGTCACACTGCAAGCTGTCTGTGAGGCGTATGTTCCTAATGTTTTATTAAATTTTGAACATAATACGTAGTAAAATGTCAGTTTGCGTGGTAAAACTGTGTAAAAATAATACTTCAAGAAACAAATTTCGTGTAATCATCAAAAACAGTATACAACAAAGTAGCTTTCTATGTCCCTATGTCCTGATGGCCCTATGTATGTATGCTTAGATCTTTATAACTACGCAACGGATATTGATGCGGTTTACTTAATAGATAGAGTGATTCAGTGGGAAGGTCTTAGCATATTTTATCCCCATATTCTTACGGGAACGAGAACTACGCGGGTGAAACCGCAGGGCGCCGCTTGTCTATATATATAAAAATGAAACTCGTTTGCCGTTATCACGTCATAACTTGCGAACGGCTAGACCGATTTGGCTTTTTCTTTTGTAGTTTTCTAAGACTCTGTAGAATGTTCTTACGCAAAAAAAATAAGAAAATATCTTAGTTAGATTATAAAAAAATACATTTAATTTTGCATATTTTAAAAAACGCGCGTAACGTATGTCAATCATTTGATTCGGGCTGTTGTATATACTTCGACAAAAAATCTCCGAGACGCATTATCAGTATTTCATTAAATTTCCAGGTATTTTATGGCCAAAGTGTCTTATTCCCTACCAATTGCTCAAAGGTAGTGATTTCCAGTTTCCAATATTTCTACGCTGTTGCAAGCGCCATGATCACGGATGAACTGAACTGTTCATCCGTGATCATAATAGTTACTCGCTGGCAGTGTGAACATGCGAGTAACTATTAATAATATATGTATCTCATCAGGTATCGCGGTATCTAACCAATCTTTCATCTATGGTTACTAAATAGTACTTATAAAACAAAGTCGCTGTCGCTGTCTGTCCGTCCCTATGTATGCTTAAATCTTTAAAACTACGCAACGGATTTTGAAGCGGTTTTTTTAATAGAGTGATACCAGAGGAAAGTTTATATGTATAATACATGCATGATATTGTAGAGAAACACCGATAAATCTAGGGGTTTCTAATATGATGTCGTAAAAAACACATTTTTTGCGCTTACATTGCAAAAGTATTTAATCTAAAAGACATTTGCCTTTTACATGATTTGATTTCAATAAGTATCTTAGAAGATATCTTAGTTTTAAAATAACATTACAGCAAAATTATGATCAAGGCCACAGATTACTAAATAGTTACTACGACAAGGCGACCCGGCTAGTGCACGGCGGCACAGAATAACTATTTTTTCACCTTCTACATAAATGAAGTCGCGTGTTAAAATAATTATTACACGCGAACGAAGTTGAGGGCTAAAGCTAGTATGTTATATATTCTATATTTCAAAGATTAATTTAATATCAAGTAGTCAGTAGGGAGTAGTCTATGTATTATTGATAAAACATGACATACAAAATAACCTTTTTCATGGTTTGTTTACATTTTGTCTCACCGCCAAATGAATGAATTATAGTGGACTCCCGGCGCCGCCGGTCGCAATGGGGCTGCTGAGAACACTCACTTATTAAATGATTGTCGTTTGGGACCCGCGACAGTTACTATATAGATGATGCTGGTTATAACAACACCTTTTGATCTATTGAGCCTTACTCATCACTACCTTATCGTAACGGAACTTTGTCAGATTCGAGGCAAGCGATAGTAAAAAAAAAAAATTAAATCTAGCAAAGAGTAGTTGCTAGATTTAATATTAAACACAACACTGTTAATGGGTTTGAGTTCTACGAGTTCTATATCGGGAGAATGTCGATATTAATTTAATGAACTCGTTGCAATAAATCAAATTATAATTTAATATTTGGTTTCATAAAATGTACGAAATGCTTCTGTACAGTTCTAGTTGTACGTAACCGGAATTATTCGACATCCATTTATGTTTTGTGGCCAATAAACTAAATCCGAGACACAGGCCAAGTATGAACATTTTTCATTTCGGCGATGTTGTTAGAGGGACCTCCGCCGGCCGCATTTACGGCCAGATTTGGTACATAATACGTTTTATTAGCGCGGTGAATGATGCCCGCGAATATTAACTCTATTGTTACGGGCTGCAGCGATTCGGGCTATTACCATAACGCCGTCAACGCTTCATAACCCACTATATGAGCTTGTTATTCATGGAACAAAAATAATAAGGAATATGCCGAGAAAATATTTCCACTTACATTAAAAATACAACATCATTTTAAATAGGAATCCTTGGAACTCTTGCTACGATCTACGTACTGCTACGGACTCGGTACAATCATGCTACGAATTGTGCTACGAATTGTTGTGACTATTCTCAATGTATTACAGTCAGAACATGTTCTGAATTAGGTAGCTTTTGTCATGTCTTATTTATTGTTATATAAGAAGTAGTTACGATGTCTCTGGTTTAATGAAAGTTGAAGAATTACAATGAGAGAGTTGTTATATAATATGACAGAGCCTTGTTTTTGTTGTTGCCAAAGATAAATAAATTAATCTTTTAAAAATCAAACTTTTAATTGGCACAGGATCATTTAATAGAACTTACTTTAGGTATCAGGCTGCGAAGCATACTAGTTAGTAATTAAAAATGTTTTTTTGCAAACTTTCTGAAAAGAAAAACAATGCCACTAAGTACTAATATTATGTAAACTCGCTTGTTCTAGTACCTACTCGTAATGAGACATGTTCCTTGTTAGAATCACAGAGCACGTAGATTACACACAAACACAACGCGCTCGTTGCGTGCGTACCAATAGGACAATGATAGTCACAGGGCGTTCAGGTGCAACACACGAAATTTAAAACTATCATAATAAACAGTGGGCTAACAAGGAAACGTTGGTGAGTCACGAAATGACTGGTGATATGATTATTTTTTTAAATAAAGTGGCATTTGAAAATCTACGAGATTTATTTTTCGACGACATCGATGGCACAGTGGTCACTATGCCGGACTACCATCTTTAAGGTTGCGGGCTCGATTCCCTCGCTCGGGTAAATATTTGTGTGAACCACAAATGTTTGTCTCGGTCTGGGTGTGTGAATGAGTGTGTGCGTAGTTTCTGATACCCTCATAAGATGATGAAGTGAATGATTATGTTATTTCTGAATATGTCAATTTGACACTGCAATCAATTCTTGTTTTGAATTTATTGTAGAATTGTTAATTCTACTATTGAATCAATAGGTGATTTCAGCAGCTGAAAAGCTAATAGACTCTTTTTAGCCTCGCAGTTAAAAAAACAAATGTGATTCATTTAAATGGCGTAAATCAGATGAATGTGTTATTACAGTTATTAGATTAGACGATATTAATGAAAGGTTTGATTACGGGCCGCGGCTGTGACGGCTGTGACAGGCGTGCGGGGGGGCGCGTGGGGCACGCGGGGGGGCGCGGGGGGCTGATATATGAATAGTTTACAGTTCAAATGACGTTTATTATAACGTTATTGATAGAATATTGGAGATTGTATATCTTATATCCGTATAGTTATATGAATTGTATAGTTTATGTCCTGTCCAATGAGCCGCAGAGATTGTGTCTCACTGTACCACTGTAATTAGAACTAATATTTGAATTGTATCGGTCTGATATATCCTTAATACGGTCGTAACGATAAACTCATTAGTAACATCTAATACATACCTAAAGTAATTGCCATACATTACATAATACTCATATTGTAATTGTCAATGTTACTCCGTCTGTTACGCTTTTACGTTTCAACTAGATCTCTACTAGAACTTTGATGACATTTGGCACAGAGATAGACTAGAACTTAGAAAATAACTTACGTAACTATCTATCCCGATTTTGTAACGGGATAAGATTCATAGCGGGTAAAGCCGCTAGATGCCACTACTCAACAGCTGGGTCCATACCATGCGCTCCTGCCGCGCACGATTAGCGCGGATAAGACACGATAGCGGATCGTCCAGTGTGGACCCACCCAATAACATATTACACAATCCCATATGCCCTGTCAATGTACTCCCTGTTGTGCGTGTGTAGGAGCGGCTGCTGCTGTCGGTGCTGCCGCGGCATGTGGCGATGGAGATGAAGGCGGACATCGCGAGCCAGCCGCGCGAGGAACAGTTCCACAAGATCTACATCCAGCGATACGAGAACGTCAGGTCGGTACCACACCACAAAAGTTATGAGAACATCAGGTTAGTACCACTAATAATATTTTACCATACTGTGGCGGCGCGAACGCGTTATGTAAAGGAGAGGTCCTTTACATAACGCGTTCGCGCCGCACCTTCTTTGCACGAACAGCGCGAGTGTGGAACGCACTGACAGCTTCACTGCTCCCTCAAACTACAATGTGGCTCTTTTTAAGCTACGGTATTTTCTAGACGAGTACGTTCCATCGTTTTCCATCAAGCGAGTTACAGTCAAGTGCAAGCCTATTTAAATTAAAAAAAATATAATAGAGAAGCGCTCATGGCCCAGTGCTACCCGCGGATCACTTGTGATCCGTGCGGTTAAGCAACGTCTGGCACCGTCATGACTGTGATGGGTCATTACCAAAAATGACTTTTAATTTCATGAGCGTTTCCGTGCTTCGGAGGGCACGTAAAGCCGTCGGTCCCGGTTGTCGTACTAACATCATCGACAGTCGTTACGGGTAGTTAGAGCCCTCAAAAGTCTAACATTCAGTTTAACCAAGAATGTCGTATAGCCCTCTGGGTTGTGAAGGTCTGATGGCAGTCGCTTTACGTAAAATACTGACATTCCGCCAAATCTGGTTAAAACTGAAAACCGACCCCAAATAGACATGGGATAAAGGTTCGGAAAAGAAGATAGTGGCTTGAGTCCCATCCCCTGTTTGTAACTTATTTTTGCTGTTTGCTTAGTTAAAATGTATCTGCTTACATAATTTATCTTGTTCTACAAATTGAGCGGTAGGTTATTCCAGTCTTACGCTCAAAAGTTTTATATCTCTGCTATCCCGGTTACCGGGTACCCACCACAATCGGGAATTTTTGAAAATCAAAATGAAGCTACTCACGAAAAATTAGCTTGATAGTAGTCAGTTGAAAAAAATATTCTACGGCACCTGTACTATATATGTTAGTTAGTAAGATACTTATGTAATTTCGTTTGTATGATATTTTATATGTGCGCCTAATTTGTGAGGCCTTACCTTGCCGTAACACAGTTTTTAAATAGCGCGGGAGGTAAAATCTCGATAATTGCGCCAAATATAATGTATTGTGTCAAATTTATATATAATAAATTGAATTGAATACGGTTTTTATCAATATATAGAGTGGTTCAAAAGGAAGTTTTGTATGTATAATAATAATTATCGAACTCGGCTAATGTTAAATGATCTGTATTATAGGATCATCATCAGTGGTGTGTGGTGTAATAGATACAATGGCGAGAGAAGCAATGACAGAAGTGACGCGCGAACCTGTGTCAATCAGTCTCACTGCCCACAAACAGTCGGGGTTTCATTGAACGCAAACGTTACATGTTGATTATCTTAACGTTACATACGCCTCACTAAATACTAGTTACTTTATTCCTTTCTATTTTATTCATTTATCCATTGGAGAAGATATTTAAAATACTGTACCGATGTGTGGATGTCCATGACGTATGACGTGATAAGCTGCCCACTGACAGGTCGAGGGAATGAACACGACTCTTGTCGATATTATCTGTATTCTATTATTGGGACATTTATGTGACATATTAGCATAATGATTGAAATCTGTAAAGCTGTTTTATATTAGGTTTCAATTTTTTTGTGAAAAGGAAATGCGCTATACTTTATAACGATTGTGTCGTTTGGTTTCATTGCCTTCGCCGATGTGTATATATTCGGACTAGAGACCTTATTAGTTCAGATTGATGTATATTTGATACCTTTTGACACTTTGATATCAAACAAAAAATAAACATGTCAAAATGTTTGTATTTGATAATAAAAGGATAACCGAATTTCCGAATTTAAGTCGTCACGCGATGACATAACAAAGTTACTCGGCTGTCACGTCAAGACAAAGCTGGCGAGACATTCCGATGAGGGCGCGTGTCACGCGTCACGCTAACGGGGCGTCCCGCGGGACTCAGACGGGTGTAACAACATGTACAACTATATCATTAAATAATATCATAAAGGTGATAGATAAGATACGGACTTATTTTAAATATAAAGAGGCACTTTCGGCGAAGGAGACTCGTAGAGATTCCGGGAAGTATTCCCAAGAGTAATGAACGCTTCCCGCATGTTCTTTATCTGTTCCGGCCGTTTGAATAATTAGGTGAGAAGTGAAAACTTGTGTTCCGGTTCGACAGCGCGGGAAGAGATAGAGGCGGGAATCGCTATTGATAACGCGATGACTTGCGAACTTTAGTACCAGAGAGACGGGTCGCGACGCGGCTTATTCGGCACCCAATTGTTTTAAACTAGATATCATCGCCGCTTCTGCGAGGAGTCTTCGTGTACTAGTTCAAAGTAGTTCCCCGTTTTCTTTTCAATTTCGTCTTTTGATCCATTTAATACTCAACAACAATAAAAACAAACCCACAATAAATCAGTATATTATTAACAAACATTAAGTAACAATTGGACAAATATGTGAGCGTATCTGGACGGATCGCTCCCCATTAACACTTGATTACACATTAGTGGTTCGAGTCCGCGAAACAAGTGTAATCAGTCGGCGGTCCCGGAGCGATACTCCCTTTGTTACACGAACCACGACCGACTAACTGACTCGTTTACTAGTGCTCCGATACGAGTGTGTAGGTGTATCTATATACATATATATGTATGTACCATACGAGTACCACTCGACGAACATTGACGAATGTTTAACCAATATGAATGGACGACAATTGTGACCTGACATGTTGTTTTCGTACACGAATTGAGACCAGATTTCGTATTAACTTTGTATCTCCCTGGTCTCTTATATTATAACTACGCCCATACGGTAATGATCATCTCACACGCTTTCACATTTCTTATACACCATTGTTGTAAATACAACTTGTATTAGTGTATCCCATATTGTAGTCCATCGGTCAGTCAGCCCGGGACTTGCCTCGTCCCGCCGACTGCCGTCTCTCGAAGACCCCCCTCACGAGTGTCACTCTATAAAAATAATTGTTTAAATAGACGAAAGGAGAGTAAGTACAATGTAATCTGTTCTGTCCGCGAGGATTACAGAACAAGTTGTGCAATATACAACAATGGCCGGCTCTCGGTTTGTTCGAGTCCACTCCGTTTAAACAACTCGTTGTAATCCCACTGAAGCACCACTCTTCATCTCTTGGTCTTATAGTTACGTATATAAAGACGTAGTCTGTTAACGGGAATTAACGCTAACGCTTGTTTATTGTATTCCGCAATAAATGCATACATTTTTATTAATTTAATACTTATACTTAACTCACGTCTACAACTTATAATAGTTTATGAAAACTTTGTATTCATATAAATTTAATTTCAATATCTAGATCTTCTGATATTATTGAATTACTAGTGAGATGTAGTGATTCAGTCATTAACTTAACACAAATATAATAATGTACGTACGTACTTTCCGACCCGCCTTTATGTATCAGTTGACTGAACGTTCAACTGCGGGCTCTCAATATCACATTCAGTTTTCCCGACAATTTGTTAACAGTACAGTGGATACAAGAGATGAGGCGTGTCTATAGCAGGGGGGCGGGGAGGGCAGTGGAAGGGGGAGGGGGGCTCGTCAACAAACAGAGGTTACGCGTGTTACAGCTTTACAACTTCCTGACTCGACAATTATCGTATGCTGACGTGACAACTATAATACGATATGAAATATGAGGACACACGAGTTGTGTCGAAAACGGCTGATGTATTGGGATACATGTTGTGTTCGCATTTTGAACGGGAGCAAACACCAATGTATGATCACTGTAGAGTGTTATCTTAAATTCTCTCTGAATATCTCTAAATTATAATTGTGTTATGTGTATAACAAAATTGCAAATCGTGCCACAATGCAAGGTATTTACAGGAAACGTAATAGTGATGTAACGTCAATCTCGTACATATTCCATTAGAGATATTACCATCAGCATGTCACCTGGGCGGGCCCGCATGGCGGTGCAATGCATATTGTTTTACTAAAGGGTCTGCGAGATGTTTCGACACCGTGCGCCTTGTAACACCATACAAGTGTCACGACATAATCATTGTAATATTAATGTAACTAGTATTGACACTAATAGGTGCGAGCGCTCACCACCTGAAGGCACGCTGTGTAAACACGCCGCGTCACGCCGCCAACCGCCGGTAATCGTATTACTCGCCGCCTGCGAAACGTCTACCGGGGCCCTCTTTGAGACATGATCGTAATCTCATCTACAAACTTACCGGGTTTTATTTTATATTTTTTCCTCATTAATTTTCATGTAAAAAGTCTTAAGACTCCATTTTAAAGTAAAGCTTCAATATAGCTGTTTGCTCTCGCCGCCGCCGGCGATGCTCTCTTCTCTGTCGTTCGTGTCACGCCAGCCACAAGGCCTCTACAATGTGGATGGCATCCCGTGTCGAGTCGGAGCCGTTTGTGTACCCACTTCCGATGTTCCATTTCCAATGGTTACTTTGTTGACGGTTGTAAGTAATAGAGGCGGGAAGCAATCTGTAGTGTAAGCACGCGACGAGCCCTCCAGTGAGCACTCGAGGGCGGCTCCCGTTGCACCCGAACTAAATGGCGGCCGACAGTTCTTATTGTTGGCTCTATGGCTTTGTAATGGTTGGAACTGTCATTTTATAGTATTTAAAATTTCAAACATATTAATAATTATTACCTTGAATGTAAGTTTTTCTACATGTAATCTGCAATCGAGAAACTCATCCACTTGGTGCTCACTTCCTGCAGATTTGGTTGTCAGTCAATCCAATCTAATGAATTGAATTAAGACGATTGCAACTATGAACTTAAACAGTACTTGAAACTTTGATTGTTTAATCAAAGTTTCAAGCATTATTCCATTGTGTGTGTTGCTTTTAAAGTGAAATCCATTATATTTGTCATTGTCTTGTATTTACATATTGGACGCAATAATTTAACATCAATTTGTTGCAGCATCCTGTTCGCGGACATCTGCGGGTTCACCTCCCTCTCGGACCAGTGCACCGCCGAGGAGCTCGTGCGCCTGCTCAACGAGCTCTTTGCCAGGTGACCACGCGTCTCATACATACCAGAACAAACGACGGAACTTAGTAGTTTCAACCTTCAATCAATAATTGTGAAAGTATTTACCGCGACAATTGTCAGTAAACAACGTGTCACAGATGTCAATTTGAATGTAAAACGATCGCGAAACGCGTGTTCATCAGACACAGACGTAGACACACCGCGACACAAGTAATGGTTTGTCACACATGTACAGTACAAGTGTGATACATGACAATTTGATGAAAATAGACAACACGGAACAATTCCGCCGAACAAACGATTGTACTTGTGACATAAATTTAAATACACATTGACAACACAATCGGAAGCCTTCACAAATTGAAAAGTGATTCATACGGGGCGACAGGTTTGATTGAGAGTACCCGCCGTAACTCACACTCCGTGACAAGGAGAGGGGCGCGTTGTAAACAAGCGACTTTATCAACTGTCGGTGATGAAGTGCCGCGCGGGAGATCGGGTGATCCATCAGACGGCGTACGACGGGTGGAATGCATGGCGCTACACACCGGCTGGCATCGCATATTGGCTGTAGTTAAAGGGGTTTCGTTATCAGTTATACCGAATGCTAAAACAAAACTTGTCTCTTTTTAGAAGGGTGATGTCTAAAGTATCATACGTGTGAAATACCCGCCGGGACACTAACCGCAACCGTCCCATTTGAGACATTTGATCACCTTAAACCATTTGACTCCCGTATCTCATGTTTTATATTCCCTGATTTATTTATTCATGAGAGCCATAATGGATATTTTAACGTTAATATTTGACTAACAGCACCAAAGTTAAAACTCGATAAAGGTGAAGTGGCTCTCGGCGGGGCGCGCGCCCCCCGCGTGACGCACCCCCCACCAGCCCCTCCCACTCACCATTTGACGCTTACTTATTTCATTTGACATTTTTATAAATACTTTGTTTAATAAAATGTAACGTAAATGCAACCGGCTTTGAGTAATATACAAATATCAGTCAAAGCAAAAATAGCATCCATTTCTTATACGAGTAAAAAAATTAAATAAACATCGAGAACGGTTGGAGTTGACTAACCACAAACATATCGAGGACGGGCGACGGCGCGATCTTCTGTAAATAAATAACATGAATATGATTCGGTATTGCGGAGAGCCTTTTATTGATAATGTCCGTTTGTAAATATGAATACATTTGGACCAGTTGGTAGGATACCTTTGTAACGTGTGGTTGGTATAGATTCGACCGTCTGGCCGCGGAGCACCACTGCCTGCGCATCAAGCTGCTCGGCGACTGCTACTACTGCGTGTCGGGCCTGCCCGAGGCGCGCGACGACCACGCCAAGTGCTGCGTCGAGATGGGACTCGACATGATCGACGCTATTGCGTTAGTACATACACACACATTATCATGATTATGAGTATCTCTATATCTCATTATAACAGTTTCTCTCGACAGTCTGGCCAATCAAAGCTAAGTGTGTCACTTGTGTCTAGCTTGAATATCAGAATCTACACACATACACTCAGACCTAGATAAACATTCACACAAATATCCATCCCACACGGGAATAGAACCCGCAACCTTACGGATGACTGTGGTGCACCATGCACCATTCTATATATCTAGGTAGAGCACAAGCTACACTATAGTATGGCTACTCGGTGAGGTATCACGTTGACACGTTGAGTTGTGGTGTGCAGACTGGTGCGCGAGGTGATGGCGGTGAACGTGAACATGCGCGTGGGCATCCACACGGGCCGCGTGCACTGCGTGGTGCTGGGCCTGCGCAAGTGGCAGTTCGACGTGTGGTCCAACGACGTCACGCTCGCCAACTACATGGAGAGCGGCGGCATCGCCGGGTAACTACACACACCACTTATTATATTACACTCTTTCTGTGTAAAACTTTGGTTTCCTAGGAAAGTGGTGACGTCATATAGCGGCCAGAATGCAGCGGTAAATTACGTCAAATTTCATGACGACCGTTTTGTCGGTTTATGAACCTTCTTTTTGATAACGAATAAGCCAGTTCTCTCCTGGATGCGTTTTTATGCCGTTTGAAATGAATTCGCTAGAGTCAGCCTTCTTTTTACCTTCGCAATATGACAGCAGTTAATAACGGTACCGCTATTCTAGGATACCGAAGCTTACCCAAACATACATACCCATATAACTGTACGGTTGTTTCCCCGTTGTAGCCGCGTGCACATCACGCAGGAGACGCTGAAGTGCCTCGGGGACGAGTACCGCGTGGAGCCCGGCAACGGGGGGCTGCGCAACGCGTACCTCAAGGACAACAACATCGAGACCTACCTTATCGTGCCCGACGACACCAGCCGAGTGGTCAGTGCACCATTTTTATTATGAATACTCTATCAGTTAGACTTATATGTATATACTGTATTAGCCTTTTTCTTTATATGCCGGAGAAACTTGCATTAAACCAGCCAAATGGTTAATCGCAAATTTAACAAATTCGTTGACCCGGATGTCACAATATTTGCCATTTTCAATGACATTTATAAATATTAATATTATCGTATGTATCTCGGTCAAATCGATCTTTTAAACATTTTGATAAAATGAGATATGTTCTGACGGCTAACTTCCATCTCTCCTCTCTTGTAGAACTCTCGCGATGTAGGCGCCGCGCGACATTAATATTAATTAAAGTGATATATAGGTAATCACTCGGATGGCCCCGCACTGGGTGCAGGTACCTACGTGACGTGGTTTTGTATTGAGCTAAACATTCGTTAATTAGAATTATGGCTCTGTTCAATGAGTTAGTGAATAGCGACAGAGTTCTAGACGCCAGCGGGTGAATTGTTATAGTCCCTACTCTGATCGATCCATCACTTATTGTAACTCATTTTTGTCATAGTTAGCCAAACAAAAATCGACTTATTTAAAGCAATCTTTCCTAATTAACGTAGATGCGAATGCGTTCGATGTTGGAACCACACTGCCCTGTCGGCCAGTTACCACTATATTTTATTAATACGTTACATTAAAATTATAAACTAAGTGTTCGTGGCGAAGCGTTGGCACCGCATTCTCTGCCGCTGGCGGTGTGAGGCACGCGTCGCCCATACGGACGTGTGTCCACATGTAGTGTGTTGTATTGTTCAGGACAAGAAGCCGCAGCACCCGCTCACCGTGAACGGCAACGTGTCCAAGGAGATGCGTGTCATGGGGCACGGCTCGCAGCACGGCAAGCACACATCCAAGTAAGCACACGCTTTACCTTCACTGGGTTAACATGACCATACTGTCTAATACATCGACATTCTGTAACCTGTTATAATGCCAAATCAATATTATCCCACAACTCGCTCTTAATTAAACACTACCGGACGTCATCTGCAGAGACAGCCTGTGATATATCATAACGCGTGGAGATTGCGGTCCATTAGTCTGTTATCTGCGAACAGTTCAATTGCACACGAAGCCGCAGCCTCCGACCAATTACTGCGCGTCTATCAAGGGCACCGCAGACGGACGGCCGCCACTTAGTAACAGTTCACCTATTGATTACTAGCCCGTATCGCACGTAATTGATACTCCTGCCCTGCAATTTTAATATGCGTATTCTCATAAGAAAGGATGAAACGCGATGGGAATTACAATATTCTTAATGTAATCAAAATCTTTAATCATTTATTCAATTAAGGCCATAATGAGGCACTTATGAAGGTCACTGAATCTACCACCGACACCGATTCGATGGCAAGAAACTCTGATCGAAAAGAAGTGTAACCGACGAAGTCAGTTTATTATCAGTATTTTCAGTCGTTTATTATTTTTATGTCATTCATAACGTACACCCCGTGTAGTCCAATTGTTGGTGTACCTGATGAGGTAAGTTTGGAGTGACGTGGTGCGTGGTGCGTGTGTGCGCAGGGCGGACCCGGTGGTTGAGAACAAGAAGCCAGAGGACGAGGTGAACGAGTACCTGATGAAGGCGATCGACGCGCGCTCCATCGACCGGCTGCGCGCCGAGCACTGCCACCCGCTCACGCTCGCCTTCCGCGACCTCGACGTCGAGAGGAAGGTCAGTATACTCGATATAGGGACATGCGGTCAAAAGAAGAAACAAGAAATATGACGTCAAATATATAAAATCTAATTAAGCCGTGCATTCAACCCTTTAGCAATATTCACTCGCTATACAGAAATCAATTGATGAATCCTGAAATGTGGACGGTATTACCGGCGCGGTACAGTCTGGTGCCGCACGCCCCCATTAATTAGCGCACTACAATGTGACAATAGTTTATCATACGAGTATATCTGACGTACCGTGCCTAACGCGAATCATGACTATTGATACCGATTGCAAAGATCAAACATAAAGTTATGTTTCAAGAATATTTTGATACGAGTGATCCACCGAGGGTTCCGTTCGTTCATCCGGACAAACGGAACTCTAACGAAGTAAAATGGGAATAAATTGTTGAGTAGTACCGTGTGAGTGTGTGTGAGTAACACAATATGAAGCCCTCAAAGCGTCCTTTATCTCGGGCGTGACAAACGCTCCGGCTTATTTAACGCGACAAGCTTTAGTTGGTGTGACGTGACGGGCGCGGCGCGACGCGGCGAGACACCGTGTCAGATTAGGGTGCAAATCTCTCGCCGCCCCGCGCCTACACTCCTCCAGTATTCTTAAAAAAACTCCATTTGAGTAAGACGGAGGTAAATTGTATTTTCGCGTGGCGACCCCACCTGAGCATTTTCCCAAACTTGACAGCTAATTAAAACATTTTGTTTTCTTTCCGAGGCCTTTATAATGTTTATCCGTAAATGTATTAGACTAACATTAAGCCAGTGTATGTGTGTGTGTGCAGTACACGTACGAGCGCGACCACATGCTGAAGATGTACTTCGTGTGTTCGCTCGTCATGTACGCCGCCATCCTCTTCGTACAGCTGATCGCCTTCGACATGTGAGTCACCTTGCTATTACTTGTCTCAACCATTACATTATATACAAACACATACGTTTTTACACCATGTTGGTCTCGTGTGCAGGTCGCTGGCAGCTGCTCTCACCATCCTCGGCTGCGGAACAATGATTGCGTGCGCCTCATTCCTGGTGCTTTGCCTTGGACACCAGGTGGGCATTGACATCTATATTGTTATTATTTACCATGAACGTTGGATGTATTTACCGATTTTCCGTCACTTGTGTGTAGCGTGTGCCGGCGCGCGTACAACGCATCTCGCTCCGCATCCACAACAACCGGCTGCTCGCACAGATCCTATCATTCGTCGTCGTCACCGCCATCATCCTGCAGATTCAGATCATCATGGTGAGAACCTGGACATTACTTTATACCTAAAAATTATGTTTTGCTGTCTATTTATCAGTCCAATATTCCTTGTGATACAAATCGTGGTGTCGGTGTAGATGGAGTCGGCGCTGATGGCGACGCGCCACCCGGACGTCCTGCGCCGCTACAAGGAGGACGACAAGTTCTGCCCCAACGACATCAACGAGGTATGTCACTGCTCCGGTGCTACTAGTACCGTCTGCTGTCTGATCTGATGCCTTTCAATTGTCATAAGTAGGTGTCATGATGTATGTATAAGACGGTGTATCCAATATGTTTGTGTGTGTGGTGCAGTACTACCTGCAGCTGTCACTGATGGCGATGCTGGTGTGCGCGGTGCACCAGATCCTGATCACGCTGGTGAAGACGCTGCTGCTGGCGGTGGTCAGCGTCACCTACGTGCTCGTCACCACGCAGGACCGCTTCGACTACCACACATACTTCACCGACTACCAGTCAGTCACACACATTCTTTGAGACAACAACTGCTTGACACATTTTATTTACTTCAATCACTTTTGGAAGCAATTCATATTGTTACTTCCGTCAATGGGAATCTCGACGAACTGTACTATAGCGCGCTCTGTTCAATATATGACTATTGAACTGCATTACATTGAACGATTTGAACAGCAACCATCGCATTTGAGAGAGCTTACAGTTCGGCGCAATACAAGAACTTATAGTCATTAAAAGTTGTATAGTTATGTCACTTCCTCTTAATAGACAACAATTTCATTTGCACTTCGGCGGTAAATCATTAAAGTATTTAAGTAATAAGACAGGGTGAGTACTTATGGTGTTGTTGGATGCAGGACCCGATGCGGCATGGATTGGAGCCAGCTGTGGACGAACGTGGTGGTGATGATCGGCGCGACGCTGGCGCTCATCCTGCACTCGCAGCAGACCGAGAGCGCGTACCGGCTCGACTTCATCTGGAAACTACAGGCCAACGGTGAGTAGTGGGGACCTCTGTGACTGGTGGCACGGGGTGAGGTGTGAGTGAGTTGTGAGTGACGTGTCGGCGTGTCTGTTCTGTTCGTCAGACGAGAAGGAGGAGATGGAGCACTTGGAGGCGTACAACCGCAAGCTGCTCGCCAACATCCTGCCGGAGCACGTCGCGCAGCACTTCCTCTGCAGCGACAAGAACATCGACGTTAGTACCACATTACCAGTATAGTACATACTTACAGTGATTGTGTATCATCACACCACATTGTACGATGACATCATATCTCCACATTGAGACCTCCAGTGGTGATAAATGTACAATTTACATAGAAATTAAGCTTGTCGGAGAACGGTTATTTCGTTTTGTGATACAAAAGACATCAACGAGATTGTCACTTTTAACTTGGAATATGTAATATGTATGTTCGTTTGTATTTATAACAAAGAAATGATTCATTTTTTACAATGACCCATACATGTGGACCGAATTCATACACAACTAGTATGAATTTTGTCCATATGTATGGGTACGTGAAGGTCGTACATAACGTATGTATACGTATATAGGAGCTGTACCACGAGCAATGCGACTCGGTGTGCGTGATGTTCGCGTCCATCCCCAACTTCTCGGAGTTCTACGTGGAGCTGGAGGGCAACAACGAGGGCGTGGAGTGCCTGCGCCTCCTCAATGAGATCATCGCCGACTTCGACGAGATCCTCGCCGAGGACCAGTTCCGGTACATCGAGAAGATCAAGAGCACCGGCGCCACCTACATGGCCGCCTCCGGTGGGTCCATGGGTCATTCATTACGATCGAGACATGACCGACCACCACCGGCTGGTAATGTAATACTGTGATTGTGACGCAGGGCTGACGTCGGGCACGCGCGACCTCCAGGGCTACCGGCACGTGACCGCCATGGCCGACTACGCGCTGCGCCTGCGCAAACAACTGCACTACGTCAACGAGCACTCGTTCAACAGCTTCCGCATCAGGATAGGTAAGGGGCAGGTTGTAAGGCGCAAAGGGCGCGGGGAGCGGGGCGCGGGGAGCGGGGCGCGGGGAGCGGGGCGCGGGGCGCTGGGCGCGGGGCCGCCACATGCGAATTGAGTGAGCCGAGTGTGGGGAGAGTGAAGTGTCCTGAGCGAGGGGCCGAGCTGACCGGGTGTGTGTCCGCAGGCATCAACATCGGGCCGGTGGTGGCGGGCGTGATCGGCGCGCGCAAGCCGCAGTACGACATCTGGGGCAACGCGGTCAACGTCGCCTCGCGCATGGACTCCACCGGCGTGCTCGACCACATCCAGGTATCCGACCGCTCCACTACTCTATACCTGCATCGCGAACACTCCCCTATACCCACAGGGATGGCACCGGGTGGAATAAAACGCGAGCGGGGTCGCGTTTTATTCCTCGCCTAGCCTGGAACCGGTATAATTAACAAAGTATTATTATCAAGTGTATAAACATGCTGGCGTCAATTGGCGATTGACAATATGAAGATTACTCTTTTTGTGTTCTCAATCTGTGCGATTGTGGTACCACAATATTATATAACGAAATGTTTTCTGAGAATGCAGTTAGGGAGGCGTTGTTGTCACTGTCATGTCGTGTGGTAGCGGTAGTGTTGTGAGACTGACGTGCGTGGTACGACGGGCGCGTGTGTGTGCAGGTGACCAAGGAGGTGTACGACATCCTGGTGACGCGCGGCTACAAGATGCGGTGCCGCGGGACCGTCGACGTCAAGGGCAAGGGCAACATGGTCACCTACTTCCTGGACGGCATCGGCGAGACCACCGACCCCGCCTGCTTCGACATCTACAGCGTCAGTACACTAACACTAACAATTATAGAATCCAGACAAAGCGGACGCGTCGTAATGTGGTGCGTTTGTGTAGGACCCCCAACCGTCAACGTCGGGCGTGAGCAAGGCGGGCGGCTCGGGCGGAGCGAGCGGCTCGGGAGGAGCGAGCGGCTCGGACGTGGCGGGCCCCTCAGGCGTGGCGGGCCCCTCGGGGCTGTGCGGCGGCGGGCGCGGCCGCGGGCGCGACGTGCGCCACATCGACGACGACGATGACGACGACGACTATGATGACGACGACGACTACGAGGAGCCGATGACGCAGCCGCGCGCGCTCGACACGCGCCCCGACGAGGACGCCGGACCATCACCCCGACCCTCCATCCCCACAGGTGAACTTCGCGATACTTAGTATCTTGTAAAAGGGAAGTATTGTGTGGTTCAATGTAATAAATATTTCAGAGTTCCAAAACGGTACCGTGAGCCCCAAGAGGGAGGAGGGCGAGTTCGTGTCGTACGAGCGCGTGACCGCCGAGCGCGCGGAGGTGGCGGCGGGGGCGGTGCGCGTGCGCGGCGCGGGCGCGGCGGGCCCCGTGCGCCCGCGGCCGTACTCGCTGGTGGAGGGCGCGCGCCACCACGCCGCCTCCTCGGGCGACCTGGAGGCGCTGCTGGAGCCCCCGCGCCGTGCCTACAGCCTCGCCGACTTCCTGCTGCGCCGCCGACACTCGCGCCGGCAGGTCGTCGCGCACCTGTTCGAGAACCCCATGAACGCCATCCTCGACAGCACGGCGCCCCTCACCGACCACTAAACTAAGTAATATAGGACACACTGTACATAACCAACATTATGTAAATAATCACAACCATCGCCCACTAGGTTAATTAGCACGTAGTCTCGATGATATCGGCGATATCTCTCTTCGATCACGGAAGCTACCGACACATGAAGACACGGAAACGGATACTTTGTGTTTCGCAGCTGCTACGTCAGAGAGGTCGCCGATATGTTCATCGTCTAGATAATAGATTCATTTACGTATTTTAAATTTAGGATCGTAATAATGAACCAGTAGTGAAGTCAATACTGATTATTTTTAAACTGTAGGTAAGTCAATGTAATGTAAATAAAATCGTGTTAGTAGTGTAAGTTAGTATTATGAAAGTGACCGAGGCGATGCCATGAGTAAAGACTGAGTAAAGTTGAGAGGCGACTATAGGTCCAAGAGAGCGGTTCGAGCGTGTGAGACACGGGGCGGGCAGTGCGCGACGCGCCGCGCGGGTCGCGTCCCCGACACGCGCGGCGTTCGCCACTCACTGGTGGATCGAGGGGGTGACTCACGAGTAGCTACATTTTAACATTAGATTGTAACTCTGTTTAGATTATTGTCCGTTTAGAGTGGAATAGATCGCGAACTAATTGAATTGTCGGGACACATCGGTGGAGTGGAGAGAGACCTCCTGTCGCCTGTCACCTCGCGACACACTCGGGCGTCCCTACAGTGGGATGGCGATGTGTCACCTGTACATACGCGGTCCACTCCACTCGCTCCTGTATATATATTCAATGAAATCATCGCGTGTGGTTCGTCGTGAGATGTCAAGCGAGGTCAGATGGAATACAGAACGAGCTTACGTTACGGTTCTCGCCGGATATAGAACGTTTCACATGTACATAGTGTATTGGTAATGTGACGATGCCCATTTTAGGTGGTTTATGTTTCGCTAATTGTAAATAAGGTATTACAAACAAACGGTCTAGTGTCAAGGAGACCTTCTCGCGATGTTCTCTACCGCTAAACGCGTCGTCATTATCAGCTTTCGTAAAAACATCACCAAAATGGGACTCAAACAAGGCCAAGTAATATTAATTATTGCTTTTATGAAATAAGATATATTGTAACTAAATTTTAAGAGTAGAGTAATCAACAGTTCCCACGATGAAATTGTTAGTATTATAGTAAACTGTACATTTTTTATAAATAAAAAAAAAACAAAAACCCAAAAAAATATATAGATAGGTAATGTAATGTTAGTTGTTATATTCTGTTAGCGTTGACTCTCTTAGATAATATAACGTAATCACACACAATCTGTCTATAGTCCTAGCACATCTACTATATCAATCGTACTAACTAATCGATGCATTTAAAGTATTCAATAGACGCCCAACGCTTGATGAACCCCCGGTCGATCTATGAACATAATCTCATTTCTCTGTAGGTAAGGACTGATTATAGGTAATATAAGTGTTGTAAATAGTTATCGAGTAATGTGTAAATAGCTTGTAGGCTATTACTTGTAGGATTGATTGGTATGAGGAGTAACGGCGGCGGTGGAGCGACCGCCGCCGGGTGTAGGGGGGGCGCCGCGCGTCCGTAAGGCGATGAGGAACACGGATTGAGATATACTTATAGGTACTTAATGTAGTGACGTCATTACCACGGCACAGAGACTACAATGCACAAAAAACAGGACTTTGTAAATAGATATAAAATTCAGACGTTATCGAACTCTCGAATAATGACAGGTGGGTAGTAAACAGTTTCCCAAAGTTGTGATTGGGCTTTTCTTTATTAGCTGACTCGACACGTGCACCACCAGCAGACCCCACCCCATCCTAGACCATCACATCTTCCATAGTGGTAGAGCACAACTGTGAGTGTGACAGTTGTCTCGCCCGGGGCAGTACCACGCCCTCACAGGAGATCGGCGTGAAGTAGCGGCGAGAGCTGCTGCGTTTCGTACGGTGAGTGAGGGGTCCGGTTCCCGACATATCCGGTTCTCCCTTCCCCTCTTCCTGACCTCCTGTAGTCCCTTATATACTAATAGGCGAGTGGGTATGCCGTCGCAGCCCTGCTAAAATAACATGCAGAGTATTGTAATAGCGTTGCCGAGTCGGTGAATGAAGAAACACCCATTGTTAAAGGAAGTCATGACCTCCACCGCCCATCAGTATGACTTCAATATGGAGCACCGAGTCAGCTCTCAGTGCCGTGAGTTTCATATATATGTTGATTGTTTTATTATACACTCCCTCCCCTCTCCTACAGACAATTCTTCATGAAAAACATTAATATTGGCGTTTGTCACAATTTATTTACAATGATTAATTTTCCATGATGTAAATATTCGAGGCGGGCCATAACTCTTCGCTCTATTCTCACGTGTGTTTCCGTATTTATAGCGCTAACTCTTGCGGTCCATGACGTCATCGCCGGAGCTAGCCGCGGGGGGGAGGGGGTGCCAATATATTATTATTTTCCCAACATAATGGTTCTTAACAACGATGTAATTATTATTTTATAAATTGTAGGTGAATGAAGCATCCTAATATCGATGTTTTCTTTTGTCCGGTACGCGGTGGTCCCGCCGACTAAACGTAACACGTTCCATTCAATTCACGTCACGTCTACTAAATAATATAATTTAATGGTGATACGAACGGAATGTTTATTTTTTATTTAGGTAAACTTGTGTAGGCATATAATTTTTTTTAATGTGTATTTAATTTACAGCGGAAAGAAGTGTAAACCTACTACATATTAGAACGGTTTCAATAACAGTTTAAGAAACAATTGGTAGGCGTATGAGAGGTGAGCACTAGATGTGACCACACGAAGGTCGCTCAGTGGTCTCACTTAGAGCGCTGATACAGTACAGCTATCATAGTCAGACGATGTTAACGATTTCAATATATTTACAAATATCCCACAATTTTAGTTAAAAACTGAAATTATTGTTGACCCGGGGCGACGACAAGTACACGTTTTACGTTTACTTTTGTTTATATTATAAGTATTTACGGGCCTGCGAAATTATATATTTACATATTTATATTTGGTTTATAATTCCTTAATTATAGTTAGGAAATTTTATCTGATGTATTTAGAATAGTATAAGTGTTTGTGAACTAGCTGCTGACAATCTATGTGCTTTTGCTATTGACTTTTTAATGTTCTTCTATCGTGTTATTTAATACCCATGTGTACTCAGGGCTTTGTGGGGGCACGCGGGGGCACGTGGGGGCGTAAGGATATATAAATAATGACATATAAAAATCTGACAAAAATATAAGAATTTGAAAAATAATTTTCTTCGTTTTTTTTACAAAACAAAGTGGCAATATTCGGGAGCCGTGCAAACATTATTGACTTCTAACTTTCGAGAATTTGCGTCTCCCCCCAAAAAATGATTACTTAACAAAAAGCCCTGGTTATACCTACTTTCGCACATACAGCTGTTTTCCAATACGTAACGTGATCTTAATGTTATATAAATATTATGTATACTACGAAATTTTAATTCCTAAAATTATCATTGAATTTGAATTCGTAAAACGAAGTCTAACATATTTTTCGATGTTGTATACCCTAAAGTGTAGGTAGATAGTTACTTTGTGTGATGTATATTTGTATGTCTATAATAATGTATACTTAGTAGGTAAGTAAATATTTGATTCGACATTATGTGCCAAGACCTGTGAGTCAGAGTAGAAGCGCGTCGCGACTCCACAGGACCACCTCCCAGTAGACCAGTAGACCGGCCGGCGCCCGCGACCTCACTCCGACCCTGACATATCTGACCCAGATCCCCGATCCCGACCCCAACCCCATACCGACCCCAACACTGACCCCAATCCCGACTCCCAGTCACGATCTCCGAACCCGACCCTCGATCCCCGATCCTCGACTCCGATACCCGACCCCGATCCTCGACCGCGATACCTGACCCCGATCCTTGACCCCGATACCCGACCCTGATACCGGACCCCAATCCTCGACCTCGACACCCGATCCCCGATTCCTGATCCCCAATCCCCGATCCTGACACCTAATCCGATCACGATAACTATCCCAATTCCGACCCTGACCCCTGACCCCTGACCCCTGAACCCCGGGCCCAGGCCCGTGCGCCGGGCGCCGGGCGCAGGTCTCTGCTGTCCTTGCTTTATCAAACAGTCTACACTACACTGGTGGTGTGGACGGACTCGGACAGTCACCCGGCCGCACACCGAATCAACAAATGTTTTCAGACAGCAAATGTTTCCAAGCAACTATATTCACCCCTATAGAGAAGCAAATGTGTCTTCGGTGTGCGTAGTCCGTACTATGTAAGTAAATGTATGGGGGCAATAATTGTTGCTTGGAAATATTTGTTGCCTCGGTGGCCTGGTTGAGACCGCGCCAACGAGCCGGTCTATAAAAATACCAAATATTTAACCAAATGTTACACTAGTTAAAATAATAAATGTTCAATATTACACAGACTTCATGTTACACAATAATGTCACTGTAAATGATCGGCGCTAGCAAGCATCAGTCAGTCAGTAAAATATAAATAAACTGTGCGAATGAATACATATATTCGGGCATTGTAAGTAATGGTCCACACATGATGTGCACATTAGTGACCATTCAATTGGCTGAATCGAATACCTCCGCCTGCACTACGTATCACTTAACTTAGAGGATAGCAGTATCAACGGTATTGTGAGTGGCCAGTGATCGTGTTCCGCTGACGTCACACGCCCTCCAACTACCCGTTTGCGTGTTTCGTTTGTCTACAGTGACATTGTCAGCGTACGCAGTCCTCTAGTAGTCGATACTTTTATTGTATTATAATAATTATTGTAAACGAAGATCTTATAATGTTATTTTATAGTTATCTTGAATTTTCGATGTTTATCTGATAGTAGAGTAATATATAAGTGTAGGTAATTATGTTGAATGTTGTGTACCGATGGTGATACACCTCGGGGCGCTCCACCGGTCAAACTACTCGATTACAGTACTCGAGCGTATCTAATCTACTCGGTGATGAGGTACTAACTGACCGAAGTCAATGCTAAAGTGCGTTGTTACAAGAAACAAGTCGAATCTATATTAAAAGAAAAAATATTTATAGTTGCTTATCCCAATGTAATATTTTGTTTTTAATATTCAAAAGACGTTATTTCCATTGTTTACTAGTGTATTGACCCATTCCATACAGAACCCATAATTGTGAACACGAGTTTTTAATACAGAGTACTACGGCTACGGGCTACGCGCTGGTCTACGCTCGTCGTATCCCTGATATCTACAGGAGGCGCGTAGCCCGTAGCCGTAGCCCTTATGACACATTTATCAATTTAAAATCATTTTATTTTAGTTCATATAAAGATACACGTTCGTTCGTTCAAAGCCACATTGACTACATTATTATTTGCATGATTTCCCTTGAAATACGCTCCTTATAAAAGATGAATCTCGGTTATATTAATGTCTTTCATATTACGAGTATTTAACTTTTACAAACCTGTTCTAGAAAATAATTGAAAAGTTACCACTAAGTGATAGAGACTCTAAAAACATTGATTTAAGTATACTTGTTACTTGTCTCGATTTAAGCAATGCAAGCAATTTAGAGTTTGTGTTTTAATCTGAATAGTTTGATCGGTTCGGAGACGACATATGTTTCGTTCTTCGGTTTAATTAGGTAGTTAATAAATGTAACTGTAGTTTTAAAATAATATGAGTATAGTTATGTATATCGGTATATCATAGTCCAACGATGTTGTCCAATTGTGTCCCCCGATCTAGTTGTTGTGATCACTAATATAATGTACTAGTTCCCGCAGTACGCATCACCTCACCGGTGCAGGGCCTCGCCCACACTCACACACGGCACGTGCCTTATTGTGGCTATTGGCTAGGGGCGCGACGGTACTAAAGGGCAAGCGTAGAAACTTCTACTTGCTTTTCTTGGCACATATGTATGACTGACGAAAAAAACATCAGCAGCAGAGATGGCAATAATTAAACTGCTTCCTGACGCCAAACTGCCTCTGTGCAGAGCGCAGACTATACTGGCGAAAAGCGGTAAAAAATAAGTGAACCTCACGACGCGCCCCACAGTCTGCCACGATACGTGAATGAGTGTGGGCATTACATGAAATAATATTAAACTTAAACAATCCAATCCAAAACAATCTATGGAAGATATCGTTCAAGTACACTGGCCACTTGCCATTGGAAGCAGAATGATTCATACATTGCACCGCACACACGACCAGTGCTTACGTTTGACTGCCCGTGGGTAATGTGTACTGTTACAATACGATATGGGCATTTTAATAATATGTAATAACTTTATTTGATATTGTGTCAATCCCCAAAAAATAACCAAACTTGTTTCAAAACTATTTAACTATGTTCGTAAAGGAACTTTACTTTTGCTATACTACTTGTACTATGCTTTTTCTTAAGTGGGTACTAAATATATAAAAACATGATACAAAATAGTATGTACGTTTCCATGTTTGAATGTGAAAGGCCTAAAGATTTATATAAGTTGAGATTTCCCAAGTTATCTATTCCGTTATTATAATTTTATTAAGAATACGTATATACCTACCACCCTTTTTGGAAGCGGTTGCTTGGACAACAAGGTTTTTTGATAATACAGGGTGATTTTTTCAAGTGGCCGTGGTAGACGAAATGCTGCACAAAAAGTGAAAAATACTGTAAGGAGAATAGAGCCGAGAACTGCATTATTGATATTTCGTAAAATTTACAATCCTAGCCAGAAGTCCCACGGCCACTTGATAAATTAACCCTGTAAGTACTGTATTATCAAAAAACCTTGTTATCCAAGCAACCAATTCCAATAATGGCAACCACATATCCTCCACGTAAGTACCTAATACCGATTGTTATATTTAGTATGAGCAGTTGAGCACAGTTCGGTCTAATTTCTTTTACTATATAGTTGCGTTGACGCTCGGTAAAGTTTCTAACTTATGTATAAGTAGTGTTCCTACTGGTAGATACCTACGATCTGCGCTAGACAACAATATCCGAGAATGTAAACTAAGAATATTGTGTTTATTGAGGAGCCTAACACCCGTTATCTGGTAATATCTGTCTCCCATCAGTTAGGCACACTTCACCAAATCAATTCACCATGTACTTACTAACGAACCAAAGGAGATAGTAATTATTACTGTACGGCAACCTCCTAAGCTATGTTATGTATAGGTAAACCCAGAATAATTTGGTACTTATTTAAGTTATATTAATATGTATTTTTATTTGATTTAGGTAGGTGCTTAATGTTAATGTGAATCCAACGCGGTATCTAGTTACCAAAGTATTTGTTAACATTACGTTCGACGTTCTTATGTTATTCATTTACTTCTTAATACCTATAAGTGTGTTTTTTACCTTTTTTCTAATATAATAATAGTTGTTACTTATTTTAAATTAGATTTAATAATTACTATGTATCCACCGTCTCATGAATCATCCACAATACCTATGTCTAATTGTACTTATATCAGTATTTTCTGTTGTATGTCACTTTGCCGGCGATACCTACTGAGTAGTACTCGTAGTACATAATCTATCAAAAGCTGATGATGTAGGTATCTACTTAATCGACTTGTACACCTTTTCCTGATTCTGTATTCTGTTATTTGTAATAAATGGTGTTATGTGTAGTATTCGTTTGTTTTATTTAAATTACCTGCGCCAACCAGCCCTTAACTATTACTTAGAAATGTGCACCTTATAGATAGCGAAAATTGAAAGGAGTCTCGATGCCGAATTTTATTATGCAGCCTATACACGTTGGTCGAGCGAACGCCAATTCCAACGTATGGACACTGGACAGTATATTTGCATTGTCTTGTCATCACTCGACTCGTGATATAGGCAGTACCACTTGTCTTGTATTAATTTGCCTTCCTCGCGTTGGGCCCAGCTCGGCCAACGTGTATAGGCTGCATAAAAACTAAAACTGCATCATACATTTTTTGAAAAATCAATATTCGGTCAATGGCAGTTATTGGCTGGATTAAAACCCGCTATTGACATTCAAGGCGATTTTATGGTCACGCGTTTTGGCAGCGCCGTGGTCCGCGCGCGCGTTTGGAGATGGCTGGTGGTAGTAGTTGCGTTTCTGTGTCGCGCGCTCGAGCGGTGCCGTTGAGCATACGCACGCAGTCGAAGCGCGCGCTGTTTCATGGTACACCGATGTTCAAACGCGCGTGTCGGACAGCGCTCTGTCCATCGGCGCGTTTAGCGACGTGACTATAAACTCAGCCTCAAATAATACCTTTTTCAAACTCAAACCCAAAATAAATTATTACTTTCATATTGTGTACCTTACCTAACCTATGCAGAGGTGTTAGGTACAAACATTATGGGTAGCCCGGTTTGGGCACTGCAATAATCTTAAGATGTAATTGTTCATAATTGGGCCGTGTTAAACAGAAGCCGACTAACTCCGAAAAACAAGTTTAGAGATATGGCGGTTTTTGTTATTTTTTATAACAAAAAATGTTCTACTAGGTGTCTCAATGAAGGTCTTGATGGTCCCTGATGGTCTCTTTCTGAAATATAGAAATAGGTGCAACACTGCCACTTATATTATGCAGAACAGTGCAGAACCCAGCCAACTCTCAGTCGAATTCTGCATAATTTATTTTCATCAATACAAGTTACCTATTTTCAGTAGCCATCCGTATTCTTAGGTCTTGTTTTCATAATATCGGCCCACGGTGGTATGCAGTTCTATGCATTTTCACTGCGTTAAAAAAAAACGTCTTGTTTTCATACTTGTTTTACACTTAAAATGACAATAAAATATCTCAACACCTCAGTGTCGAGATATCACATGTCATGGTCACATAGGTCACATGTCAGTGGAAAAGCTGGAGAATCTTAAACCTAAGCCCGTAAGCAATAAATCTCATTTTCACTTAAATCGAATTTTGTCGGTTTTTTCTTAACACCTTTCAATTACAAACACAATAATAAGTAAGTACTTATTTGGTGCTCGGAGAGTGAGAGGCGTTGCGTAGGTGGTGAGTTGGCTTAGCATGAAGCTGGACCCTCGGGCTCAGTGGATCGCGGTTTAAAACCCAGGGCGTCAGCTCCACTCTCAGAGCCGCTCGTTTCATGTTGCCCCCTTGTTGCGATTCGAGCGACTTGTTTGGGGGGCCCAGTTATAGAGCTGGCAAGTCTCCATCCGCCACTTCGTACATTTTATAGCATTGTATCGGCGGGTGTCATAGTCCCCATAGTTCCCCAATATCCAGTCCATTAAACATCCCATTCCCATAACCCAGTCGTAGTTTTCCATATATTTGCAATAGTCCCAGCAGAACCGGGGACTGTCCTTGGATGCATTTTATAGTGTTATACAGGGATAGTCGCCGGATTGTGCATCCTTTACACAAGATTAAATATGTCAAAGGGCTTCCGTGTGTTGGCTTTGGCCCCAAACTAGCCTTCCAAAAGACCGGGACTCCTTAATAGTCCCGTGAATGGAAAAGTAAGTAAGTACTTAAAATCTACTATAATTAGGTTCTACTTATAAGTACTTAATACCTTTCAATAATTATTACATTTTGAGAGTTCTAACGTAAGAAAAAGTTCTAAAAACTACAAATTTACTATGTACTTATATCCAATTTAAATAAAAATCCACTTTACAATTGCAAATAGGTGAGTGAGTGTTATTTTTAAATAACCTACAATAATTGATCACTCCACCAACTTAACTAGTATGCTGACATTATATAGAAACATACGAGCAATATGCGATGCCCCAAGCCCCTTTTCCTCCTTTAGAAAATAACTTTCTGGGTCTATTGGTCTCTACTCCAATGAACCTATGTGTGTAGCGTCCATTAACATTTAAGACCAGACCATGGAATATAGAAATTAGTGGCAATATTTCTTTACTCTTTCGCATCTCTTTCGTTCTATTTCGTTCCTCCAGGTAGCATTTCCGGTAGTTTTTACTCTATGGCAAGTGTTGATCCGGTCATATCGTATCAGTCT
Source organism: Timandra comae (assembly GCA_958496195.1). Lineage (NCBI taxonomy): Eukaryota > Metazoa > Arthropoda > Insecta > Lepidoptera > Geometridae > Timandra > Timandra comae. The sequence goes on from OY292353.1 coordinate 19,306,143, forward strand.
CGGTCTCTCGGTTCGGTCGTATGAGTCGTCAGCTCTCCGTTCTGCTGCGATCTGCGCGCGCATGTGTGTGTGAATGTACCAGTAGTCAGTTTATTATCAGCTCTAACTTTCATTATATCTGCCAACTTACAATTTAAAGTAAAAAAAATCTAGTTATAAATTATACTTCCTTCGCTACTTGCTAATAATATATATATTTTTCAGTGGTGTTTTTGTGAATATTTAAAAAAAAAACAGAATAGTTTGACAGAACTACTAAAATGGAGTGGATGATTCCTGTTAACCAAATGTTGAGCGAAGAAATCACGAAACTAAACTACACTCTCATTCCTCCCGGCTTCCAAGGAGATGTGCGGAGTGTCAGGTAGGTCCTGGTGGCACACATCTGGCCGTCGGTGTACCGCTTCCCCTAATTGTTAGGCATCAATCGAGTGAAGGTTTGAGACAATGATTCATTATTAATGAGGGCCAAGACACACCTACGCAAGGCTTGATAGCGTTTGGCTAGTTAGCAATGGAGCTGCAAGGGTTTGTATCATCGCATACTGCGCAAGGATAGCCTCGGGCGTACGAACTAAATACTGCAATGCTGTAATAAGGCGGAACAATGCGAAGAATTGGTGACAAAATGTAGTGTATAAGTACCTAACAACCCTATTCACATACAAAAGAATTTATAGGTAATTCTTTGAAAGTTCATGGCTATTGTGATATCTGGGACATGCTTTCATTGTGTGTTTGAATAACTTTACTCAGTTTGATTAAATTTGTCTCATGTATTGTAGTATGGAACTGGTTTGTGTACCCCGGTTGCACTGAGCTGCTCGGGCACTTCACTCATGCAGTGAAGTGTACCAGTACAGTACAGTCACCATGAGAGGTAAATTACGTTTTACAAATATTGATTTTGAAGGTTCAAATGGTACTATAAGACTTTTTCCTTAAATTAAATTATAAGATTATTTTAAGGGTGCAATGAATTCACATTATGTCAGATTAATTTTATAGTGTGTTATTGATACAACAAAAAAATAAAATGATTAGTTTCAATGTTGTTATAATGTTTGAAGGGTGTTTATTTTATGTATGTAATTGATATTGAAATGTTTGATTTGTTTGTATGTGGTGTTGCAGAACAATGCAGGAGAGCCTCGCGAAGTTGATAGACCAGCTGGGCGAGCAGTCGGCGGCCGCCCAGTCGCTCAGCAAGGTGATCACCACCGCGGAGAAGCTGCGCAACTCCCCCACGCACATACTCTACCTGCTCAAAGACGCTAAAGCCAAAGGGTGAGTGCCAAGTGGTGTACAACTACTTGGTAATGATTACTAGATTTGAATTGTGTGTGCTCAATTGGCCCTTGGGCCAACTAGTATGCCTGGAACCACGAGATGTATATGTATTTTCACTTGTAATGAGTTTTGGAATTGGACCTATTGACACCTCACCAGAATAGTAAATGTGGAGCAAGTTATTAAATGTAGTAAGAAATCATATTGTCCTATTGTCAACAGTTTAAGTTTTGTACATTCAATAATGTCCTAATATTGATTTTAAAACAATATGAGTATTGTGCAGTGGGTCTACTGCACTGCTAGACATACCAATGACTCCCTAAATAGGCCACCAACGGTGTATTCATTGAATACAGGTGCAGACACTCGCCTGGCACTACTATTGGCTGGACATGTCTAATACTGGGAATGGACATGTTGGTTGTCTAAATCTATTAAATTGCACAATACACTACAAGCATTGTTTACATTATATGTATGTGTATGAAAACATAAAAACCAGCACAAAGAACAAAACAGTCAATGTTTGTTATGAAATACGTTTTATTGGTTCGTGACGGCCGAGGGACGCGCATCACAACTAACATGAGAAAGTCGGAATTGTCATCACTTGGAGATATTGTATTTAATATAAACGGGTTATTCATATGTACCGATTTAAGTCGACTCTCTCGACTAGCCCATTATCTATACATATTATAAATAAATTTGGAGTGTCTTTTTGTAATATTGAAATAATCGCTTTTACTACATGTATATGAATATATGTATAATGTATATACGGTACACACACCGAAACCACATTTTTTTTTCAATTTTTGTCTGTCTGTCTGTTCCGGCTAATCCCCGAAATGGCTGAGCAGACATTGACGGGACTTTTATTGTCAGGTAGCTGATGTAATAGGGAGTAACATAGGATACTTTTTATCCCAAAATCCCCGCTGGATGACGTTTCACGTGGGTAAAACCGCGGAGCACGGCAAATAAAATGTCTACAAAATGTATGTTTCGTTCAATAATTAAACTTTAAAGATAATTGTGATGGTGCCTCATGGTATAACCGGTTCTGCCCATCCCGTAGGAATGTACTATAGGGCGCAATTGGTGTCATCATTGTGTTCGTCGGTGTCACTTACATAAACAACAAACAGAAACCCGCATTGTGAACTGGTATTATCGATTGCGCTCGCGTCCCTCTCAGTGCTGTGTCACTCGGACCATACGCGAATGTGGTAACGCCGCGCGCCGCGCGCCGTGCGAATGTTGTGGCTATTTATTTATTTAAGGAGCAACAACTCATGTACAAAAGAGTATTTACAAGTTATTCTGTATTCTTAAACATAATGGTAAAAATCAATGGTTCGTGTATAGTCGTGTCCCCAGATAGTGTAGAAGTGCTTGTGGTGTGTGTACAGGGGCGAGGGCGAGGTGATCGGCATGCTGAAGGTGGGGCGCAAGCACCTGTTCCTGTTCGACGGGAGCGAGCGCGTGCGCGAGGTGGAGCCGCTGTGCGTGCTCGACTTCTACGTGGTGGGCGACCGCCAGCGGCTGGGGCACGGCCGCGCGCTCTTCGACCACATGCTGCGCGACCTCGACACCGCGCCACACCTCCTCGCCATCGACGGACCCTCGCCCAAGATGGAGCACTTCCTCTCCAAGAACTACCAAATGGGGCCTCTCCTCCGACAGAACAACAACTTCGCGGTCTCGCCGCGGTTCTTCGATAACACCACCGACGACATTAGGTTCGTGCACACTTTATACAGGTCTAAGATACGAGCCTATATCCACATTCACCGGGCTGTTAATAGAATCAAATTTATTTTATAATAAACTTCGTATATTAGAAAATATATTAAAAATGGGTTGACAAAAAAAATCCTGGACAGAATATTTTTAATTATTTTTCATTCAATATTGCAACATGAAGATAATAAGATAATTTTATGCTGGACATAAAGTATAAAACATATAGAATGTGCTGACATAGGGTTGACTATTATTTACCTGGACGAACTGCTGGGTTGACAGGGATAAACAGATATGTCGATACCAGTTACTTTCACCTATGTGAAAATAAGCATAAGCGCTGTTTTATTGTGAACGCGGTGATATAGGGTTGACTGCAAAAAATTTGGTCCTAATAAGGGTTGACAAAGGATGATGCAAATTTTGGTACCCCTCCAATAGCTATGTGTAATATATCGTTGGATAGCCATAGTTGAGCAGAACAAAAGTTACTGGAGTCAAGGTCCAAATCTTATTCCGATCAGAGTTATGCAGTACCAAACTAATGTACGTAGATCTACGTAGATGATTATGATAAACCGATAGTTTATCATAATCATCTACATAGTTAAAGAAACAGTGTAAGGTTATTTTTGGTTGTCTATTATTACAAAAATTGCATTTTTTAATTGTGGGTCCACTATGACCTGACCATTATGAATGAAAAACGTTTTTTTTTTTTAAATAATTAAAAATATTCTGTCCAGGATTTTTTTTGTCATCCCATTTTTAATATATTTTCTAATATACGAAGTTTATTAAAAAATAAGTTTGATTCTATTAACAGTCCTGTGAATGTCGATATAGGCTCGGATCTTCTACTATACGTCATTGTGTTACATGATTCATACGTTATTAATGACAAACACGAAGGGAGCCAGGCGCCACGGTCCCTGCACTGTTGTGTTGTGTGAGTATTGTGACGTGACCGGTGCGCGTGTTACACAGATTGAACGCAGTTACTGTTGCACGACAGATGTTGGCCGAAGAGGCGCGACGTGCTCAGCTAGCGCGCGCCCCCGACAGGTTACTATCTCCACGTGCGATAATATACCAACATCTGTGTCAGTAGTATCGGCCCTCAGCGTAGACTACACACCAATAGACACTAGTCACACTTGTATTAGATAGATCACATTCAGTCACTAACCCAACATTACAACTTGATTTATAAGTTTCCAAAAGCCAACTATAGTGTCTATTCCATACCATATTATGTATTTTGGTCACTCAGTCAATGTGGTGAACTCGTTGAATATTGTAATGTATTAACGTAGTGTTGATAGTGGGTTATAATAGTATGTATAGTGTGTTGTACTGTGTGTATATTGTGTAGTGTGATCATCATGTAAAAGACACGGTGTTGTATACGTTGCAGTAAGTCTGGATGCACGACGCCGGTGAGCCCCGCGGTCGGACGGTATGCGGCGCGCAAGCCCCAGTCGGCCATCGCCACGGTACGTGCCTTACCGTGTGCTCAGTACAGTACAGTACAGTACAGTGCAGTGCAGAGCAGTGCTCACCGCGCGTGTCTCGTGTTGCAGGTGATCCATGGCGGCGCGGCGGGCGGCGGCGACGCGTACCAGCGGCGCGCCAACGGGTAACTCTCCACATCTCGCTTGATCACTTTATGTTCGCATTTGTTATAACTTCCTCCTTTTTCGGTTGCCTACAGTTTTGGCCGACAAAAATGGACCTACTGACGACGCAAACCCGCTTCTCCGCTGCATGATATCGAACTGCAAGGTCCCACATTGCATACGCCCGCCCTCATCACCCGCCGACTGTCGACGCGTGCTCTTTCATATACATTCACAGTTAGTACCTACCGAGACGGCCGCTCACTCTCGCTCGGGACGTACCTGACGTTCGTCGGAGCTCTTTCATTAAATCAGAACCTTATTTTATAATTTAAATAAAAGTGTATATGAGGGCAGGTTAATGAATGTCGGGATCTTATTTATATATAACGGCTCACTTGAATCGCACCAAATATTGTTAATTATGAAACGTACTTTATTTATTATATAATTAAAAAGACACAAACGGTATTTGGTGCACCCCGCGGTCACCAATGTGTTAGTGGCGACCGCGCGCTCCCTCTACGCGTGAGTTCCTCTAGTAGAGGGCGCTCCACTGGTGCGGGCGGTCCAGTACCAAGGACCACTACTCGACACATTTCAACACAGCTTGTAGTTTGTTTGTGATGATACGACAAAGACACTTATTGTAGATTGTAATTATTATAATGAATGCACTGTGATAATCTTATTACATTTAATTATTTTAATTTTTATTTATTATTTGTTTTTTTTTACTTAAATTTCTAATGTGTAGCACATGGTAGTGTTAATATCTATTTAATTATTAAAAAATATATAAAACTTTACTTTTTTGTTAAATTTATTTACAAATGTTTTAATATCACAATAATTATTATTTAATATAATGTCGGAGCAGCGAGCGCGTAAAGAGTAAGTAAATAAGTGAGTAAAGTCCCTCCTGAGTGCTGTATCGTCTATCCCTCTCAGTGTATTGTCCAAACCTGTATTGGCGCGTGCAAACGACGCAATAAACAAAAAAACATTTTTGTAGTCCCCGGTTTATAAAGTTAATTTTATCATTTAAGTTATTATGAATTAAATAACAGCACAAGTCATTTCAACAGCGATCTCTTTTGGTCTGATAGATCGATCGGTGAAGTGACACCTACAATATTTTATTTGTGGTAGTAATTAGTGCACTGGTGGGAGTGCGACTTGCAATGCACAAACCCAACGTGTATGTGTAGTGTTGTTGTTGTATATAACTGTTGTGGGGCAGCGTGTCTGTGCGCGGCGAGTCGGAGTTGGAGCCCCCGGCGTCGCCCGAGTGGCGGCGCGGGGAGGTGGACGAGGAGGAGGCGGCGCCGCTCGAGGTGGAGCTGGAGGTGCACGCAAGCCCCGAGCGGCCCACCTCGCTGCCGGTGGCCGCGCCCGCCACCCCGCCCGCCGCCTCGCACGCCGCGCACGCCGCGCCCGCCGCGCCCTCGCCCGCCGGCTCCACCATGTCGCGCCGCGACTCGCAGCTCACCGACAAGGGGTTCTTCGACGTCAAGTTCTACCACAACAAGCTCTGGTAGACACACGACTCACCATACACCATGCACACACTTATAATATTATACTCGTATACATGTTAAGCAAATCATATTATATTATAGCTTCGAGCACTAACCAATCGGTTGCAAATTATCATTATGAAGAACAACAAGCAGGCGCCGGCGCCCTCACTTGCATTAGTATGTACTCAGTTGTTGTATAGTTAGAGGCTTCCAAAGTGATCTCATATCGTGTTGCTGTTTATTATACGACGATAGCTCATTTATATAATACGTTGCACTACTTGAAATACTTAGGTTAGCTTTACATAAGAAAAGACTTGCTCCAAATAGGAGGCACCTAACTCTTTATTGAATGATAACCCCTGCTTGGTGTCAGACATTAGGCTGACTAATAATGTCCTCGCGTTAAAGAATTCAGGACGAAACTTATTATTATACATTGAATAAATTAATATTCATACTAGGATAACATCGAACAAAAAATGTGAATCACTATTTTTATTGTAATTTGTTATCAAATGCTGAGCAATTACATTTGATGATAGTGTCGAATGCTGATAAAGTCTAAGTATTTTGCAATGAACTGGCTTAATTTCTTATAAAATATACTTATTAAATTATCAACTATCCAATTGGACAATTGTAATTTTCATCAATATCTCTTTTTACTATTGATTTATTAGACCCGTTTTTGGTAGGAATACCTATTCTTTCTTTTTATTTTATTAATTATTATTATTATTTCCTATACAATAATACCAAACAAACTCAAAAATTCACCCAGTTTGTATACATCAACACACTCAGACGTCACGTCTATCAGACACTTGTGACACAGGTGTTAGTCCCGGTGTGGGGGGCACCCGGCGCGCCCCCCGGTGCCTGGTTATTACTATTGGTTGGTCAGTACTCAGTGTCCGATTACGGAATACACCGTATTACACGTACACTAGGTACTTATCTATTTGTTCACTTGTACTGTATACTGGTCTGAGATGGAGGTGGCGAGAGGCCGCCGTACTTGGTTTGCGACTCCAAATGTTTTGTTCGCATGGAACTGTCAATGTAACACAAAACTGTATGACTGTTTTATTTGTTACTGCCTTGATATAATAAAATCTCCAGACACATTATCTTGAATGAATTTTATTTGCAATCACTCAATAAGAATTGGACACTTGAACAAGCTGTTTTTGGAACTTATAGTTGGGGCAGAGTAATGTTATAATGACGACCTTGATGGCAAAGTGGTTACCATGCCGGACTGCCGTCCGTCAGGTTGCGGGTTCGATTCCCGTGCGGGATGAATATTTGTGTGAACCACAAATGTTTATCTCGGTCTGGGTGTGGGCATAGTTTCTGATACCCTAGATACAAGTTACGAACTTAGTTAGGGGTCAGTTACTATAATGAGATGATGGAGGGAATGATTATATTATGTTTTAATGGACTCCATATCAATAAACTACATATTCTAGTCAGTAACATCATTGATTGTGTGTCAAATGTGTAACACTATAATAATTATTTAAGACCTTTGTTAAGCCTTTGTTACTTAGATGTGTTTGTCTATTATTAAGTACTTATACTTAATTTATTTTACTACTGATAACTACCTACTTAAATAAAATTGAAGTGTCTATTTATGACATTTATGATTAATAAAATTTAAATAACTTTTTACTAAATGCATACACGGTACATGTACCAAAATATAATTGTATAAGTAAGTACTATTTTCGTCTGTATGTCTGTTTGATCCGGCTAAGGGCCAACGCTAAAACTCGCGCGGATGCACGCTCGGCGTGTGTATAACTGAAAATAGTATGAGCGTGCGACATGCGGCGGGTATACGCGAATGGGTTTTCAAGCAGTAGACGGACGTTGTTTCCGTTGACGTCATATTGCCAAATAATAAATTAGTAAATAATCCATGGTAATCTACTTGAAACAACTGTACACGCTCGTGATCAAAATTATAATAGCAGCGCTAAATGATTCGGACGCACGCGACGTGTGACGTGTCACCCGCCCGTGTTTTAGCGTTAGGCCTTAATCTCTGAAACAGTTGGACCTATTTTGGCGGGACCTTCTATGGAGCAAAATAGGGTATTGTAATACCTTATTTGAAATTATAGATAAGATAGGTAAGTACCAAACAATAGAAGTGTACGGGGCGCCGGGCGGGGCGGTGGCGGTGTACCGAAACACGCCGCGACGCGAGACAACGCGCGCGCCTCCTTTGGCGGATACAACTATTAACGAAATAAGTATAAGATATATAAGATAAAAAGTATATTAGGTAAGTATTATATTTAAGACATGGTTGATTCCTAAAATATGAAAATAGCAAGTGGCATAACACAAACCTATTTTAGGTGGCTAATGATTTGGCGCTCGCACGTAACCATAATTATAAAATAACATAGGCTTACAATCTATACGGAAGTAAGTATATTTTATAGTTAGTTACTCATTGGACTGTCAGACATGCGAGCGAGTACCACCTAACTCAAATAATATCCATCATTCCATCTAAAAAACGGGGACGAACAATTACGATAATTGGATAGCTATTTTCGGATACAGCATTAATCAACTTTATAAGTAAGTACCTACATCTAATTCTTTACGATAGAGATGAGATAGCCGGACGTACGGAGTCTCCTGTGTTCTAGGACTCCGGGGGTATGCGAATTAACCTTTTCCCAGCTCAAAAAATGTGCGTAAGGATTGAGGAGCCAAGTCATGGTTTTAAATTAAAATCATACCCTTATTTAGTAGTAAAATAACTGATTTTGTAGGACAAACGCTGGATTTTGTAGCAGGATAGGTAAAAAAGTTACTTACATCGGTGTAAAAGTGGCTCCTCAATCCAAACATCTGAACTGAGGAGCCATTCGTATCTCGCAAAGTAAGAAAAGTTGGTGTTTGAAATTTTAATACCATTTAGTAGTAATTATGTATGGTGCCTATAAAAAATCTGGATCCAATACCATTAAAACTTTAGGAACTATAATAGTGTTAGTATGGCTCCTCAATTCATCGGAACAATACAAACACATCGGTTCAAATACATCGGAACGTAATTAATTTGCTATCAAACTGATTGTTTAATTAATAAATCGGCTTCGTGATTATATTTAGTAGTGGGTGTGTATGAATTTGTAGCATAGAACTTGACTAGCTACAGTTAATGAATATAGTAAATAAACGTGTTTTTCAACACACTTGCTCATAAAGGGACTCTTATTTGTGCAAAAACAGTTGAATAATGACACGTTTTATTCACTAGTGAGTTATAGACTGTTATTTTAAATTGCTTTCATTTTAAAAAAGGTTCGATGCCTTACATTTTAAAAACAAACTTCAACTATGTTTCCTTACTTTTGGTAGGTCTATGGTCGATTCCATTCATTCATTCATTCGTTTTTTTTTTTAATAAGTATATTCTTTTAGTCTTTTGCCGATCACCATTGTTGTGTTGGATGCGCGCGAATAGAAAAACTGTTTATATATTAGCGAAAAATGATAATTTCTTCGCAAATGTGTTGAAAAACGTTGTATGGTACACGCGAGTATTGATGATTACTATCCTCGGCTATCTTCTGACCCTCGCCTGACGGCTCGGGCCTCAATAGCGCCTCGGAAGTAATCACCAACTTACCTCGCTTGTACCATAATAGTTATTTATGGTACAAGCGAGGTAAGTTGGTGATTACTTCCGCCTCAATAGCGCCTCGGAAGTAATCACCAACTTACCTCGCTTGTACCATAATAGTTATTTATGGTACAAGCGAGGTAAGTTGGTGATTACTTCCGTCTGAAGATAGCCGAGGATAGTAATCATCCATACACGCGTGTACCATACAACGTTTTTCAACACATTCGCGAAGAAATTATCATTTTTCGCTAATAAATAAACAGTTTTTCTATTCGCGCGCATCCAACACAACAATGGTGATCGGCCATAGATTAAAAGAATATACTAATTAAAAAAAATCGAATGAATGAAATCGACCATAGACCTACCAAAAGTAAGGCAACATAGTTGAAGTTTGTTTTTAAAATGTATGGACACGTTATTTTTTGGTATCGAAACTTTTTTAAAACTAAACAATTAAAAAAAAACTATAACTCACTAGTGAATCAAGTGTGTCATTATTCAACTGTTTTTGCACAAATAAGAGCCCCTTTATGAGCAAGTGTGTTGAAATAGTTATTTGTTATACAAGAGTGCAAAGTTGCTTTTTAACCGGGGCTCCAGTTGAGGACCGAGCCAGCGAAGGATTCTAAAATTGAATCACGAGCGCAGCGTGGGATTAAGTCTTGTACACCAAGAAGGTTCCGAGTTTGAATTTAAATAAAAAAAAAGTTGTATGATATTTTGTGATTTTAAAACATCATCACACTAAGTGCACACGATGTTCTAAATTCAAATTTACTTTAACCTCTAGAGCACAAAAACGAGTTTTACTCCCAGTTAGCGAAATTGCCTTGGGTAACTAATATCAGTAGGATTATTCGGCAAATTATGTTAATAACTAATTAAAAATAAAATTATAGTTCCTTATAATAATAATCTCAGATAATAGAATCAAAAACATTTTTGTTCATAAGTATAGTATATAATAATTACAAGTACACAAAATTAATTCGACGTCGCTATTAACAAGTCGTCTCATGTCATGTATATCCTATTATCGCGGGATTTAAATATATAACTAGTCATTTCATATCGCCGCACATTACGTTCCCGATTCGCGAATGCACTACGAATAAAATGGCGACATCCCTAGCATGTCTTACCTCACTCACACAAGCACGCGTTCGCGCGGTACGCGTTCACCTACACGAGCTTACTGTGTGCGTAGCAACGCGTTTGTTTCGTACATTTTAGCGCTAGTGTCCGACGTGTGGTAATGGTAATTAGTTCAACGGGAATAATTTCAATAAATATTAAAGTTTTCTTATAGGTTAGGGTGCAAGGCAATATCAATAATATTGAAGAATCAGGTCTAGGAAGGCACTCGGCGCCAAGCGTTACCGACGTCACACCTCGGGACACTAGCGCTAAAATGTATGAAACAAACCCTTTGCTACGCACCATGAAGTTGTAGGTAAAAATGGAGTCCACACTTCAAATACCTACTTGAAGCTTAACCTATGTTTCACTATCGCGCTCTCTGTGGGCAGGCTATCTCTTTCTAACTAAGGTAACCTCTAGAAAGAGTCTGCAAAGTCCACGCTAAAAAGAGAGATCGGCCCACACAGAGACGTAGGTATTTTCCTCAAGCTGTTGTTCTAAGTGTGGGCTCCATTTTTACCTACAACTTCATGCTACGCACACAGTCTAAGCTCGTGTAAGTAAACGCGTGCAATCTTGTGTGAGTGAGATAAGAACACGCTAGGGTTGCTAAGCAGCGAGGTTAAACAATCGTTTGTTGTCAGTTAGTTCATAAAAGAATCGTAATGATTAATTATATTCTCTTTGCGCCTAAAACTGTGTACAACTACAAGTGACGCCGCGAGGGGTGGGGGGCACTTTCAGCGCGTGGCAGGGAGTGACCATACTGTACGCTAGTACTCATTAAGCCGCGAACCCAAAGCACGTCCAACAACTAAAAGACCGCAAGATACTCTAGCTTATATACTATAGCTCTGTATGCGTGAATAGGATCGTTTCAAATTGAACATTTTTGTATTGATGTTATTAACACTTAGAATAAGCAAACGAAAATAGATCTTAAGGTGACAAACCATTTCTTACCATGACTACATATTCGTGTGTCAACCGACGGGGGCTACGTTGAGCTATAGCTCAACAAAGCGTTGTCCCCACTCATTTTCGTGAGTAGCGTGTGCGTGTACTTCGGAGGGTTTCAGCCTTTGTTATACTGTGCCGACGTCCAACAATTGTCGCTTGATTTTGATTCGATCTCGCTGATTGACCGCTGGGCCTGGGCCTGCGCGGCTGCCGAGTGCGTCCATCGTTTGTATGTTTCTAAATGTAATTAAATTAAAAACCAAGTACATATTTAAAGAAAACACTTTATTTTCATTATTACAATTTCATTGGATATTTTCAAGTCAGTATCTTTGGATTGTATTATGTAATATAATTGTAATATAATGAATAACATTAGAAGGAGGAAGCGCGTGCCGCGGGCCGAGTCGCTCTGCGCGCGCGGCCGTTAGCTGCACTAGGGCGAGGGGAGGGGGGGGGGGGGGGCTGCGGCTACTACACGCGTATACAATATACAATCAGTAATCACCATTAGGTGTATAAACACAGAATATCATATAGTCCGCCTGGAGTGTGTGGGAGGTGTGTGGCGGCGCGCGCTCCGCCGTCGTGCGATCCTGCCCTCTGTGCGGACCGGGGGCATTCGATGCCGTGCGGCGCGGAGTCTGACCCACAGACACTCACGTACATATATATATATAAAGTTCTTATGTTTAAATTGATTACTAAAATAGTTTCGTTTATGCAAAGATATTGACGCACGACTATATTAAAGTGCTTACGTATATAAAGTATTTACTCTTACATAACGTTATACAATATTATTTTATTATGATAATATAATAAAGACTAGCATAATCAATGTAAGAGGCGACGCGGCGGCGCGCGCCCCGACGGCGCCGGCGCCGCGCCGCTCCTCAACGCACAAGCGTCTCCTTACAATACCTTTCGTTCGATTAATACCATTTATAATAAAAAACATATTGAGCATAATCATACCGAATTCTAAAAGCCGTATCACAGTACGCTAACTTAAATAATCTTAAAGTAAGCATTCCGGAACAAAAAATATACATAAGAATACAATAGAATAGTTGTTTTCCGTTTTCCAATAAGTACGCCAATGTGTGATATGACCTATACAACCATTATAATAATAATTAAGTAAAGCTCATCGAAAGTATAGGCCCGAGAGAGGCGCGCCTGCGCGGCGGCGCTGGCCGGCTGGCTACTCTACAAAGTATATAGTACGATACAGTCATACGACGATACATGCAATACATTACACTATGGAATATCACATAATAATATGTTTATAGTACACCGCATTATATGATTAGGTTACTAAGTGATACAATACTATTCGTTAATTATGTATAAACGCTACATTACTGGGTACACGATAAATGCTGTGAGCGGCCCCGGGGGGCCGGTGGAATGTCGCGGGTCGTCTCTATACATACTGCAGTATATGTTTATATATTTATTTGGCACTGACAAACAAACATCGTCTACGTATTTAATATAGTTACAATATGTGTGTATACTGATGATAGGTCAAATGTAATTGGAGCAGAAGGGAGCGGCCTTACAACTAAGTAGAGTATTGTGTGTTAAGTAGGTGTGGGCGGCGCGTGCATTGTGTCGCGCGCCCATTACCTGCAACAGAGGCGTGTGTTAGCGACGCGTTTATTCGAGTTCGTGACCGCGCCGGTCGCCGGTCGGGCGGCGGGAGCGGGTGCGAGCTACCTGTTGACGATGTCGGCGAGCTCGTTGAGCGCGGTGTCGACGGCGTCGGCGAGGTGGTGGTTGTGGGGCGCGGGCGAGGCGAGCGCGCGCGCCTCCGCCTCGAACCGCGCGGCGCACGCCCGCAGGCGCAGGCGCGTGTGGGGCGGGAGCCGCCCGCCCGCCGCCGCCGCGCACGCCCCGCCCAGCGCCGCCAGCCGCTCCGACGTGCGCAGCCGCCACAGCGACCCGCGGCATCCACCGCAACCGCGACGCACCTGACACACACACACAAAACATACACTATACACCATCCACAATGATGAGTGGTGCTTTGAACGTCTAGGGCAGTACCTCGTTGGCGCAGCAGTCGAGGGAGGCGCGCAGCGCGGCTAGCAGGTGGTCGTCGTCGTCGGGAGGGGGCGCGGGCGCGAGCGCGGCGGCTGGCGTCGCGTAGATGCCGCGCGGCTTGGCGGCGGGCGTGGGCCGCGCGCGCCGCTCCTCGGGCGAGTGCCCGCCGCCCTCCTCGCTCTCCTTGCTCTCCCACAGCTTCTTGAGGCTGGTGATGCTGCCGGTGCTGCGCCGCTTGTCCTCCTCCTCCTCCTCCTCGCCCCCTGCCGCGACGCCCGCGCCGCCCCCTGCGGCCCCCACGCCGCCCCCCGCGCCGCTCGTCGCCCCACCCGTCGCCGGCGACCGACGTTTCTCCTCGGGCGATGTCTGTTCTCGTTTCGCTGCGCCGTTCGTGCAACTTTCTACTTTTCGTAGGCGAGACTTGAAATCTATGATGGATCGTCCGCTCTCTTCTTCCTTGTTGCTTGCGATTGCTTTTTTGTTAGTTTCTACTTTTTTCAATTGAGACTTAAAATCGGTATTTTTCGTTTCGAGTTCGAGTTTGCGCTGCTCGCCGACGCTCGAAAAGGAGGTTTTACGTAAGCTCGCTTTCAAATCGATCGGTGAAACGGTTTCTTTGGCGTCTTCGGCGAGCGCAGCGGGCGGTACGGTGGCGACGGCGGGCGCGGGCGCGGCGGCGACGCCGAGGTTGGAGACGGGCTTGCGGTCGAGGCGGCGCAGCGGTTCCACGTTGAGGCTCTCCGAGAGCTCGGAGACGAGCCGCGTGACGGGGTCCACGTGGCGGTCCGCCAGCGGCGCGGCTCCCTCCTCGCCGGCGGGCGGCGACGTCTCCTTCGGCCGGTGCAGCTTCTTATCGGCGCGCTCCTTGATCTCGGCGACGAGTTTCAGCTCGAGCATTTCCTTCATGGCCCGTTTGGAGGTGGAGGCGGCGCGGTCTTCCGGCTCGGCGGTGTCGGTGGTGGCGTCACGGCACCGGTCGGGCGGCGGGGGCGGCGGCGGGTGCGCCTCCTCCGGGGGGGGCGGCATCTCCGGCGGCGGGGGCGGGAACTCGAGGTCGGCGAGGCGCGGGCGCGGCTTGGCCGGGGAGCCGGCGAAAGAGCGCAGCGCGGGGGGCGGAGCGCGGGCGGCGCGCGGCGAGCCCCCCGCGCCGGTGACGCCACCCGACGAGTTGGAGCGGATCATGTGTGGCTGGGCGCGGGCGGCGCGCGGCGACAAGGAGCGCGCGTCGGGCGGCGCGGGCGGCGCGGTGGTGGGCGCGCTGGGCGGCGGCGGGGCGGGCGACGCGCCGCTGGCCCGCAGCGACTCGAGGTAAGCGCCGATGCGCGCGCCCTTGGGCAACGTGCCGTACCGGTTGATGGCGCGCTTTACGTTCTGCACCTCGAGCGCGGCCACCTGCACGCCACCCTTGGGCGCGGCCTCGTGATGATGGTGCCGCCGCTTGGCGCGGTGCCGCCCCTCACCGCCGCTCTCGTCCGTGTCGGGCGTCGCCTCCGCCAACGAGCCCTCCGAAGACGCTTCGCGACCCCCGCGACCCCCTCCTACACATCATTACATTACATACATATACTACCCATATACCACCCATATACTACAAACAATATATAATTAATTACAGGGAAAATGCATCTACGTTTCATTACCATTTTTTATTCCATGGCAGTCAGTCAATGTATTTTTTATGTGAATAAATGATGTCGTAAAAATATTTCAAAAGCTTTCCGTCCTTTACTATAATACTAACAATAAAGAAACATCGTTATTGAAAGCTGAATTTTAGTTTGACATCATATTTTGTTATTCAATAATGTAATAGCTGCATCACATTTTACAACATAATGTAAAGCGTATGAACAAAAGGTATTACTCCAAACTAGACGCATATTCCCCGTTAGCACAAATGTTGAACATCTCTGACATGTGACGGGGGTCATTCTCAATAACAAACTTTGTTCGATGATAGTTCACGTAAGCCGTGTGATTCACACTGAAACTATTATCTCAAACAATCTAGTTATTGTAAATGTGAGAATATCATTAAACTATATGTAATTATTTTAAAATAATACTCTACTCGTTACTTCGTAATAGAGTCTCAAATGGCTAGCCAATACTACATACATAATAGACTACATAGAAACGTATGAGGAGTTCTAATGTTATAAAGGTGAGGTGATACGTGATATATTAGGTGGAGGCCAAACTTGGTACTTACAAAGATAAACAAACTTGCGCTATACACCTGAGCGGGCGGATAAACAGATACAGATTAATGATGTTGGAATGACTGTCGGCGAGAGCACACCGCGCCCCGGGCGCCACTCCCGGGGCGCCGTGCGACACAGTGTCACACCGCGGTGCACATCTCGCCGGCATCACCTACTGCATACGGTGAAAGCTTTGTGTCGGCGCGTGCGACAAGCGTACATCGACATACTTCACGCAGGTGGTTGTGTAGGGTCTCACCGCGTCAATATAATATAACGTATAGAGTCATGTCGATTTAACGATAGTATAGGTGTGAAAAAATCGTTACCGTTGAGGCTGGGCGGCGGGTCGTCGTGGGCGGCGTCCTCGGCCGCGTACTGCGACTCGCGGAACGAGCTGCACGACGACAGCAGGCTGCAACAGAGAAGCGCTCGCGTGAGGGGGACGCCGCGAGGGAGCGGGGGGGGGGGCCGCGAGGGGGGCTCGTCACCTGGTGCGCTTGGGCGGGGTGGGCGCCTGCTTGCCGCGGCGGTTGGTCGGGCGGCGCATCTGCACAGCGCGCTCGCCGCCGCCGCCTGCGCCCGGCGCCGCGCTCGCCGCCTTCTTACCGCCGCCGCCGCCTTCCTGCAGCTGCTTCTCCACCTCTGTTTGAACACACACACGTGTTATGAGTGAGGGCGTGCGGAGTGGCGGGGGGAGGGAAAGGGGGCGCGGTGCGATTACCTTCCGTGATGGAGTTGTCCTGGAACATGTGCTCGAGCGCATGGTGGATGTCGCGGAAGGAGGGCCGATCCGCGGGGCTCCACTGCCAGCACCCGCGCATCAGCTCGTACACCGCCGCCGGGCACCCCGGCGGACACTCCATGCGGTACCCCTGCGCACACACACACCTCCACATGTCACCATGGCACACCACCAAACACCCTCTGTTTGTTGGTCCGTCACGGCGGCGAGATCAAATTGCGTACGAAATTAATATTTGAACGATCCATTAATTTTTTACAACCTTTTGCCCGCGGCATATAAATTGTAGAAACCTACAATTATACTAATATTTTCAAGATTGTCTGCACGGATCCAAACCGCGCCGATCGTCCGCGCGGAGCTTATTAAAATGGCATCGTACTAGAACGTCCATACAACACCGCGTTGAGCAGGCATTCAAACTTGGAACCGCGCGGTTTGCATCCGCGCGGATTCCGCCGTGTCTGGGCGGGCTCTAAGTGTAAGTGCAGTTAACAGTCCAGATACAGGCGATGAACCTTTGTAATTAATGGCGCAACAGGAGCCTAAGATTAGAAACTATTAAGTACTTCGTTATCAAACTTACGAAACGAATGGTGCTAATAGTGAGTACGTAACCATTGACTCGTGAATACTTAACTTAAATATACTTAACCATAACGACGAACGATATTACTAGTCGAAACGTATTACTATTACTTAATAACAAAATAATTTCCAATTCGCAACCCGGGAGTGCGAGCGTAACTGTTTTAATTATGGAGCCACTCAAACACATCATCATTATCAGCTCATATATCCCCACCGACGGGCTCGAGCCTACCCTGAATTAGGGTAATTAGCCCTTAGTCAACCACGTGTGTGCGGGTTGGTCCACTTCACACACAAACTTAGAATTTCTTCGCAGATATGTGCAGGTTTTCCTCATGATAATTTCCTTCAGTGTAAGTGCGCTGAAATAAACGCACATACGAATTCGAAAATTGAAAACACATTGATACGTGGCGGTGTTCAAACCAGACACCTTCTGGATGGAAGTCAAAGACCTTAACCCCTACGCTACGCCATCGTCGTTCTCACACAATAATCGTTGTTACTTGGTTTTTTGATCAATTTATTGGCTTACAATGAACCAAAACAATACCGACTGACAATAAGTAGAAATAAACAAATGTTAGAAGTACAACTGAACAAATGTTATGGCGAATCCTACGTGTGTCCTGTCCTGTATGATACAGCATTACTTGTTCGCATTGTGCGAGGAGACGCAAACAGCAAGTAGTACCACCCGACCGTCGTAACACCTCTTAGCGTAGGACCTCGATCCCCTCTCGGGTACTTACAGCCAATATGTTACCTACCAATCTACTAAAGAATATTTGCGCCAAATTAATCATTAATTCGATCTTATTTCGTGCAATTGTCAATTGAAAAATATTTGGTTTTTAGATTTTAAACATCACACAATGAGATGTATTACATCAATGGGTTTTTCCGACGACAAATTAATTATTTTCCCATTTAAGAGTGGCTAGGGGCGTAGCAACCCTGGGGGATGATTTTAATAAAATAACGAAACCATTAACTCTGTGGAAGATCGTTTATAATTATGGAAATTCGTTGACACTTACGAAACACGTTCTCTCGTACAGAGTATAGTAACATATTATTATTAAGAGTAAAGCCATGCGCAATGATGATATTATTAACGGCGGTATTTGAAGTGGCTACTTGTCTAGTCAAGTTAGGCTGTGCGTTGATCAGTTAGTCAGTGAGTCAGATAAATACTTATGTTAAGATTATGGATTATTACGACAAAAATCGTGTATCATTGAACTCGGTATAATTTGAGCGTGTTCCGCTACCAAATTTAAACAAGCGCCTGAGTAAGGTTAAAGGTACTAAAAATCCATTTTGTTTCGATACATGTGTGTGTGTATCGCGGACGGGCTACGAGTTCCATACATTATCGCCCATTGTCCTTTTGTTCGGAATGCGATCGATTGTCATCACACGTGTCTTTAATTTCATGTTAATCAAATACCGGCGGCGGGCGACATACTCACCGGGCTGAAAGGCGTGAGATCGCCCCATCGCGCGACTCGTGACGCGTCGCTACTACACAGGAGAGCCCTACCGGCCGACGAAACACATCGCATCTACTGTCAACATATTCACAATACGCGTTTGGACTCAACCGGAGGAATGAGATAATACATTAGAATGAATGGGCCGATTGTCCGCATGGTCACTATGCGGGGTTGTGATTGATTTTGATATTATTATTATTATAATAGCGAGATAAAACAAACAATATTCGCGGCGGTGATATCCGAACGGCACAATGCGCATTCCGCTAATAATAAATATACAAATAAACATTAGTCAGCGTTCAATGATAGCATACCGATACCATTGACCACCATCGACGATCGTCCTGGGGCCAGTGGGGACCCCCAGCCCCGCCACTACAACATGCCATAGACTCGCCCTCTAACCCACGCGGCTCCTACCGCGCCCTGTGTGCACGAGCGAAACGCGTTACTCATCCATCATCCATTCCTTTCAATGGTTTTTAACTCGTTCGTATATTAGGTACACAATGTAATCCTGATGATGTTAGATACTTATTCGTCTACTAGCTAACGTTAATCTAATCTAAATGTGAATAGTTGATTTCGAGTACACACAAACATTTGTCTTATTTTAACGTTAACGAGGAATAATCGCCATTGTAACATCTTGTTTTTTTAATACGTATTCTGTTGAAATGTTTCCAAGCTATGAGCTTTACAAATAAATATTGTAGAATAGATGTTAATTTTGAACCATTATGGCGAAAGTGCCAATATTTGTATGTAATCTTGTTGTGAGTACATTAGTTTGTGTACATCGTGTGTGTGTGTCGCGGTAGACGTCCAGGTGCAAGTAGCCATGTTCAGTAGTAAGAGGACGGGAGACGCGCCCCGTGTACCCGCGTACTGCATCCTTCTCAAGGAAGAGAGACGAGACCGCTTGTTTACCACAAGCGGCGACTCGGTCGCACAGCCTCCAGTATCAATCAGCGGAAGTGGGAACAGCCGCGGTTCCCAGGTGTACTCGAACAATCATGGGTAAATTATGAGACAAATGTTGTACATGGGAACCCCCTATTATTGACGTGTATCATTTCCGCGTTTCCTGTTTGTGTGTGGACGCATAGCGACGGCACGCGATACCCAACCACCGATAGTACACAAACAAATAGATGCGTCGCGAGTCACGGTGAGTGAGCGCGACGCACGCCCGCCTCACCATCGCGACCGCCCTGCCCTACTCCCTACTCTACTAGCAGAGGGTCTCCGAGTGTTTGTCTTTGGTGTGTCGTCACACGTGATTGTTTGTGTGTGGACGTGTCGGGCACACGCGTCACGCGTCTCTCGGCCGCGAGTATAAATGCGAGCGCGCGGCTGCCTTCCGCACAGTCTGCCGTCCGCCGCCAGCGCCACCACACGCCGCACCACACGCCGGCATGTCCTACATCAAGAACGTCTTCATCTACTTCCTCCTGCTCTCCGCCGCAGTCATCGGTAAACACCACCACCGCCCTCGTAATGGCAAACCATCGATTGCCCTCTCGCATTCAATACGGTATCTGTTGCAGGAAAGCACAAAAAAGTGAAGCAAAAGAAGTTCGTGTCCCCGACGACGAAGGGCATCCAATGCTACAACTGCCTGTCGTTCGACCACCCCGGGTGCTGGGACCCCGACCACCCCGACTACGCCAACATAACGGTCGGTACCCTCGCCCCTCACCCGCCGCTTGCCGCCCGCCGCCCTTCACCCCCACTTAACCGTCCGTCCATGGTTGTGTGTGCAGGTGCCGAACATCGACTGCTACATCCCGGGCATGGCGTTCCTGTGCATCGTCATCACTTCCGAATCAGCTAAGCTCGGTAAGTGCGCCGCGTCCCATGGTGAGAGTGCCCCTATGCCCCTACGTAACATGTATTATACACACGTTGTTCTTGTTGCAGTTGAAACCGGCCAGGAGATAGGTCCGGTGCGCGCGCGCACTTGCGTGCCCGCCAAGGACTTCACCAAAAAGACGGTCTCCTACTCGATGTGCTCCAAGCTGAGCAAAGAGCTGTCCGCCTCGGAGATCTTCTCGCGCATCGCCGTCAGCCGGCCGCAGTGCACGCTCTGCAAGAAGCACCTGTGCACCGACGCGTCGCACTGCTAGCCGCGCCCGCCCTCATCTATCTACGCATAATATTATATAAACCTAAATAGGTCCGATCCAATCGTAATTCGAACGCAGTTTCTACATTGTTCCATCCATTATTGTGACCGTCGATTACTGTAAACGATTCATTTTTGGATTTGTATCGTTGAAATTCAATAGGTGCAATGAAACTTTCCGAGCGTGTTTATAAACACGCCGCGCGGATTCCAGATAACGTCATAATGGTGCCAGCGACCGTTACGCAACGCCCCGCGCGCCTCCCATACCACCACGGCCGCCGCACACACATTGTTTCTCAGTTTCCGTACTCGTACTACTCTACAGACCTGATATTTCGACAAGTAGAATTACTTAAGTTAGCATACATTGTATTGATAGTGATGTGTTCAGGAGCCGCAACTCGCGGCCCGGACTGGACGGACTAGGTATAAGAGAGCGCGTCTCGATGTAATGCAATCTTCTCGTTGTTTCGCTATACTGTATCAATTTGTTGAACTAACCGCGTTATTGTTGGCACATTATGTTATTTTTATAATAATGCTGTAAATAAAGTGTTGTCATGTATAATGTTGTTGTTTGTTTGTTTGTGTTGTGTGGTGTGTACCTTTTCGAGCATGTGGTATACGTCGGCGAGGTCGACGCCGGGGTAGGGCGACATGCCGTAGGTGGCGATCTCCCAGAGCAGGATGCCGAACGCCCACACGTCGCTTTTGGTGCTGAAGGTGTTGTACGCGAGCCCCTCGGGCGCCGTCCACTTGATGGGGAACTTGGCGCCCGCGTGCGCCGTGTACGTGTCGTCGCGCATCAGCCGCGCCAGCCCGAAGTCCGCCACCTTCACCAGGTGGCTCTCGCCCACCAGGCAGTTGCGCGCCGCCAGGTCCCTGCACACACCCCACATTTACACTACCTCATATACACTATACATACACAAGCTACATTCCAATAATACGATTTATAGTCGCGGTTTTATTGATTCACATATCTGACGGACCCAAAACATGTCCATGCGACCTCAAGATACTGTCTCAAGGCACTGCAAGTTTCAAACGAAAAATTCAAAAATATTGACGTCAGATCTGTATGATCATCTTAAACTTCTTTGACTACATCAGAGGTATTCAAACAAATTAAAACCGCGACAAAAGTCCGTTAGTATTTTTATTCCAATGTGTAATTTGTGAACAGACCGACAGAAGATTCATTATATTAAAAGATAGATTAAATGAAAAACCCATTTATGATAGGGGAGCCTACGATGCTAAATTGGAATTTACTGGACTATGCGCGCTTCACTAGATTTTTTTTAATATTTAGTGGAAGTACTCGACAAGGTGTAAGGTATCCACCGGTATGTTAATTTACCACGCTCGTGTAAATCCAAAAATTCTCTCTTCGGCTCCCTTACCATTACGTTTATTTTTTTTTTGTATGATATGAACATTATAAGTAATAATAAGATATTATAGAATAAAAACTTGTTAAGCAGCAAGAGAATGGAGTGGATAAAATAAGTATTTATTGGAGGTGAGAGATAGAGGCGTCCGGTGGTGGTACCGGCGCGTGTGGAGCGCACTGAGCAGTATGTGTGGTGTAGGGACGGCACAACGTGACACGCTCGGGACAACAATACGACACGTGACCGCGACGCGAAACGTGCCGAGCGCAGCGGGCAGCGGGCAGGGAGCGGGGAGCGGGGGCGGGTACTCGGCACGTCGCCGGCTAAACGATTGGGCTTCATATAAGTCGCACGATTCATATTTTCAAGA
Source organism: Timandra comae (assembly GCA_958496195.1). Classification (NCBI taxonomy): domain Eukaryota; kingdom Metazoa; phylum Arthropoda; class Insecta; order Lepidoptera; family Geometridae; genus Timandra; species Timandra comae. Next base: position 19,329,089 of record OY292353.1, read on the forward strand.
TTATTTTTTTCTCTTTACATAATATTAGAGTATATTAATTATTAGGAAGTCTGCGTATTTGTATACATACTTATATTTCATCACCAGGGTGCATTTATTAACTATTGAATGGTGTACAACCGGAGAGTTGTAACACCGCACTCCACTTTTATCACCAAACAGATTTGTATTTGTTTAGAAATACCGATACCGGCCGCTGTGTCGCCGCGAGCACTTTCATTTCGATTGCTTTGTTTTAGCCCTTCCAGTTCTAATGATAATTGATCAGCGACTCTATCGGTCAACGTTATATCCTTACTAATATTAAAATGCGATAGTAACTATGTCTGTCTGTTACCTTTTCACGGCTAAACTACTGAACAGATTGACTTGAAATTCGGTACAGGGGTAGCTTATGGTCTGGGGATTGTAAAATATTATCGTCACTAATGAGACGATGATATTTTTAAATCTCATGCTTTACAGTAAGATAAAAGTTCATAAACATCTTATGGGAAAACATGTTAAAGGAGATGATATTAGTTTCTGTAGAAAATGTAACGCAATCTTCGTTCAAGTAATATCCGTCACCTTCGTGTGGCGCGTGTGTGCTTACTTTCTCTTTCTGTTATGTCAAGTGCAGTTTCGGTTAATGTTCTTTTTGATTAAACCTTTATACAAATTACATAATTTATTATTTGCTACAAACCCCACAAAACCCCTACAGTTTCTTAACATTGTGTTTTAAGCAAGGTAAATAACTCATGAAACATTATCATTGGTTAATTAAACCAATAATAATAATAATGCCCGCAGGGCACCTTTGAGGCGGGGTGTCTGGGAGTAGCGACCCCGCGGTCCTGACGCGCTCCCGGGGGAGGTCACCATTCCTCACCTCCGCTCGCCTTCACTGGCCGGCGGAGTGAGCACTGACGAGGAACAGGTCCCCCACCTCCGTGCTTGCCTTCATTGGCCGGCCGGAGTGGAGCCCGCGAGAGCACTTTGGTGCTCGGAGAGTGAGGGGCGTTGCGTAAGTGGTGAGTTGGCTTAGCATGACGCTGGGCCCTCGGGCTCAGTGGATCGCGGTTTAAAACCCAGGGCGTCTTCTCCACTCTCAAAGCCGCTCGTTTCATGTTGCCCCCTTGTTGCGATTCGAGTGACTTGTTTGGGGGGCCCAGTTATAGAGCTGGCAAGTCTCCATCCGCCACTTCGTACATGTTTATAGCATTGTATCGGCGGGTGTCATAGTCCCCATAGTTCCCCAATATCCAGTCCATTAACATCCCATTCCCATAACCCAGTCGTAGTTTTCCATATATTTGCAATAGTCCCAGCAGAACCGGGGACTGTCCTTGGATGCATTTTATAGTGTTATACAGGGATAGTCGCCGGATTGTGCATCCTTTACACAAGATTAAATATGTCAAAGGGCTTCCGTGTGTTGGCTTTGGCCCCATACTAGCCTTCCAAAAGACCGGGACTCCTTAATAGTCCCGTGAATGGAAAAGACATAACAAATAATAATAATACCTTTTATGATTTCTTCGGCAAAATCACTACATTATAATCTTCAGTTTACTTATACTATACGTGTTTACTTCTCTGTCGACATGTGATCTAACGCAATGTATACACTAATGAAGACAATTCTAATCATTGTTTCGCATTCCGCTAACAAGTGTTCAAGGAGCGTCATTATCAGAATATGAGGAGCTGTTTGTCAACCGCGGAAGGCGTTCCGCCGCGGCTGACAAATAGCCCTGGTGGAGCCCAGGTGGAGCTTCACGCATGGACAGACCACCTGTGACGACAGGAGTGCACACGCTGCACGGATATTGTTACTAGATCACTTGCCTTGCCATACTCCCCCGTTATGGTACCGTTTAGTTAAGGCTTACTGACCACGGTGTTGTGTATTGGCGAACTGATTACAATATTTTCGTCTTCAGCATGGCGTTTTACTTTTTATTCGTTATATTGTTTTAGCAATAATAAGTCCGTGGGCACAGTTACTATCGCATAAATACACAATGAAATTGATATAGACCAAAGTGATACCATAAAAATGTGAACTACTATCTCCTTTTACAAACATTTAATTACAGTTTTCACTTGGTCCAACACTCTGTTGCTAGTTGGTACTTTTGAATATTTCACTAAAATAAATGTTAAATTGATATGATTTGTTGATTGTTGGGAATTGTAAGTATCATTTGGTTACACTCTTACTCGTTGAAGCTTTTATTTTATTAAAGTAGTTGAAAACTGTTGATGTTGAGTTTTGTGTGTGTGTGTGTGTGTGTGTGTGTGTGTGCGTGTACCTGTGTATGAAGGAGCGGCTCTCGAGGTAGCTCATGCCGGAGGCGATCTGCGTGGCCATGTACATGAGGACGACGGCGGCGGGCGAGGCGTCGCGCGCGCCCGCCCGCAGGTACTCGAGCAGGTTGCCGCGCGACATGAACTCCGTGATGATGTAGAAGGGCGGCTCGCGCGTGCACACGCCCAGCAGCTGCACCAGGTTCGGGTGGCGCATCTCCTTCATGATGGCCGCCTCTTCGAGGAAGTCCTTGAGCGCCATCGTGTCGTCCTTGAGCGTCTTCACGGCGACGGTGATGTTGCCGCGCTTCCACGCCGCCTCGTACACGTCGCCGTACTGGCCGCCGCCCAGCTTGTGCTTCATCACGATGTCGGTGCGGTCGATCTCCCAGTGGTCGGGCGGCGCGAGCGGGAACACCGTGGGCTTGTTGCGCTTGGGGGCGGGGTAGAGGAGCTGCGTGATGAGGCCGTCGCCCGCCACCGAGTGGTGGTGCACCAGCTCGGCTAGCGTGCCGAACTTGCTCTCGGAGGTGACGAACACCTTGCCCTCGTGGTCCTCGTTGATGCGGTAGTGGTAGACGCGCCCCTCGTACCGCAGCGAGATGCTGCGCTGCCCGGGGCTGGACTCGGACTCGCGCACCAAGAAGCTGCCGTTGATGCCGGACGAGAGCAGGTACTCGGCGGCGTTGCGCGAGATGGGCCCGTGGTACCACGAGTGCTTCTCGAGCGAATTCACCGGCGTCACGTAGTTGCTCGGCACCCACCCCACGCCGCCGCCGCTCGTATGCGCCTCGCACCACTCGCCGCTCTTGTTGTAGCTCATTATACGAACCTGTTCACCTGCACACAACATTCATATTATTAGGTGGTCACACCATCTATTACCATATATTAAGTAACCAGTAATATGTCGAATGTGGTTGTACAGTTCATCGTCCATGCCCGCTCAATTATGTTACTTATGGTCAAATTTCACACAGTGGGGTTAAGCTTGTTCCCCTGGCCGTACTGAACGGTAATCTGACAACTCTGTTAAGGGACTTTATATTTATTTAGTGGAGGTATTCAACAAGGTGTAAGGTATGACATGGCACGCTCGGATAAATCCCCTGTTCGGCTTCGAGCGCGTCGCGTACCTTTCTTGAGGCTGAGCTGGTTCTCCCCGCCGGCCTGGAAGTCGTAGAGCGCGACGAACAGCTGCGGGTCGTCGTCATCCTGGTGCACCAGCAGGTTCTCCTTGGACGTCCACCTGCATCACACACGCACACCTTTAAATGGTACAACACCAGGCTCCCTGCTCTTATCCTACCCAAATAAAATCACATCGTTACAGTTTCATATTTAAACATGTTATACTCCTATAATGAACAGACTTTAAAAACAGAACAATCAATATTAAAAAAAGTTTCCCTATTAATTGATTTAGGGCAAGAGATAACTCCATACTTATGTATGTATGTGTGTGTGTGTGTGTACCTGTTGGCGGTGTCGAGGGGCTGCGGCGTGGAGGGCGCGGGCGGCGCGGCGGAGGCGGGCGCCTCGCCGTCCGGCAGGTCGGGGATGTGCGGCAGTGGCCGGCTCTGCAGCAGCGCCTCTGGAATACCAACCCACACACTAATCAGTAATCACTTTTACATACATATTACGTACCAAACAAAACATAAGTTACCTACACTACGCTTTGTGGGGGAACGCAAGCTTTTTAAACACTTACTTATGGGCGCAGGATATGAAAACTCTATTAAGAGTTTCGTACCCAAAAGGTAAAAACGGGACCCTATTAGCACAGTATTATACATAACTACCTAGTTATTACCCGTAATATGACGTATAAGATCACAATATCTACGTATAACAAATGTTATGTCTCCCTCTTGTTGTATGCAGGTATTCAAAGTATAATGCCTGTATAACTTACATTAGGAATAGAGAGTGGCGCAGGTGATGTCGCGCTGTGCGTACCCACTAAAACCACTACCATCAACCTATCACATACACATTATAACTGACTGAGAGAACGAATTGTTGCAAAAATTGCAAGCACTATAGGTATAAAGGCGAGGCGAGACGCGGGCACCGCGCGCCGGCGTCGCGGGAGATCTCGCGGCCCGCCAATCCGCGATTAATATAATAACCTACAGTTGGCTTGAGTCATCACATCACTGTTGGTCTAACCAATACATTTTTAGTTTATATAGGTAGGTACCATTCACAAGGTATGTTTTTAAAACGGTAGAAACTCTTATAAAAAATACAGGATGGCGCAATAGAACGGTATGCCTAGTGCGAGTTTTATTTTCGAAAAGTTAACTTTACGATAACGCAGATTGGTATGAGATCGAACACGCCGCCAGAAGATGGCGCTGATTCGGACATTAGTGCACCATCTTTTATCGCGAGGTTTCCAGCGCGTGGTCGAAAAGAATCTATTACGATTGAATAGAGGTGTTTATTCAGTTTTAGTAGCCATGAGTCAGGTATTTCGTTCGTCTTTTCTAGGCACTATGCTGTAGTGAATATGCATTATAAGTAACTAGCTGTGCCCCGCGGTTTCACCCGCGTAGTTCTCGCTCTCGTGGGAATTTCAGGATAAAACATAGCCTTTGTTCTTCCTCGGACTATAAGGTACCCTTGTACCAAATTTCAAGTCAATCGGTTCAGTAGTTTGGCCGTAAAAAGTTAACAGACAGACAGACAGACAGAGTTACTTTCGCATTTATAATACTAGCTGTGCCCCGCGGTTTCACCCGCGTAGTTCCCGATCCCGTGGGAATTTCGGGATAAAACGTAGCCTATGTTTTTCCCGGACCATAAGCTACCCCTGTACCAAATTTCAAGTCAATCGATTCAGTAGTTTAGCCGTGAAAAGACAGACAGACAGATAGACAGACAGAGTTACTTTCACATTTATAATATTAGCTGTGCCCCGTTAGGATTAGTAAGGATGAATTTTTGAAGCTCCGCGTTACAAATTTCATTAAGTTATGGATAAAGTGATTCCCGTCTAACACTAAATACACTAAAGGTCGTCCAAGAACATCTAGTTAACACGGTGGCTTTACAACTGTAAAGCCTGTCTGTGTGTCTAGTCCCTTAAGGTCCTTGTCGACAGTTGTCGACAAAGACCACACCTTTAGGGACTAGCTAGACACATTTATTCAGCACCATTCAGCGTTTGTCCATACAACAACGATTTTGTATGGAGACGCGTACGCATCCATTCAACTTTGCGCGTCTCTTCAGCTTTCGTGGCAAACCAGTGGAGTATGAGGATAAATGTGTTTTTATCGAGGCGAGTAACTGTAAATGATATGTGCATCTCTTTTGTTTACACGGAATGGGCATTCAGAGATAGCACGCTATGGCGGCTGTTTTCATTCTTACGACGCCGTACGCGGCTGATAGAAGCAGAGCTGTATAAGTGTGACCAAAATCGTTCAGCTAAACGCGAATGGAGCTGAATAAATGTGTCTAGTCCGTTATGTGGTGGCGATATTCGAAAGATTTTGGACTCCAGAACATAGGTATGAGATTAACAATTGTTTATTCTAGAACTCGTTTTCACCAAGATGGTGTTACCAGTCACTCATCAAATGACTCCTTGGCAGTTGTGAGACAGATGTTCCCAGCCAGACTATTTTTAAGAGAAGTGTTATTCTATGGCCTACACGTGGCCCAGATTTAACTCCTTTTCGATTTTTTGTAGTAGGGATATCTCTAACACAAAGTTTACATCCATAATCCGAGAAAATTTAATCAGCCGAGGGACAATATCAATAGTAAAGACTGCAGCAATTACAACAACACTACTGAAGAGTTGTCACCAAAATTTAGAAGATGTTATTTAAAAAAAATAGACTGCATACAATTATGCATATCATACCTAGGAATAACACATAGGATACTTTTAATACCATAATTCCCACGGGATAAGGTTCCACGCGGGTAAAATCGCGGGGCACAGCTAGTAATTCCTATCTCCAATTACTATCTAATTTTTTTGAAGCGCTCATGGCCCAGTGCTACCCGCGGATCACTTGTGATCCGTGCGGTTAAGCAACGTCTGGCACCGTCATGACTGTGATGGGTCATTACTAAAAATAACTTTTAATTTCATGAGCGTTTCCGTGCTAAAGCCGTCGGTCCCGGTTGTCGTACTAACATCATCGACAGTCGTTACGGGTAGTTAGAGCCCTCAAAAGTCTAACATTCAGTTTAACCAAGAATGTCGTATAGCCCTCTGGGTTGTGAAGGTCTGATGGCAGTCGCTTCACGTAAAATACTGACATTCCGCCAAATCTGGTTAAACTGAAAAACCGACCCCAAATAGACATGGGATAAAGGTTCGGAAAAGAGAATGGCGATTCATTTTTACCTATGTTTGAAATATGCCCGTTCTATTGCGTCACCCTGTATATGCCTAAGACGAAAACGGACAATGCGGTTCAAAAACTGATATAATTTTGATAACTTCCTTTCTTTAGACCTCATCATCTACATATGCTCCCATCGAGGAGCTTGAGCCTATTCTTATTTTCTTATGTCTTGGTTAATGTTTAATCAACCCCATTCCCAAAGTTTGTAGCAGATATATCCTATCCATCAAACGCTGCAAAGATATTCTAAGGTTGTGTGTTAACTGAACTGCTTTGCTGGTGTTGTGACTAAGGCCTGATCCCTCAAAAGAGACTAGACTAGAATACACAAAATAAGACTAGTGTAACAAAGTTTTTATTGTTACCAAATATAGGATTGATAGTCACTAAATGTGAACATTATACATTCTGAAGGTAGTCAGAACAAACACAGGAAACACGACACAGACAATGACAGACCGCACTTACTATATGAGGCAAGTAGGTTTTTACATTTGTACTGTATAATAGGTGGTACATTGTGTACCAGTCAAACAACTTGCTATCATGTAATCTTTGAAGCTACTTATAGCCTGCTTGTGTATTACAAGGCACTAAAGGTGACATTGATGAACTAGATATCGCTAGTTCATGCATAATAACAAATAAAAAAAAGTCATAGACAAAAATTACAAAAAATAACAACACCACAAACTAAATTTACTAATCAACATAGAAATATTTGTGCTTTTTGTATATTTTAAAAACGCCAATAAATAACAGTAGTTATATGAATAATGAACAGCATGTTTTTTCAATTTACTGAAGAAGTCTCCGGGTAGTAGTAATTTTGCATGATTCCGTCTGAGTGGGTACTACCTCATTGTCAGATATTCTGCTGCCAAACAGTAGTGCATTAACATTGTTTTATTACAGTTTGAAGGGCAATGTAGTCAGTGAGATTACTGGACACACAAGACTCACTAACTGACATCTCGGGGTGAAGAGCGTACAGTGTTTTAATGGGCGTTTCTCTGTAAACTGGGCAACTCATTGTCTCAGGCCAATTGTGCTTAAAACAATAAAAGATCATAAATATGTCGTATATAATTTCAAACTTCATACCGTAATCTACCCCTGCTCAATATTAAAAATTCATTAAAATTAATTTTATTATATTAAAATCGATGTCAAAGCCCTTAAAAAACAGTCCCCTGATAGGTCTCCAAAGCCTTTTAGTTCTTTAAGGCAAAATTTATTGCGACAGTATCTATTGGAACTAATCTAATTTTTATATTTTTAAACCAATATTATTTGATTGTTAATAAAACCCATTTATTTTACACAAAATATTATTTTATAATTTAAAAAAAGGCAGTGAAACTTTGTCTCGTTATTTAGTGAACAGTCCCCCTGTGCATTTTTAAAATTACGTATAAAATAGCCAAAATGATAAACAACCCTTTTTATGCTTTTAACGAAACGCAATAAACATGAAGTTTGCGCAGGTGCCACCATTACGGGCTGGACGCAATTTTGTTTAGTAGTATGCGAGCGTGATTCCGTGGATGCCGCGTTGAAACCTGACAGTGAACAGTCCCCTGGTAGGGATTATTTTGTTTCCATTTATGTATTTTAATGACTCCTTGAAATATTTAAATTGTTACAATAGATACATCTCTCCTATGTACAGCTAAATAGCATGGATGAATAACATTTTGTATAACTCATCAATTAAATCAAAATAAACAGTCCCCTGTATTTCCGCATCACAGGGGACCGTTTCCGCATCCAGGGGACTGTTTATTCCTTGAGGAAGTTACGGTGACTCTTTAGCCTCTGGGTCACCACGTGGTGCTGTAAGAGGCATGGGTCATTCGCTTTTTTCAGAAGCTTCAGAGAGCCAGCCACATCTCTACGGACGACCGTGGGAGCAACACCAACCAGTGCATACAGTAAACCAATGGGAGTTGATTTTAGACAGCCTGTGATGGTGCGAAATGTGTCGTTTAGTGTTGTTCTCACTATCTGGGTTTGTGCTATACGGATCCACACTGGGCTGGCATATTCGCTAGCTGAAAAAGGCTAAACCGGTCGTCCGCAAAGTTTGCCGTGAGGCTCCCCATTTGGAGGATTGAGAGGCAGCGCAGAAAATGATTTCGAGGGCCACTTTTAGCTTGGTGTTACTGTTAATGTAGTTCCTTGAACGTCAGAGACTTATCCGATGCAATGAGAAGTGCAATCGGAACATTCACCTATTGAATGTTAAGAGTCTGCCGAGCTTTCCGATTGTGTAGATAGAAAGTGAAAAACTGGGTCTGGAGTGAGTCTTTGATGGATTTGGTTGTAGGGATTTTGCTCACTATAAGCAAAATTCCAACTAAGGGTCTTCAGCACTCTTCTTAAATTCCTTTCGATCTCTCAAAGGAAAGCGCTTGAGATGTCAAGGCTTGGAGGAAATTGTCATCGGCATGGATGTAATGTTTGGTAGTCGCTGCACAAGGCTGGTCTGGTTTTATGTAAATGTTCAATAACATGGGGGCTTGCACACTACCCTGGGAAATGCGAAGTCAACCACGACTCAAAATATGAAGAAATTAAAAGACTGCAGAAGAAGGTATTGAAGTACAAAAAACGTTTATCGAAAAACTAAAAAGTACCATAAATCCAAAGCCTTAAGATACGATATGAAGTAATGTTATATAAAATAATTGTTTTTTATATATTTTTATTGTTAAGTTAATTAATTCTTATGGTTTTATGTTTAAAAATAATAAAAAAACATTAAATTTTAGTTCAAAAATCGTATTTTTTATTTAAATTCACAGTCCCCTGGATTTGGTAACAGTCCCCTGTGGGCATGTTTTCAGAAAATGCTTAATATTTCCTAAAATAATGGAAATATTTTTGGGTTCATCGTCTGTATATTAATAAATAGACAAATACTTGTTCCCTAAATCAAATTTATTACATTATTAGCAAAAAATTGGCCAAGACAGGTTTGTTAGGACGAGTTGCCCAGTTTACAGAGAAACGCCCTAATATATTTCTGTTATGGGCATCCGGTGAGCACCGCTTGCTCGTCTCATCACTTCTCACAATCTCATAAAAGTAGGTTGCTTATACAAGATCTCGTTTCTTTTATCCCTCTATGTTTACTTAGAGACACAACAAGGTCAAGGCTATATCTAATCATCTCACAATAAGTAATGTAAGATTGTATAGTTCAATTTGTTACAAAAAGATAAACATCAAAGAATTAAATAGAGATAAAATGTATAAAAGATTTTTATTTTTGGTAGAGAGAAAAGTATGTTGAGGCATTATTTAGCTACTCAATTGGACACTGATATAACAATTGAGTTTCTCCCAGAAAATACACCGGGGTATAGGAGCAATTATAAAATATGTACCTACATAGACAATATCCCTATGTACTAAAATTTCAATGTCATATAATAGAAATAAAACTGCAAAAATATTGTGATAAGACAAACTAGTAGATTGCAGAAAGAGGTTTTAAAGCTTAATTTTCAGACTTTGTTTATTTTACCGGTAAACACTTGAATGTCTGTGCCAGCAATCAAAAATACATTCGCGGTTGTCCAAATGTTTAAAAAAAAAGTTTATCTAATGCCACTTTTACTGGGTAGGCAACATTCATGTTTTTTTTTTAATTAAACAACCAACATAAATTTTTATTTATTATTTTGACTCACTGACTGACAATACTGAAACTATGCACCATATAAAACATTTTCAATATTTTGAATTAATTTTATTAACCCTTTTAGTCAACAGTGTTTTGAAAATGTATGAAACAAATCGCATTAAAAGAATGACTTTATTTGTATGTAACATTCGCACATTTACACTTGGCATGAAAATAAAGTTGTAATAAATGTCCACGCAGCCAACCAATGATAGGTGCAGCCTCAATGACTAGGCATGCTTATTATTAGACATTGGATTATATGCATTTGCATGTTTGCATATGCAAATGCATATAATTCTATTTTTACAGCATATATTATATATTGTACTTTTTCATTGATAGTGGATATTTCAATAGTACATTTGACAGATCAGACGCCATTGGAATACATTCAAGCCAGCTACGACTTGAGGATTCTTCAATAAAAAAATATTGATATTATTGCAACACATTACGGCCATATACCTGATGAAATTGAGAAACTAGAAACTAAAAAAATCCTGTCCTTTAAAATAATAGAAAAAAATATTGAACAGAGAGTTCACTACCGCAAGATTTGTGGCAAATGAAATGCAGTTTTATATAAAAACCCCGGTTTATAACATATATAGTTTATTAAATATATTTTCGTTTAAATTCTAATTGTTAATGTTTTTTTATTGTGCATGTTTTACCCTTTTTAGTGCATATTTTTGCATTCTGATAGTGCATATAATCCGATGTCTACTTATTATACAAGTGCTTGTCACACACATCATTGATATTTATTCCACAGAGGATATGTATTCAAATTCATTCTTATTAGTGCAAGAGTCAAAAGTTAAAGAGCCTAGCCTGACAATCAATTTATGCAAGTACATAATATTAATTCGGTAATGGTAGCATTACATGGTGTATAGTATAAACATAATACCCATTGAGTTGATCTCTTGAACAATATAATATTTCCCTTTTAATATAAGTAGTTAATGATTCTAAACAAAGTGAAGTGTAAGCAAGTGCAATCATTAAATTACACTCTAAACTCAAAGTAGGTGCTCCTGAAAATTCCAAGAAATATCTCTGTGATAGTGTGGTAATACCTTGTACAGGTTTGCACCAACACAATGTCACTGATACAGTAGTACAAAACGCTGAGGCCCTAAAGTGCCGCATATCAATTGTAATCACTACCTGTTCTAAACGGAAATCAGTACAAATGTCAAATCGCAACAGCAGAAGTAGGGGTGTGCGTGGAAGCAGTCAGCGTATGGTGTACAACAGTGTATGGTGGTGGCGGTCAGTGGTCGGGATGGGGACTCACCGCTGTGTTCCGTGAATATGTTGGAGCCGAGCATGCGGGGGTCCTTGGGCGGGCGCGGCTTGCGCGCCGAGCGCATGGACGCGCCGCTGCCGGTGCCGCGCTCCTTGGCCTGCTGCGCCCCCATCGCGCACCGCCCGCACTCCCGGCCCGGACACCGATTTGCACTACACACTAATCGCTAATTCGATAACACCTTGACTCGACGCTACTTATACTCCTTCGTTAGGGTACATTACAACAAACTAGCCTTCCTGCGTTTCCCTAACAATCATGCGGTTTTTGTTTATATAAAATGCATATTGCAGTTTTGGTTGGTCGTCGTAGGTATTAATAAATAATAAATCGAAATAACTCATAAAAACAACACTGGCACCGCCATTACATTAAATGCGTGACTTTACTTCATTCATTTCATTCGTTCTATCTCAACTCAACAACTCACTCACTGACTTTTAACACAGATTATACAATCGGCACATTTTCTCTAGACCACAGATAAATTATAGGTAATACAATCTGTACAGTGTGTCTGTATCTGTGTGTCTACGACCCGGGCTTTTATAAAGAATGATGATAATATGCTGGTTTGCACCATAGAATAATGATCACGACCAGGATTCTCTCTGGTCTCTGGTTTGCACGTATTAGTAAATCAAATCCCACCAAAAACATTCTGTAAAAAACTAGCCAAGTCTCGATGGAGCTGCTTGTTTATCTCTAAAAAGTAATGAAATCTAGACATAAGTCTAAGGTTCCTTACTGCGATTTCTTTATTATTATAGTTAATGTTGTGTGACCTGGCCGTTGAAGGGTACACATGTATGCAAAGGTACAAAACTAGGTGCTCCATGACACCATTGCACCAATCTGTCGCCAGAACCGCTACCCATTGACGATAGAAAATTACCACTTGAAAAACGTTGATTCAATATCCAGTCAATTGTAGGCTTGATGAAGCTGCGTATTTTAATAATGTAATAACATTACGTGTAAACAAAATTGACTTGTACCCACTACTAACGTTTTAAACAATGTTCAACGGCCAAGTCACACAACATTAACTATAATAATAAAGAAATCGCAGTAAGGAACCTTAGACTTATGTCTAGATTTCATTACTTTTTAGAGATAAACAAGCAGCTCCATCGAGACTTGGCTAGTTTTTTACAGAATGTTTTTGGTGGGATTTCATTTATTTTTGTTGAAACGTGTTTATATTGATTTATTTTATTAGATTTTCTTATTTAACACATTTTTTTTCTTTTTAGGAGTAGTATTTTATTATTAAACGCCCCGCGGTTTCAACCGCGTAGTTCCCGTTCGCGTTTCCGTGGGAATTTCGGGATGAAAAGTATTCTATGTGCTTCTCCTGGTTCTAAGCTACCTCTCCACCAATTTTCAGCCAAATCAATTCAGCCGTTCTTGAGTTATAAATTCCCGTTCCCAATCCCGTGGGAATTTTGGGATTAAAAGTATTCTATGTTCTTTTCCTGGTTTTAAGCTACCTCTTCACCAATTTTCAGCCAAATCAGTTCAGTCGTTCTTGAGTTATAAATTCCCGTTCCCATTCCCGTGGGAATTTCGGGATTAAAAGTATTCTATGTTCTTCTAATAGTTTTAAGCTACCTCCCCACCAATTTTCAGCCAAATCAATTCAGCCGTTCTTGATTTTAAAATTCCCGATCCCAATCCCGTGCGAATTTCGGGATCAAAGGTATCCTATGTCCTTTTCCTGGTTCTAAGCTACGTCCTCACCAATTTTCAGCCAAATCAGTTCAGCCGTTCTTGAGTTACAATTCCCACTCCCGTTCCCGTATAATTCCCGTTCCCGTTCGATTATTCTAGTTTTTATAGTTTTCCCTTTATGTGGCCATTAAACCCTAACTCTGTACCAAATTTCAGCTCTCTAGGTTTATGGGAAGTACTAGTTCTATTTTGATGATCATGAGTGAGTGAGTGAGTGAGTGAGTGAGTGTCTGTCTAAAATGCGAAACTTTGCTTTCGCTTAACTTCGGAACTAAATGACCTACAGACTTGAAATTTTATTTTAAGTATGTGATTGTATAGCTTACTAGATGACGAAAATTTCAGCGTTCTGGGCTTATCCAGAGGTTGTTAAATAGGGGCCTGAAAATGCGGCGAAAGGGTTCCTGTAAAGGATGGTACGGCAGTGTTTGCTTCGCGCTCGACTTGGCGGGGGGCACTGCCGTGCCCCCAGATTATGATTTACTAATACGTGCAAACCAGCGCACCTGGTTTTGTACCCTTGTGTACCCTTCAACGGCCAAGTCACACAACATTAACTATAAGTAATAATAAAGAAATCGCAGTAAGGAACCTTAGACTTGGCCGAGTTTGTCTAGATTTCATTACTTTTTAGAGATAAACAAGCAGCTTCATCGAAACTTGGCTAGTTTTTTACAGAATATTTTTGGTGGGATTTCATTTCTTTTTGTTGAAACGTGGTCATATAGATTTATCTTGCTGGATTTTCTTATTTGACACATTTTTTCTTTTTAGGAGTAGTATTTTATTATTACACTAGCAGCGCCCCGCGGTTTCATGCACGTAGTTCCCATTCCCGTGGGAAGTTCGGGATAAAGATCCTATGTGCTGCCCCTGGTACTAAGCTACCTCTCCACAAATTGTCAGCCAAATCATTTCAGCCATTCTAGAGTTATAATTATCGTTCCCATTCCCGTGGGAATTTCAGGATCAAAAGTATTATATGTCCTTTTCCTGGTTTTAAGCTACCTCCCCACTAATTTTAAACCAAATTAATTCAGCTGTTCTTGAGTTATAAATTCCTGTTTCCAATCCCGCGGGAATTTCGGGATTAAAAGTATCCTTTGTCCTTTTATTGGTTCTATGCTACCTCTCCACCAATTTTCAACCAAATCAGTTCAGCCTTCTTAAGTTACAATTCCCGTTCCCGATCCCGTATAATTCCCGTTCCCGTTCGATTATCCTAGTTTTTATAGTTTTCCCTTTATGTGTCCATTAAACCCTAACTCTGTACCAAATTTCAACTCTCTAGGTTTATGGGAAGTACTATTTCTATTTTGATGATCATGAGTGAGTGAGTGTCTGTCATAAATGCGAAACTTTGCTTTCGCTTAACTTCGGATCTAAATGACCTACAGACTTGAAATTTTATTTTAAGTGTGTGATTGTATAGCTTACTGGATGACGAAAATTTCAGCGTTCTGTTCTTATCCAGAGGTTCTCAAATAGGGGCCTGAAAATGCGGCGAAATAGTTCCTGTAAAGGATGGTACGGCAGTGTTTGCTTCGCGGTCGACTTGGCGGGGGGCACTGCCGTGCCCCCAGATGCATTGTTGCCCTTGTCAATGCGACTTGACTGATATTTACACATAGGTATTTGTCAAATTACTGTGCTTTACATTGCTGGCAATTATAATTTTGTTAGAAAATTAACAAAGTCTGAAATTTAGTTTATAAATTAAATTAATATCATGGTTACATTATAAATATACGTTATATTAACCTCCTTTAAAAAAACCAGGGGTGTAGACCAAGGGCGTCGCCAGCCGATGGCGCAGGGGGGGGGGGGCAAGTTGACTTTACCTACTACAATTCATACTTTTCTCATTCTCTATGAATGAGAAAAGTAGGTATGAATTGTAGGTAAAGTCGACAGCACATGAAGCTTTTCACTTGTACTACGAGCCTTACGTCTACAGCGATTGTTTAGATAGCGATTGTTATTGATAGAGTAGGGGGCGGGGGCAGCTGCCCCTCCCTACCCCCCCTTGGCTTTGAAGTCCAAGGATGGTTGGACACATACCTATATACATATAAGCAAGTGTAAAAATGCAAAACATACTTATAAAAAATAAATGAATAAGTATTTTTTTTTTAAATTTATTATTATGTAGGTACATGTAATAAATTATGGGTGCGTAATAGATCTTCGGTACAAACTTTTTTTTGACAGATTGTCAAATCATACATAGACAAAAGGTTCTAAAAATTGATTAAGTTTTATTGAAATAGGTCAACATTTTGGTTAGGTTATGTTAGAACTGCGACCACACAACGCGCGAACCGAGCGAGCGAAGCGAGCGTGCCGCGGCAGCGACCGGCGAAGCGCTAAATATTATATTTACGGAGTTATTTTAGAAATTTAAAGAAAATTATTGTATATGTGAACGAATTGAGTGACTGAACGGTGTAAATCGAAAGGCTCTATATTCTGTGGTCTCTATAATTTGACGACATAATCTGTGATCTATGGCAATATCTGTCAAAATTGCTTGATTTTCACGTATTTCACGTATTTCCATACGATTTTATTTTTGTCGTAATTAATTTATAATGCGTTTCTTACTATAAAAACAGTTTATATGGGTTATAGTGAGCCCCTAAAACACCCCCAAATAAACAGCATCATTAAATTCAGGTACCGGAGATCTATAGTCTTACCGAAATTATTTTATGGTTTTTATGAAAAATAAATATTTATTTATTTAAAAGCATGTAAATGTTGTTTAGTTATAATTTGTATTACTTATATAATAGTTGTTATACTGTTTGTGTTCTGAATAAAATAAAATAAAAAAAGAGAAAAATATATACAAGTCGAATAAAGAACCACCCCTATTTTTGGAAGTCGGTTAAAAAAGCAATGAAAATCACTTTCCTAAAATGAACTTTAATGTAATTGTGATTAAATAGACCACGAAGGTATGTACGTGTCCGTCTCCATGGCACAAAGAATATAATAGGAACAGAGGCAGCTTCATACAAAGGCGTGAATCGAATGCACTAACTACTACTACCATTGTTTATATTATCATTTAAAAATATTTACAATTATGTTACGTAGCATACGTAGCATCTAAAAAGGTCATAGATTTTCTTGCAAATACATAATTTGTTTTATTTTATTTTCAAAATATAAATACTTATTAATTTTAAGTTTTTGTTTATTGGTCTCTATGACCACCTGTATTGGTTTACTGATTGTCATAGAATACTTTTTTTTAATATAATACAGGGTGTCCCGTAAGTAGTGGACCAACGGATGTGGGGGATAGGGAAAACCGTTACCTACCAGAATCACTAAAATTTATTATCCTAGGCCTCATAGTTTTGAAGTTATAACGTTTTTTAGTAGGTAGGCGAAACTATTGTACTAAGTGCACATTTTTCTTATTTCTACAAAATCTATTACTTATTTTGATGTTATTTTTATTCAAGGGCGTTTAGAACACATAGGTTATTCTAATTTCAATCATATTTTAGTGTAATTATCATTAACATTAAAATTAATCGACAAAACAAGTGCAATTGTTAAATTTCAATATATTCTTATAAGGGGTATTTGAGCTGAGCTGGTGTAAAAAAAATGTATTGTAGCCTGATGGAACTTTATTTTAATAACATCTACATATCATAACAATTACAAAAATGTATAACACTGTGGTTTCAAATGAGTAGTTTTTTATTTTAACTAATATCAAAGTAAAAGGAAAATTTTGAGAGAAAACAAAAATGCATTGCAAATTATGGAAATTCGTTTATCTTCTTTGACATTGAGTTGGCGATAATCCTTGGAGCAGCCGCGTTCCATCATGGACAAAATTTGCCGGGATTCCTCACTCGGCCCTACGGCAATCACTGTGTCACCGGCCATTGTAATGTAGTTCTTCAAGTGATCAGTGCCTGGTGGCATCTAAATAAAAAACATATTTTATAGTAAGTCAGTTTATAACTATTTTCGTATCGATAAAGCAATTTTTTTATAATAATGTTTTTTTATTTATTTGTAACTAGCAGCGTCCCGCGGTTTCACCGCGTAGTTCCTGTTCCCGTGGGAATTTCGGGATAAAAAGTATCCTTTGTTCTTCCCCGGACCATAAGCTACCCCTGTACCAAATTTCAAGTCAATCGGTTCAGTAGTTTAGCCGTGAAAAGGTAACAGACATAGACAGACAGAGTTACTTTCGCATTTATAATATTAGTAAGGAATAAGGAATTAATTAGTAAGGAATAGTAAGGAACAAGGATAATATAAGTAAAGATGCGGAATATTGTGAGGATGGATGGACGTAATGTTTATTATTATACGTATTAGCCATTGGTGTCCCACAGTTGGGCAAAGGCCTCTCCCTCCTCCTTCCATGACTCTCGCTCTTGGGCCACTTCTCTCCAATGTTTATTGCTCTTACAAAATACACAGACCCCACACTAGGCTATGCCTGTGTTATGGGGATATTTATACAGAATTACAATTGCGATCTTATACCTACTTACATGTTATGTTACTTTATGATTAAATGAAACATACTTACATAATTATATTACCTACCTATTTATAGTAGGTAAGTAGATAAATATTGTTTGGTTAGAGATTCCTAAAAGGTTCTTAGAGGTCCTTTTTTTTTTAAAGAAATTTCCTTAGTTATGTGCATGTTTGTCTTAATAGGTACTTTATATGTAATATTAATGGAGTCCAGAGCAACGTCCAAAGCTAAATACATAGTCACCACCGCGTAGCACAGCTAGTTTGCAATAAAGCTTGTTGCAGATGGATGGAAAGTTTTCTAGCGAATAACAACATAGCGGCACAGAGGCATTGGGCGTTGGGCGACACCCGCACCCGCCGCACCCGCCGCCGCCGCCGCCGCACCCGCGCCCGCGCCGATACAAAGAGCAATGAACTTGTTAATCGCGCGGCCAGTGTTAGGTACTCTCCGGTCTCGGTGATACCTCTACATCAATATAGGTAGGTACAAGTAAAAAATAGGAAAAAAATATTACATCATGTATTACATAATATTTATAGACTCAGAATGGACTCAGATGTAAGTAAGTTGTATCAGATTTTAAGGCGATACATGACACATAAGTAAGTACTTTTTCATTCCACTAGCTCGGAAAGTATGTTTTTAATCCTCGAAATCTGGGGGTAAAAGTCGATTTTAATCTCAAGAGTGGAAAGTATCGTGATCGCTGTGACAGCCCGTGCAGCACCCAAGGCATTTTTTATAACTGGGAGCAAGGGCGGATCCAGCTTTCGCGCCACGGGGGGGTCACGTAGTCGTGGTCAAGTGGTAAGAACTTATAATTCAGTTTTGATAACATTATACCAGGTGTTTGCTAGAGGGTTAACCAAATGTAGTGTGCGTGTACCTGGGCCTATTTGGGAGATACACTTTGGCCAACAATTTCCTAGTTGTTAAAATTAAAAAAATATCGCCAAAATTGTATTTTTTTAATATGTTTTCCAAATTGCGACCTTTTATGCCTATATATTATAGCTTTTTGATTTTTTAATTGATTATATGGTTTCAGATATCACCTAGTCTGCTCACAGCATTTAATTTTTTTCTTCAGACCTCTACAAGGTCAAAATAATTTGTTATGACCACTTAACGCTAGTAAAATGAGAATTTAAAAACTTATCTGTTTATTATTAGTATTCCTTATTTCAACGGTATACTACATGTAGGTACTTATTACAAAATAACTTGTTAAAATTTTTGGTGCAAAGTGGAAATAGAAGAAAAATAATAGGATTCTGTTAAAAACAAATTCCAAGTCTTCTGAAGATACTGAGATGCTGTAGTGACTTTATTAGAAAATAATTAGTCTTAAAACAAGTACAATGGTCTATCTCAATGACAGGACGATATTGCTCCCAAATCAAGATTTCGCTCTGGCAATTGCTTGAAAGGTTAAGAATACATCCAGTGGTGTGGCACACTCGTCTGGTGGGATGCTATACCATTTACAGCCTTTTTTTCATTCTTTTTACTGTGCTGGCGAAATGTTCTACCTCCATTACGTACTAAAAGAGATTCATGAATGATTTGTTTATTTGATGATTCGAAATCATTCTGCAGCACGGAAGTCTGCACTACAGCATCTCACTAACATCATCGACAATCGTTACGGGTAGTTAGAGCCCTGAAAAGTCTAACATTCGGTTTAACCAAAGAATGTCGTATGGCCCTCTGGGTTGTAACGGTCTGATAGCAGTCGCTTCACGTAAAATACTGACATTACGGCAAATATGGTTAAAATGAAAACTGACCCCAAATAAATATGGAATAAAGGTTCGGAAAAGGAAAGAAGTGTGACCAATTCTAACAAATTATTTAGACCTTGTAGGGGTCTGAAAATGCTGTAAGCAGAAAAGGTCATATCTGAGACCATAACCAATCAAAAAATTTGACAGGAAACCAGCTCAAAAAAGCTATAGGGATAAATAGACGCAATTTCGAAAAAAATTTGTAAATTCTGGCGATATTTTTTTAATTTTAACAACAAGGAAATTTTTGGCCGAAGTTTATCTCCCAAATAGGCCCAGGTACACGCTCACCACGTTTGGTTAACCCTCTACCAAACAACTGGGGCCTAAGTCTGCAATTTGACATTATTGATCAGACAATATGGTGATATTGTGGCACCATAACGAGAGTGTCAGAAATTTGGTATTCTGCTAAAATTTATTCATATGGCTATGGTGTCTCAGTGGTCTTTGTTGCATATAAAAAATTGGACAAATAAACGTCAGAATACTGTATCCATGAAAACCATCTAAGTTTTATGGAGCCATTGAGTCAGTGGAACAGTTGTCACTAAGACAATACCAAAATGACAACAAATGCAAAAAAAAACGGCCATAATGTTGATATTAAAACACATCTGAGTAGCATTATCACAGCTTAATAGTTTAGAGAATTAGGGCCCTGGTATATTGTTATCAAAATTTAATTACTTATAAGTTCTTGATGTGACCACGACTATGTGACCACCTCCTGGCGCCTCTGTATGGTGACAATTTTTTTTATAAATAAAATCATTATGTTCAATTAGTGGTCCACCTAAGTCCTGGAACCTGCTCAGGGGGGGGTCATGACCCCCATGACCCACCCCCTGGATCCGCCGTTGACTGGGAGTAAAAGTCGTTTTTGCGCTCTAGAGGTTAAAGTAAATTTGAATTTAGAACATCGTGTGCACTAAGTGTGACGATGTTTTGAATTCACAAACCATCATACAACTTTTTTATTTAAAATTCAAACTCGGAACCTTCTTGGTGTACAAGACTCACTTAAGTATTTATTTATTTGCTTTGCGCGTGATATTTTTGCTTCTCGCTGAGGGGGGATGAAAAATAAAGTGTTGCACTCGAGTGCAAACAATTTTTAACCTTGTGCTCCTTTGAGTCCCTCGCTAACGCTCAGGATTCTTATTTTGAATCCCTCGCTGCGCTCGTGATTCAATTTTAGAATCCTTCGCTGGCTCGGTCCTCAACTGGAGCCCCGGTTAAAAAGCAACTTTGCACTCTTGTATAACAAATAACTATTGCACTCGAGTACAACACATTATTTTTCATCCCCCCTCAGCGAGGAAATTACTAAATGGAAACATAAAACAATCACAATATTAAAATAAGTAAGTACACCAAGAAGGTTCCGAGTTTACATTTAAAAAATAGGTTGTAGGTATAATTTTTTGGGGGCCTATTAATCTATGTTTCCATAATTGCCGGACAGTTTCGACGGTTCTATCATCTTGCCAGACGCATTCAAAGTGATGAGCAATAGCCCGTGAGTGCCTGACTTTCGTTATTTTATAAAAGCTGAAAGTTTGTCTATGTGTGTCCCTAGTACAGGTAAGAATGATCCCCACCCATGAAGCTGAGGCAGCGGTGGCTTTGGCAGGTAACAGGTAACAAACCTTTGTTACCTGTTACCTGCCAAAGCCACCGCTGCCTCAATTTGGAATTTTATACACCTGTATAAAATTCCATCTCAATTTCGTCATAGTATAAAACTATATTTTTTATATTTGATGCATAATAATATCAAAACTCACGTTGCTCATTGCCGGACAGCTAGTATGGTTCCAACCCTCTGCCGGACACCCTTAAACTATTATAATTTATAATTATACTTACGTCATTTTATAAAACCTAAATTTTATATATAATTTTTAGGGGGCCTATTAATCTATGTTTACATAATTGCCGGACAGTTTCGACGGTTCTATCATCTTGCCAGACGCATTCAAAGTGAGAAGTAGTTCGGAGAGCAAGGAGCGTATACAGTAACTAGTGCGAGTAAGAAAATGATAAATTAATCCCACCAAAAACATTCTGTAAAAAACTAGCCAAGTCTCGATGGAGCTGCTTGTTTATCTCTAAAAAGTAATGAAATCTAGACAAACTGGTACCAAGTCTAAGGTTCCTTACTGCGATTTCTTTATTATTATAGGTAATGTTGTGTGATTAGGCCGTTGAAGGGTACACATGTACACAAGGGTACAAAACTAGGTGCTCCATGACACTATTGCACCAATCTGTCGCCAGAACCGCTACCCATTGACGATAGAAAATTGCCACTTGAAAAACGTTAATTCAATATCCAGTCAATTGTAGGCTTGATAAAGCTGCGTATTTTAATAATGTTATAACATTACGTGTAAACAAAATTGACTTGTACCCACTACTAACGTTTTAAACAATGTTCAACGGCCAAGTCACACAACATTACCTATAATAATAAAGAAATCGCAGTAAGGAACCTTAGACTTGGTACCAGTTTGTCTAGATTTCATTACTTTTTAGAGATAAACAAGCAGCTCCATCGAGACTTGGCTAGTTTTTTACAGAATGTTTTTGGTGGGATTTCATTTCTTTTTGTTGAAACGAATTTATATTGATTTATTTTATTAGATTTTCTGATTTGACACATTTTTTTCTTTAGGAGTAGTATTTTATTATTAAGCGCCCTGCGGTTTCACACGCGTAGTTCCCGTTCGCGTTTCCGTGGGGATTTCGGGATAAAAAGTATCCTATGTGCTTCTCCTGGTTTTAAGCTACCTCCCCACAAATTGTCAGCCAAATCAGTTCAGCTGTTTTAGAATTATCATTCCCGTTCCCATTCCCGTGGGAATTTCGGGATTAAAAGTATCTTATGTCCCTCTCCTGGTTCTAAGCTACCTCCCCACCAATTTTCAGCCAAATCAGTTCAGCCGTTCTTGAGTTATAAATTCCCGTTCCCATTCCCGTGGGAATTTCGGGATTAAAAGTATCTTATGTCCCTCTCCTGGTTCTAAGCTACCTCCCCACCAATTTTCAGCCAAATCAGTTCAGCCGTTCTTGAATTATAAATTCCCGTTCCCATTCCCGTGGGAATTTCGGGATTAAAAGTATTCTATGTTCTTCTCCTGGTTCTAAGCTACCTCTCCACCAATTTTCAGCCAAATCAGTTCAGCCGCTCTTGAGTAATAAATCCTCGTTCCCAATCCCGTGGGAATTACGGGATTAAAGGTATCCTATGTCCTTTTCCTGGTTCTAAGCTACCTCCCCACCAATTTTCAGCCAAATCAGTTTAGCCGTACTTGAGTTACAATTCCCATTCCCGTTCCCGTATAATTCCCGTTCCCGTTGGATTATCCTAGTTTTTATAGTTTTCCCTTTATGTGGCCATTAAACCCTAACTCTGTACCAAATTTTAGCTCTCTAGGTTTATGGGAAGTACCAGTTCTATTTTGATGATCATGAGTGAGTGAGTGAGTGAGTGAGTGTCTTAAATACGAAACTTTGCTTTCGCTTAACTTCGGAACTAAATGACCTACAGACTTGAAATTTTGTTTTAAGTATGTGATTGTATAGCTTACTGGATGACGAAAATTTCAGCGTTCTAGTCCTATCCAGAGGTTCTCAAATAGGTGCCTGAAAATGCGGCGAAATGGTTCCTGTAAAGGATGGTACGGCAGTGTTTGCTTCGCGCTCGACTTGGCGGGGGGCACTGCCGTGCCCCCAGATAATTTGATGCATAATAATATCAAAACTCACGTTGCTCATTGCCGGACAGCTAGTATGGTTCCAACAAAGGTTCCAACCCTCTGCCGGACACCCTTAAACTATTATGGATGATGCCAGAATTATAAAATTCGTTTCGTTGTACACGTTCGACGGGGATGTAAGTGTGCGCTCACCTTTAAATGAAACACTGGAATATTGGGTTTTGAAAATTAACCTATTTATTTATTTCACATCAGTACCTACATAAATTACTTTAAGTACAATTAATTTGTAGCCGTAGGTATACATTATATAAGTACCGAAAATAAAACAAAAGTAAGTACCTACTTAAGTACCTCTTTTGTTTGTTTACCTATTTTTGGTTTTGGCGAAAGATATATCCTAAATACGCGTGTCAATCAAACAGCGTAGGTATGTTTGTAAGTAATAGTAAAATAACATTAAATATTTCTACACATAAGTACCTAAATCGTGTACTTACTTACAATTTAATTGTATGTACCTAGATACGAGTATGTAGGTACATAAATATGTGTAAGTACTTATATAAATTACTTATATGTATCGATGTTGAGGTCAACGATGACGTAACGTAGCTCGTAGGTGTGTACATGTATTGGTAGTGACGTGGGAGGAGCGCCCTGGGCCGCCCGGCGCCCGGGCCGCCCGGGACTGCGGCACGCGCTCCAGGGACCAGTCTCGTGCCTCACGGAATGTCTCCACTATCGAACGTTACGTATATTGAAGTCCCGGTGAGGCACGTGGGTCGTGAGTCTCCCGCGCTCCGACCGCCCACTCTCGTCATCAGTCCGCTCCCGGTACACATCACCACTCACCACGTGGTACGAGAGCACGCCACACTCACCAGTAACTTCTAGCGTCTTAACCTACATTACATTACATTATGTATTATACAGTAATAAATAAGTACTCTTTACAAATTGACCAACTCGTATTAATCTTAAATTACTTAGGTACCTACCGACCACACTTAATGGTGTACAGTCTAATAAATATTGTCATCAATAAATATCTATAGCTAAATATATAAATAACATTAATTTATCTACAGTGACTTGACATTTGTTTGTACCATAGTTACTACAAGAAGGTAAAGTGTATCAAAAATATATTGATTGCTTACTTAGGTAGTACACGTAATTTAAATAAGTATATGTAGGTAAGTAGGTACAATGCACACCTACTCACCTATACACTAATAATACAAAATATAAAGGTGGATAGGTTGTTTGTTAGAACGCACGTGCAGTCAAGTGGTGTGCGCGTGGTGGTGCGCCCGCTCGCCCCCCGGCCCCCCAGCCCCCGGCCCCCGGCCCGCACCCGGCACGGGCGCTCCGGCCGCCACCACAACGCCACTACCGCCTGGCACTGCACGCAAGTACGTTTTACGTTGACATATGTACCGCATTTGGTTCCAGGGCTGACTAACTAGCCCTGTCCCAACGGAACGAGCGTTTATATTTTTTTTAAGCTCCACGCAGACCGGGACGGTGTAGCAAGCGTTTTTTTTTGTAATGGACATTCAATCGTCTCAATATAGAAATACTACATAAATGTCTATGCTTTAAAATGATGTCGCGGCATTTTTCAAATCCCTTTCTAGATTTATACTTTTTAATGTCTATTAATAAAAACCACCGTCCTGGTCTGTGTAGGCCCTTAAGGAGCAAGAATAACAGAGAACAAATGAATTCCGTTGGGATAGTACCTATACCTACTTATCTACTAATTATCAACACGTTTGTGCAGGTCGTGCACATTTGAGTAATTAAAATCCTATTACAAGGGATGTAATACTACACATCATTTTATGCTCAGTTGGCTTGTATTGTATTCTAAGTTATTACTTAGTAAGCAAGTAAATAACCTAGTTGCTTCCGCAGCGCATGTAAAGTACCTTCACATAACCTTTATCCATTAAGGTATAAGTTGGTAGCCGACTGCAGACAGCAGCAGCAGACCACACGTCGCCGCGCCACTACTGGTTTGTATGTATTTGTATGAAATTACATTCGTAGTGGGCGACATGAAGTTAGCTTCGCGTCGCCGAGCAACAGACGGCGATGTGTCATGATGACGTTAGGCGGCGACGTGTGGTCTGCTGCTGCTGTCTGCAGTCGGCTACCAACTTATACCTTTAACATATTATGTTATCATTATCAATTAACATCTAGTCACGACACGATACCGTTTCACCACTTTCATGTCGAGTAAGTAATGTTTGTTGAAGGCGAATGTCGATCGGAGGGTGCGCTGCGCTGTAACCAGGTTCCTACTTACCACTCACCATTACAGTAAAATGTATCACAAAATTAAAGCTAATAACGTGAAATAATAATTTTTATACCATTAAGTACTAAAATAATTATCGAGAATAAAATACATTGTGTTGCAATAATAAATATACTTAGTTAACGTGTCTTACACGGAATCTCGTTGCCAAGTATCACAACGCGCTGGTCGTTCTCAACGGCCGCGCTATACATCACATTGCATTCATAAGTACATACATAAACATACTAACATTACATTACCATTATTACATAATTATATCAGTTTCCATGTGTGAAAGGTGAACACACTTTAATACTTGTTAGTAGGTGGTGGGTGGAGGGGGTTGATTGGTCTGTCTCCGGAGAGCGCGAGAAGGCGCCTGCGGGACCCGGGGTACATTCATGAATTAGGTAACTACTTACAAATTCCGTCCACGATTGTTTGAAAGGTAATAAGAATTTTGTGACCATTGATTTATAAGTAACTACATATAGGTAAGTACTTACATTTAACACGCAAGTAATATCACATTCGAGACATCGTATGTCGCGATACCTCCATACCCCTGCAACGTTATTGTTGCATTACATTATATCCGTTTTTTTATTGTTCTGTATCTAGCAAAAGTACAGATTATTCTCAGTAGGTAGATTAGATAATGATGAACGGTGCCACAAAGAGGTGTAAAATAAAGATAATAACTGAGCAGTGAGCAGGTGGTGCGGGCGCGTGCGGGACGCAGGGCGCGGGGCGCGGGCATGGCGTGCGCCTCTAGCCGGGCAGCGGCGCCTCCTCGTAAAAATCGGGCTCGTCGTCTTTGTCGATGTCCTTCTGCGCGCCGTCCAACTGCACCCACAGTAAACATCATTCAATCAACCAACATCTACACAACGTAACTACAACCTCCGGCGAAGCGCAAAAAATATTTTTCAACACACTTGCTCATAAAGGGGCTCTTATTTGTGCAATAGTTGAATAATGACACGTTTTATTCACTAGTGAGTTATAGATTGTTTTTTTAAATTGCTTTCATTTTAAAAAAGTTTCGATACCAAAAAAATTGTGTCCATACATTTAAAAAACAAACTTCAACTATGTTTCCTTACTTTTGGTAGGTCTATGGTCGATTCCATTCATTTATTCATTCGTTTTTTTTTTTAATAAGTATATTCTTTTAGTCTTTGGCAGATCACCATTGTCGTGTTGGATGCGCGCGAATAGAAAAACTGTTTATTTATTAGCGAAAAATGATAATTTCTTCGCAAATGTGTTGAAAAACGTTGTATGGTACACGCGTGTATTGATGATTACTATCCTCGGCTATCTTCAGACCCTCGCCTGACGGCTCGGGCCTCAATAACGCCTCGGAAGTAATCACCAACTTACCTCGCTTGTACCGTAAATAACTATTAATAAAATCTAGGTTAGTTATTAGGTCCAATATGAACCCCTTCACGAGTGCTTTTATAAAAAATATTATAAGTTCTCATTTTAACTACGTGTTTTATTACAGAAAGCATTATCATGAAGCAAAACTAATAATTTATCTTCTAACTTTTTGTACAATCACCAATTTGGCAAACGAATTATTTAGTCATGTGATTATTTTTAAAATAAAATTTTAACACTTGTATTATTTTCTAAGTAAAAAATTTGCTGAACCTGTATTGTGTCAAATGATTGTTTTTAACGTAATAAGTATGATTGTGAAATGAAAGTTTGTCAAATTATTAGTTTTTCTAACGTTGTTTATAAAATGATCTTTAGATAAAATGTCATACGTTTTTTGTCAAACAAATAGTGAACCCATTTTTTATTTATAATGACCAACTTTGGTATACAATAATATTTATTTTGATCTACACCAAATTAGGGCTTTCTAGTCTAGTATTAACAATTATTTTGTGTTAAGTAATTAAATTGCATACCTACCTATAAGTGTGTACATTCTGTGTATAGGTAGGTATATCATATGCATAGTAATTTGCACCGTAACTCACATCTCATTTCTAAAGGAAAAGTCTATAGTGTGTATAGTTTAAAACACGTTACCGCTCTGAGCTGAAGGGGCGTAAATAAGTATACGAGCGACATCCTCAGCGGCACCATGAGAACCAAAAAGAATGGAAGCGCCAGCGAAAACCGCGATGACTTGACCGCGTACAGAACGCAGATACCGGCCAGTTGGATGAGCGTGTAGAGGTGCATGCGCAGCGTGGGCACCTGCAACAAGGTAAGGTCAGCACTGTGACACCGCGACACCGCGACACCGCGCACTGCGGGCGATACGACGGGACACTCACCCTGCGCACGTACGGCACTTGAGGATGGTGCTTCACTGGCTTCAGCATCAGGATGCACCGGTCCCAGAACTGGATCCCGCCCAGGGCGGAGATGCCCATGTAGAGGAACACGCCGAACAGCACCGCCATCGGCACTAGCCGCAGCAAGCCGGCAGCCACGACTGACACGCCCACCAGCAGTGACACCATTAGCCCGGTCAGCCGTTGTTCTGTAACGCACCATCCACAAGGGAGGAATTAGCGAGGGCTCGACACTCACGACTCACTTAGTACCCACTCAGTGCAGGTGTCCCTTACCTTTGACCTCGACGATATGGGGCTTGTCGCCGGGCGCGTGCGTGGTGGACATGACGGTGAGCGCCGACACGTGGCTCACGGAGCGCACCGTCGCCACGCACTGCCACGGCGCGCCAAACATGCCGCACATCGCGTTCACCATCGACATTATCACAATGTCCATATGGAAACCGCTGCCTTTCTTAAGTCGCCGCTCGGGCTTGTCGATTATCAACCTAAAAGCCGACAAAGCCGACTTTAAATTGAATAATGTATGCTTGCATATGCTTCGTGCAAGCTCGTGGAAAATCGGCCATACCTATATTATGTTATGACAGATGACGATTATCTGTTTCCCTGCTCGTTCGGTAGTAGGGTGCTACAATAACATAACATAATACGTCCGCGCAAACTCTCCCATACCTCGTTTTCTCACTACCACCAGCACTCCCTGAGGCAGTGGTCCCATCGCGGGTGAGTGAGCGATGAACTATCGGCGATTTTCTCGCGCAAGAAACGGACAGTGAACATACCGAGTAAACAAAACAGATGCATATATTATTTATAGTTGCTCGCTTTACTAGTTTTGTCGCTGAGCGAGTAAAAATTAACTTGCCAACTCGCTGAGCGAGTTTATTTCAGTCGCTCAGCGAGTTGGCGAGTACCCGTTCACTGGCACACTCGCACGGCGAGTATTCGCTACTCGCTCATCGCCGCCCGGTGGGACCACTACCTTAAACGCTTACCTTTGATGTATTCGCTGATATAACTGTTATAACATCTTGTCAAATCCTTTGTAAGACCAATCTTATCTAATACTAGTAGCTCCCCGCGGTTTCACCCACGTAGTTCCCGTTCCCGTGTGAAACAGGGATAAAATATAGTCTATGTCACGCACTGATAAATTAGCTTTTACATTAGTGAAAGAATTTTTGAAATCGGTCCAGTAGTTTCGGAGCCTATTCATTACAAACAAACAAACAAACAAATCTTTCCTCTTTATAATATTAGTATAGACTAGCTGTGCCCCGCGGTTTCACCCGCGTGGTTCCCGTTCCCGTGGGAATACGGGGATAAAATATGTTATTCAGGGTGAATGTCGCTTTCTAATGGTGAAAGAATTATTGAAATCGGTTCAGTAGTTTCGGAGCCTATTCGTTACAAACAAACAAACAAACAAATCTTTCCTCTTTATAATATTATCCTACTATCCTACTAATATTATAAAGGCGAAAGTTTGTATGTATGGATGTTTGTTACTCTTTCACGCAAAAACTACTGAATGGATTTTAATGAAACTTTACAATAATCTTGCTTATACATCAGAATAACACATTGGATACTTTTTATCCCAAAATTCCCACGGGAACGGGAACTACGCGGGTGAAGCCGCGGTGCGCTGCTAGTATAGATATAAAATTCTCGTGTCACAGTTTTCGTTGCCATACTCCTCCGAAACGGCTTGACCGATTCTCATGAAATTTTGTGAGCATATTCAGTAGGTCTGAGAATCGGCCAACATCTATTTTTCATCCCGAAATTCCCACGGGAACGGGAACGGGAACTACGCGTGTGAAACCGCGGGGTGCAGCTAGTATGATATGATTATTTTTATTTTATTTTCCAATATGTTTTGATTATGTATTTAAACTACTTAATTGATTTATAAATAGTAACAATGCTTGACGCAATGTTAGGTATATTAATTTTAAATTATTTTTTATGTGATGTCATTATTGTGTTAATTTATGTAAATGGAATTATTATACCATTCTAATTATTACTAAATAAATGAACAATCATTCACCACTTTATCTCACAATAGTAACTGACCTCTAACTGAGTTCGAGACTTGTATCTAGGGCAGCGTTTCTCAAAGTGTGCTCCGCGGAACCCTAGGGTTCCGCGACACTCCTGTAAGGGTTCCGCAAGAATTCAGAAAAAAAAAAACAAAACACCTCAACCTTATAATTTCCGCCCAAATGAACTAACGTTCCTCTAATTTTGCCGATGTGTGTACTTCAAATAGGGTTCCATCAAGTCTATCGCTTTACAAAAGGGTTCCGTTACCAAGAAAGATTGAGAACCGCTGATCTAGGGTATCAGAAACTACGCACACACTCATTAGAGACAGGATCTCAGTAAAGACAACCTGTGCGGACCGGTACCGATCGGTGCGCATAGATTACCATAGAAATATTATACCCGCACCGACACGTACAGTCCTACAGGTTTGTCGGTACCGGTAACCTGTTTCCTATGTAAGTACCCGTAGGACGGACTCCGTCCCCGTTACCCATCACCACTAATTCCCCCAAACCCTTAATTCCTTCACCCGATGGGAGATTTAAGTGGCGTAATTTTTACAAAATGCCCACTCTAAAATGTACCCGATTGAAAACCATGATATGCAGTCGTTGTTGGTGCCGGTGTCAGAGTGTACGTTGTGTTGTATTGTGGTGTGGTGTGGAGCGGAGTATGTACTTGTGTTGTGGGGATGCAATAGAAGAGAACTGACTCGGCGATGTGCGTCTCCATGAAGACGATGATGTAGACCATGAGGGCGGGGAGGACCATGGCGGCGGCGGCCCACGCGGGGATGGTCTCCAGGCCGGGGTTGAGGGGCACGAGCCAGGCGCGCGGCGAGGTGGGGCTGAGGCCGGCAGGCACGCGCAGCGTCTCCGTCCACACGGGCACGGCGCACGAAACGCACACCATCACCACGATCGCTATCGGCACCCCGAAGTCGCCCAGCGCTCGCCGAGCCTACACACACCACTTCATTTAGGTTATATCTAACTAACTACTTATTTCACACTAGACTCTCTCTCTTTCTCTCTCTAATTATTTTTTCTGGGGCGCTACAAGCAAATTACAAACTCTTGGAAATACAAACAACGTCTACTGAGTTTGCTCCATTTACCATAAATCAATTTTCGCATTTATTTTTTAAATATATTTTCCAGTTTAAATTAACCAAATATTTCATTACTTATATAATTATTAGTATTAGATGAACAAAATATGTGCTCGAAATTTCAATTTTTATACACCTAGTAAGAGATACGGCTGCAGGATTACTGCGCTCAAGTGCGCTCATATAAATATATAAATAAAATAATAAAAGTCATTTATTTCAGGCACAAAAACCCATAGTTAAGTAAGTACAATAATTATTTTTAACTTAAGACATTGTATAGAGGTGTAAAATAAAATAAAGTAGAAATTAAAATAAAATAAGATAAAAAAAAAACATTTACGCATCGAGTCATTTTTTGTTCTCGTTCATGTGAATAGAAATCCAATGCTTGTACATAGGATTCCGTATGTCATCAGAGACAGCCCTAAGTATCTTCTTGTTGTCGGATCTGTGCAAGCGATGCCAAAATTATGCCACCCGCGATCTAATTACGGCATAAAAATCGGGTACCCCGCCTCGGCGAACATACCAGACGCACTGCAGTACCTTGGCAACCTCATAACAGCCCGGAATGCATTATTATACTGGACTCATATCATTGCTTTTAGTGTAAACGTTAACCACAACTCACGTATACATGCATAAGCAGTAAGCTTTGAAAAGAGTGGTTTTTACTGCACTTAGCGAAGCGGCGAGCTCCTAACGGCGAGGGCCCTTGCGTTCTCGTTCGATATCAGCGTCATCCTGCAACTTATCCGTCAACAAATGCCCAAGATATTTGAACTGCTTAACTACACTGATTGGAGCACCATTCAAACGTACCTCAGGTATCCTGCCCGGGCCCCGTCCTGACGTCCTGACGAATGTCATCATTTCCGTTTTGGAGACATTGTATTTCAGCCCGAGTGCATTTGCATAATGCTCACAGATTGAAAGCAACCCTCGCTAACCCCTTGATCGAGGGACTGAGGAGCACCATGTCATCTGCATAACTTAAGTTGTTTACATACACGTTACCCAGATGACAACCGACCTTGGAGCCCCTCAACTCCTCGATCAAGCCATTCACGTACAAATTGAACAGGTCCGGCGAGGTCACCCTTGGCGAATAGCTGCGTCTGTTGATAGTTCAGGGCGGAAACCAAATTGCGTGTCATCAATATTGATATTCTTAACCAGCTCCGGTTGAATAAGGCGCTCCAATATTTTACGTCATATGTTACCACTAATGTTGGTGCTACATCTTTGGTTCCATAGTAACAAATGCTAAGGCGGACGTGTTCTATCTGAATACTTTCTCTCACTTTTGAAAATATATTGTATGCCCGGAAACATCGTTTTAATTTTAAGGTTAATGGCGATTTTCATAATTTTAGTACTAGGAATAGGCATAAAATCGCCATCTCAGGATGTAGGTTAGCCAGGACTAAAAAGTCCTTCATCTATAGATGTATTCAATTTTATAATAAAATCCCCCGGGAAGTGACTGGGCTCACTGATAGAAGGTTCCGATCACACGTTAAAAACATTCTTATAAGCAAAGCATACTATATAAATAAATAAATAAATAAATAAATAAGGTTACTGACTATATTAATGACCGGGAGGTTTGGCATTTAATTTCTGCACACGCAACCTCAGTATGCTATTTTTAGTTTTTGACCTATGTAATTATTTTACTTCTATATTTATAGTTTTTTTTTTTATATACTTTTTGACATGTTTTTTTTGTTGACATTAGTTATAAGTGACATTTGTATTTCATTTTATTTAAAAAGAAATACCAGCCCGAGTTTCTTGCCGATTCTTCTCGGCTGATGTAATTCCGAATCGGTGGTAGATTCAGTGACGTTCATAAGTGCCTCATTGAGGCCTTAATTGAATAAATAATTTTTGAATTTTGAATACAGCACTTTTTTCTTTTGCAAGAAACTTTGATTTTGTGCCCAAAATGTATGGAAGGTGGAGGATGTCCTTTAGGGCAAAACGTTGCATAACATATTGTAGGTAAAGCAATTTGATATAATTAAGTAATGTCTTTACAATTTTTTTTAGGACGCGTAGTTTCCGAGATATCGCGAGTTGCGCTCCTGCATTTTTAACAGCCAACAACCCTTATTTGCGGACGGATTAGATTAAGCAACCATATTTATGACTAGCAGCGCCCCGCGGCTTCACCCGCGAAGTTCCCGTTCCCGTGGGAATTTTGGGATAAAAAGTATCCTATGTGTTATTCTGATGTATAAGCAAGATTATTGTAAAGTTTCATTAAAATCCATTCAGTAGTTTTTGCGTGAAAGAGTAACAAACATCCATACATACAAACTTTCGCCTTTATAATATTAGTAGGATAATAAACAGAAAAAAAATTGCTTTCATTTGTAAGAAAATAATTTAATTTTGCTAGGCAACTTTGTAAATATACAACCCTATTTTGAAATTAGGGGACTTATTAAAATCAGAATATCTGTAGCAGTAAGGGGATCCATATAGGTATACACCCCTATTTTGAAAATATGGGACTTATTAAAATCAGAATATCTGTAGCAGTAACTGAATCCATATATCCAATAAAAATATCAAAAATGATAGTCGATTACTTATCTTTAAAAAATACCAAATAAATGTCGTATTACCAGACGGCACACTAGCTATCAAGTATTCTGTGACGGCTCGGGTCGATGACCGCGCTCAGCTGTGTATCGCAGCGTTCGGTGTAGAATAACAATAAAATTCGGCGGGATTTTGAAAATCTTTGTCTTATCATAACTTTTTAAATAAAAGCAAAAGAAAAAAACTAACTTCACTATTATATTGTCACCCGTCGTTTACATTAGCTGTGAGATAAGGTATCGCAATTTCAAAATAAGGGTGTATATTCTCCTAAATGTAAATACTTATAAGTACATAAAAAATTGGTTTCCAGCAAAAAACATATGAGCGCAATAATCCTGCAGCAGGATTGTAGACTAACCACTATTTTGAAATGACTGATTTAATTAAATGAATAAGTTAAGTAGGTACTTATTTGTTTCCTGATCGTGTAAGTAGGTTACGAATGAAAATAAGAACATATTGTTTATAGACTTCGGTGTCATCGTCGGTGACAAATAGATATGACTCTACTAATATGTACAATAATAAAAAATGTGTGTATGTGTGTACTCACGCTGCGGCCGAGGAACTTGCCGTTGCGGAAGATGCGCAGGTAGTAGGCGATGATGAACGTCACCAGCGTCAGAATGGTGCACCACAGCGCCGTGTTGGGCTGCGGCAGGCGCGCCGCCGTCTCCATCTCTACGTCTACGGCAACATCGAGTCACACCACACATTACCAACTCATATTATTTATGTTTCACGCAAAAACTACTTAGGTACTCACAAATTACTAGGTCCCCATCATCATGATCATTTCCATGGTGATTGGTGTACAATAAAAAAATAATCTATCTGCGAGAATAAAATGGTTGGCAGTTAATTAGTTTCCACTCCACACTCCGTTTGCACAGTTATAGTGACTGACTGATATTTCAATATGCATATGCATAGCATAAATCACTGATCGGATTGCGAAGTTTTGCACGCGGATAGATTTGGATAAAAATAGCAAAAAAAACATATACTTACTGTTTTAAAACTACAAAAAAATACATCAATAATAAACTAATTGTGTTATCTAGTACTATCATATAAAAGGACCATTCTTTACTTTTAGTTTTTAAAGATCTCTTTTAAAATCTGTCTGTTCTACGGTTTACATATACTGGGTGGCCCAAATAGAACGGTCAGTGGGAGGAAGTCTGAAACTATAAGAGATACAAAGATTTGTTCTTAGGAAACATGTCATGTCATCGATTTTAGTAAAAAAAAAAAAAAAAACTCCTAGTCCTAGAAGTCTCGTCATTTTCGCAATACAGATGAACAATTTGTGGGTACACTGTTTCTATTATAAAATGTAAAACAATAAGTACCAAAAACAATAGATTTACAAAGACCACTCCATTTGGCCAACAATTTGTGATTAAAAAAGTACCTGTAAATAAATCACCCGGTACATCTAAGTATATCTATATCTTCTATACATATATATGTATACACTTAAATCAATTGCTGTTCGTTAGTCTCGCTAAAACTCGATAACGGATTTATCTTATCTTGGTCTTGAAATATTCGTGGAGGTCTAGGGAAGGTTTAAAAGGTGAGAAAAATTCGAATAATTGCCGGGAACACGGGAACGGGTACTACGCGGGGAAACCGCGGGGCACAGTTAGTATTTGATAAATTTGATTTTTCCGGGTAAAACGTCGGACTCAGCAAGTAAAATAAGTAAGTAAGTACCAGTAGTGGTGTTGAACAAAGTGGAGTTGTCGTTGAGCAGCGAGTGGTTGGCGGCGGCGGCGGCGGCGGCGGCGGCGGCGGCGGCGGCGTCGAGAGGGCCCTGGCAGTAGTCGGCGCCGAGCGGGTGCGCGCGGTACACGCCCACCGTGCTCGCGATCGGCTCCGAGATGAATATCAGCGATATAAGGAACGCGAATATGTCCTCGGTGAACCTAACAACACCACCACGTAACGTGAACATACCATACATATTGTTAGTTATTACAGCGTATAGTACCTATACAGTATACGGTACCCAGCACCGACCTAGTGATTTTCTTGACGGCGACGCTGCCCTCGACGGAGGCGACGCACAGCGCGATCACGATCATCCAGAGGCCGCAGTACATGCGCGCCGCCAGGAAGTCGAAGCCGTACGAGCGACAGAAGCCGGCGAGCGACTCGTCGAGCAGCAGCAGCGGGCCGGTGGCGCCCGTGATCATCATGGGCTGGCCGGCGATTAGCGCGAACACCATGCCGCCCGCACACGTGAACACCTCCACAACAAACATTACATTCACTCCCACTACACTACTAAGTACTGTCGCCACATACACAACACATACCATACACTGTTGGTACTCACCAATGTCTCCGATATACCGATCTGCCCTTGAGTCTTTTCGGCCAGTAAACCACCAAATGTGATAGCCGACGAGAGAGCCGCGAAATACATGAAAATAGCTGCAGCTAAGCATTGACCGTTGAGGGCATCTTTAAAGTCCGAAAGATAATATGGGTATCGGCGCTTGACGTCGCGGATCACACCTGTAGGCAAATCACAGCGACAATGTAATGATAACGTAAATGTGTCAATATTATAGAGCAGCTTTAGGATATCACGTTACAAAAAATATGAATAATGAGTAATAATTTACCACCAAAGAGTCGTCCTGTTCTAGAGAGGGGATCGTCAGGCTCCTTGGGCGGCAGGCCGGCGGTCTCGGCTGCCAGTAAGGCTTTCTTCTCGTCGAGGGGCAGCGCGGCGCTGGCGTCCGCGAGGCTGGCGGCACGCTTCCGTTCGATGGCGTCCCGTTTGCGGCGGCGAATCATTTCGCTCTTAGCTCGCAACTCGTCCAGGGGCAGCAACGCCTGCCGCTCCCAGTCGCCCGGCGGCAGCACTATCGAATCGTCTAGGAACTCGTTGATAGCGGAGAGGAGCTCCCGCCGGTCGTCCGCTTTGTACGCGATCGAGTGGAACGTCGGGTTGGACATGAGTGTGGAAATAGAACGTCCCACCTCGTGGTAGTCGAGGTCGGCACCGCTGGGCCCCAACAGGATGAACATGAACCGGACCGGCACCGGCACCTCCGTGATAGAAGGCATCTGGATGCCGTGGGCGAGGCGCACGAACGCGATCGTGGGCTGGTCGAGGAAGCCGACGGCGCCGACGAGCACGGTGGTGGCCTCCGCGCCCTCGGGGATACGCTTCATCAGCGAGTCGTTCTGGCGGCGTAGCTCATCCTGCGAGCCGACTCCCGCTGCGCTCGGCAGGTACTCCACCTCGTGCGCCTCCTCACCCACGCTCAAGCCCACGCCCGCTCCCGTCGACTTCTTGCGTGCCTCCATCGGCAACGCGTATGAGCTTCGTCGCCGTTTGCCATCCGATAAATTCTGTGGAGAACGCCCACTATATTTTAGTTTCGCTTCCCTCAAAACTGTATGATACTTTTATTTACACTACGGAAACCTTGACATCTAAGCTAGGTCTAGATATCTACACTACACCGTATTTACGCTGAATGATAAACACTTAAAAACTTACCTTAATAATTGAGTAATGTATCGACGACGGAACGATTTTATATCTACATATATTATGTAGATGTAGGTAGACTGATATATAAGTCATTTAAGCATTCTATGTAGTAATACGAGTAGGTAACTAACTACCTAAAGAGTGAATGAAACATGAACGACAAGGTCTCGAGATAGTTGCAGAGTCTGGACCAGACTAGCAATGAGGTTCTATATGTCTGATGATTTGATAACACAAGTAAGTACACTACAAAAATACAAAACCAATTCACTGTTATGAATATCCAAAAAAACGAGAAAATGTCGCTGAAACGTCAAACTCTAGAGTACATGCATATGGTGGTGGTGTGAAGGAGTGTGACGAGACGAGGATGAGGGTGTTGGAGGTGAGGCGGGTAGGAGGCAGGAGGCGCACGGGTGGCTCGGGTGAGGGGACGCGTACGAGCAGGTGCGCGCTGTGGCGGCGGCAGGCGGCGCCCGCGCCCGCTCCGGCGCCCACGCCCGCGCCCGCGCCCAGGGCGGCGCCCGCCGAGCACACCGAGCACCGCACGCGGCCCGCGCTGCCCTCCTCCAGCCACAGCGACTGCGACACACTGCCAACTGTACTGTACGGTTCGGTACCCTTACACTGTACGACGTACACTACTTGGCAAATTGATTCACTCCGAAACTATTCATACAATTAAGAGATGTTTCAGATTAAATTACTTCACTCTCTATACATATAATTTTCAATCATTATAAAGAAAAGAAAGATTTGTATTTTTGTATGTAACGAATAAACTCAAAAAGTACTGGACCGATTTTAATAATTCTTTTTTCATTAGAAAGCTACATTCACCCTGAGTAACATAGGCTATATTTCATCCCCGTATTTCCACGGGAACGGGAACCACGCGGATGAAACCGCGAGACGCCGCTATATTATATAAGTAAGTAATACAATTTCAATAGAAGAAATAGAATGAACAACGTATGGTTATACTCGTAAATAAATAGGATATCTAATGTGTTACTTAACAACCACTTATCTATGGCGATGGTCTACAATAATCAGCCCTTGTGTAAACTAATTGGTACTCTCGAACTGACCACAGCGCGTGTCACTCTCTTCCGTACATTTACTAGGAGAACATTGAGCAGAGTATAGCCGAAATCAGTGGAAATAAAACTTGTAGTTTTTAAGATTGGCTCCATACAATACCTACTAAGAGAATCCTCAGCGGTGGAGAAGACGACGAATGTCATTGTAGAATAGAAGACGATGAGGTACATAATTATACATAACTAGCAAACCCGGCGAACTCCGTTTCGCCAAAAAGATTTTCCCGCTTTACTGTTGAAAATTTTTCTGAATTTTTTTTGCTATAAACCTCACGGAGCCCGATAGCTTTTCCAACGAATGCAAAACCGTGGAAATCGGTTCGTGCGTTCTGGAGTTACAGCATCAAGGAAGGAAAACCCGACTTATTTTTATATAGTAGAATAAATAAATTCATACAAACTGATTTGCTTTTTCTTACTTTAAATCGTCTAAGTACTTATATTGTTTTCTCTTTGCTAACTTTAACACCCTGTCCTAAACTATTGCTCGTAGAGCAAAAAAAGTACACGAATTATTTCCCCCGATATTATTATTTTCTAGAACTATTTTAAATCGATCCAGTAATTCCCCAAGATATAAATGAATGGTGCTAACCAGACTTTATTTTGAACCGAATTCCAAAGAGGAGGAGGTTCTCAATTCGGTCGGTATGTTTTTTTTATGTACGTACAAGTACACCGATTTCATTACTTGTACAGCTTGTACAGTAGTGTTACCCCTTTTTATTACACCTTTTGGTAACGTGAATATGTACTTAGGTAAGTACGTATTGAACTTTAACAACTTTACTTTCTCAGGTCATTTGTTTACGAAAACTATAATAATTCATGGATTTGAGTGTTGACGACCGGCGTGGCATGCGGCAGCCGGATAGACCGAGTACAAGCACTTGCCCTGCCTTGCCTTGCCCGTATACATTATGTACCGAGACCTTTTTTTTATATAACAAAATAAATACGACAGACATAAATCATACAGTTTCGTGATGTTACGCGATGTCTGTACCACCCGTCAAAGTATTCAATCAATATACTTATTTTTAAAGGGTGGTAGAGATAGCGCCTATAGTCCAAGGCTAACTGCGGACCACTTGTCATCCGTACTTCGTAACTTCATAACAGCGATGGGAGGCCGTGACGCTCCTGAAATTAAAAGCCACTTCACTTTTAACTTCGGAGCATTTCGGCAGTCTCGCTCGGTTGTCTTACTAAAATCATCGGTTGTCGTACTGACAGTCGTATCGGGTAGTAACAGCATAGAGTTAATACACATAGAGCAGGGAAGGCATACGGCTGCCTGTAAGCGGAAACGTCTGATGGTTAGAAAGAGAGAGAAGATCGCGGTACTTACCATAGTTTAGTTAGTATTGAACAAACATTTGAGTCGTTAAACGAATAACCGCGATCGCCTCTCTCTTTCTAACCGAGGGACAACTGGAGACCTGGCTCCCCTGCTCTATGTATAATACCTCTATGAGTAACAAAATTCTAATATTTGGTTTAATCAATAAAATTCGTATCCCCCTTTGGGTTGTTAAGGTCGGACGGCAGTCGCTCCACGTCAACTACTGACATTCCTCCAAAACTGGTCAAATTGAAAAGCGACCCTTATTAGACATGGAATAAAGGTTCCGAAGAAGAAGAAAGAGTGTTGGTTCGTCATGTCCTCATGGATGGACTCGGTAAAAGTGCCCAGTTTGCCTGGTTCCTCTTAGTCGGTAACTTGATTGTTGAAGGTCGCGTCTAGCCCAACGTGTTGCCCACTCGGTGTACTCCGCTCACAAGCTCTTCCATACTCTCGTTTCCTCGGCGGTGTTATAGCCTTACGGATTGGCAAAGCCAGTGAGGGTCTCTACCTGGTCCGACCGCCGCGCGACGGGCAGGTGGGCGACCTCGCGCTCGCGGCCCGCTCCTGTCGACCTGACCAACTAGCCACTACCATCACCTTCTCTAAGCAATCAGGCTCTCTACGAGCGACATCTCCAATCATTGAGTATCCGTTGGAAACAAATGGAATAGTAGACTTGTTAGAGTTAACTCGTCGTAAACGGTACCTTCTCCGGTTTATTGTTTGTTGTGTTTTAATTATTATAACTACTTATACCAAACCACTTTAGAGTTCAACTTGTTTTAAATAATAAGGTAATCTGAGCCGCACTGTCCGTAGGTATGTAGGTAAGAATCGACATATTAGCTCGAGTCAAAGGTATAAATCACTACATAGGTAGTATAAAACAAAGTTGGCTCATACAGGACTGGTCAGTCAGTAGTGCTAGTAGACAGTCAGCCAGTTACTGAGGAATAATTACTCGTAGTTTGACATTAATAAGTAAATACAACCTAAATATATTTTACACGTTGCAGTACAGATAACAACATAATTATACAGGGTGGCCCAAATAGATCGTCTTATAGATTCAGACTTGCCCCCACTGACCGATCTATTTGGGTACGCGGTATATAAACGTTTGATAAGCCCTTAACCGATAACAAAAATGTGATCACATCCCAACACTACGCACCGAAGTGACGTAACGAATCCACCTCACACGACACGAAACGACACGAAGAGACGACACGACACGTATTTAACACCCTCCCAACATTTCCCTTCACTTACTGACTGACTGCTTTTCATATCCGTCAACGTATTGCTCGTACTGCCATTGCTCTAAAACACGTAATTTACTATATTTGATTTCAAATATGGTTGAAACTAACGAAGACCGTCGCAATAGTTTCGTTGTAAGTCCCGTATATTATAACAATAGCGTATTTACGGTGGAACGCTGGAGGTTAATATGCGCGGACGTGCTACTGTACTATAATAACCTACCTGCAGGCTAGTGTAGGAGGAGTGCTTCTTGCCAGAAATAGAGAAGCGGAACCCACGTTCGTCATGGACGTGCCGGTGGCGCAGCAGCAGCGACCGCATCACGACTGGCTTGTCGTCTTCCTCGATCAGCTCCTCGGCCACCATTCTCTCCACGACTCTGTACACAAACAGGCGGCGGTGTTAGCACTCTCTGAGTGAGGACTGCGAAGTGTATGTACGTAGTGTGTGGGTGCGGATGCAGACCTGTACGCGACGCCGGGCAGGTCCTTCTCGTCCAAGTCGAGCAGCACGACGCCGGTCTCGAGGCAGCGGCGCAGGTTGAGCAGCGAGTGGAAGGAGAGCGAGGCGACGTGTGGCCGGCCCCAGCGCGCCGAGCCCTCCTCCACGTCCTCCTCGTACTT
Organism: Timandra comae; assembly: GCA_958496195.1. Lineage (NCBI taxonomy): Eukaryota > Metazoa > Arthropoda > Insecta > Lepidoptera > Geometridae > Timandra > Timandra comae. The sequence continues at coordinate 19,370,829 of OY292353.1, forward strand.
GATCCAGCGCGCCGTCTCCTTCCACTCCGCCTCGCCGCCCTCGCTCGCCAGCAGCTCGTCCAACTGGACGAACACCTGCAACCACCACACACTCACATCAACTACTTCATACTCTAGGCACGATCATTCCGCCGCCGCCGTCGCATCACAATTATAATAAATGTTTACCGAGCCCCATCAGTAAACAAAACTACCCATTCAAGAATTTCATAAAATTCTGGCGAATATAGATTTCACAAGTGTTGGCTTACCGAGTGTGGGGTATGATCATACATCTTTTTATAGGCGGCTTCCGACAAAATGTTCTGCAACTTATCGTCGGCATCCTTGCGGCCGACGTGGACAGTGCTGCCCTGCAAACGGAATCAGGATGGGTGTAAAGTAAGCAGTAGGCGGGTGGAGCGGGCGCGCGGGTGGTGAGCGCGTGCGGTACGTACTCTGGGCTGTATCTTGTGGCGGCGCAGCGCGCGCGGGTCGTCGCTGCGGTGCGCGAGCAGTTCGGCGCGGTCCGCGGCCGGCAGCTCCTCGCCGCCCGACTCGCCGCCGCCCTCCGCGCCCGCCTGGCCGCCGCCCCCGCCGCTGCCGCCCCGCGCGCCCTCCTGCAGCGAGTACTTGCGGGACTTGTAAGGGTGAACGTGCCTTCTGATAAACAAAACAACAAATGCATACCACACATTCGGGAAAATATTTATCCAACAAATCGAATGGGTACAATTGTGTAAGTGGATTATATTTTAAAGGTTCATCATCACAAAACGTGAGGCGTCACAACAAGACACTGTTGTACGAATATACAGGGTGGCCCAAATAGAACGGTCAGTGGGGGAAGATCTGCTGTTAGGAACCATATCATAAATTTTAGTAAAAACAAAAACTGCGTTCATAGATTTAGGTTGCAACTATTAGGGCGCGAACCCTCCGCCACGCACGCTACGCCCACTGCACACGGCTACGCGGTGCTCACGGCGCTGCCATACAGATGAATGATGAATGAACGCACTAGGTTCGGGAATCGAACCCGAATTTAAAAAAAAAAATGTTTCATTATTTATAACTAGAAATCGATTGTGTATGTCATAAGCAGTAAATGTAGCTAAGAAACATGACATTCAAAATTTATAAAATGCGTTGTTACCTGTTACCTACAAATGGACCGAAACAACCGCACTACCTAACGGCTCTACAACCTACGAGTATAGGTACGCCTGCCCCGCCAACTGACGTGATGGGACAACAGATGGGAGAACGAGGGCGGGAACCAATATGATTGTTGCATTTTGTGAGTACCATAATCAGTTTTTAGGAGTAACAAAACAAGGAACATATGTCCGAACTGGTGTTGCGATGTCTGCCTGTCCGTCTGTCCGCCCTGCCGCCTGCGGGGTCCAAGTGTGCTGGGCCAAATCAGGAACAAAAGTAATAACGAAAAAAAAGAGGACGAGAGCGGTGTACATCAGTTCAGTATAGTCATAGATATCCCACGCGGACGATGCCACCTGGCACAACACCACTACCACTAATGACTAACTACAAATAAGTACAACCGACTTGTTTGTACGAGTATACCTAGTATAACATTCCATGGCGAAGCCAATCATATATACATCAAGTGTACGTAAGTTAAGAAAGTACATGTTAGTTTTAAATAATAAAATGTAAAATATTTAGGCGGTAGGGCGGTAGGGCGGTAGGGCGGTAGGGCGCGGGCGGATGCGGACCGAGCCAACAGCACTCGGAGAGGGCGGTGTGGCGGTGTGGCGGTGACAGCGGCGCCGGCGGTAGCTGCCTCCACTGTGCACTGGCGCAAACTTACAACGTCAACACTAATCATAACAAACTGGTGTTACGTATCAATGGGATCATTGCTAGAAATGGGCGTGCCACAGGGCTCTATTTTAGGTCCATTCCTGTTCTTGTCGTATATTAACGACCTCCCTTACATGATGGAAGATCTATGTAGTATGGTTTTATTCGCAGATGACACTTCTTTGCTATTTAAAGTGAATAGGAAGGATAAGGATTTGGTAGAAGTAAATAGGTGTTTGGCTTTAGTTTCGGACTGGTTTTCTGCTAATAATTTGCTCCTCAATGCGTCTAAAACTAAGTGTATTAAATTTTCACTACCCAATGTCCGAGCCATTGAATCGAATGTCTTTTTGGAAGGAACGAAACTTAAAATAGAAAGTAGTACTAAGTTTCTAGGTATAGTTTTAGATTCTAAGTTACAATGGGGATCCCACATTGTCGGTCTTTCAGGGAGGCTGAGTTCTGCTGCGTATGCTGTTCGTAAAATTAGGGAACTAACAGATGTGGGAACGGCAAGAATTGTTTATTATGCGTACTTTCACAGTATTTTGTCTTATGGCATTTTACTATGGGGGTGTGCCGCGGATTTAGATTCAGTATTTATATTACAAAAACGAGCAATTCGGGCTATTTATAATTTGGGGTCGAAAGAGTCATTAAGGGAACGTTTTAAAACATATCAGATTCTTACTGTTCCCTCTTTGTACATTTTTGAAAATATATTGTATGCTCGGAAACATCGTTTTAATTTTAAAGTTAATGCCGATCTTCATAATTTTAATACTAGGAATAGGCATAAAATCGCCATCTCAGGATGTAGGTTAGCTAGGACTAAAAAGTCCTTCATTCATAGATGTATTAAATTTTATAATAAAATCCCCCGGGAAGTGACTGGGCTCTCTGATGGAAGGTTTAGATCACACGTTAAAAACATTTTGATAAGCAAAGCATATTATAAGGTTACGGACTACATCAATGACCGGGATGTCTGGAATTAAATTTCTGCACCCGCAACCTCAACATGCTACTTTTTGATTATATAGGTACATATAAGTATTTTGTCTATATTTATAGATTTTATTATTTGTTTTTTTTTTATCTGTGACATTGTGCTAGTTTTAAGGTACTGATTGTATTTTATTTTATTTAAAAAAAAATACCAGCACGAGTTTCTTGCCGATTCTTCTCGGCTGATGTAATTTCCGAATCGGTGGTAGAATCAATTTTGACGTTCATAAGTGCCTCATTGAGGCCTTAACTGAATAAAGGATTTTTGACTTTGACTTTGACTTTGACAATAATTACCATGGTCTGTAATCTCGTCATTCAGTAAGCACATCAATATAAATTTGGATTTGTAAAAAGGTAATTGAGTTTCTTGAGTTCTTCTCCTACCATTCCACCCACAACCTAAGGAAGGGCCTAAGGCTATGGCCTAGGGTGAATCAACTGAAAGACCAAAACGGTGCCAAACAAACAAACCGTTTATCTATACTTACTTATAATAAATCTGTAGAAGCGAAAATTCTGTACATTGAAAATATCAAAAAGAATAAACAGCAGGGGATGTTATTAGACCGACACCGAACCCAAAATTTTGATAAAAAAAATTGTCTGTCTTTCTGCTGTTCTGTCAAAAACTACCGGTTCGATTACAATGAAACTTGGTATAATTATTTTTTAATATCCTGCTTAACACACTGGATACTTTTTATCCCGGAAAATTATATAAAACAAAAAACAAAATTAATTTTGCGGTTCGATCCCCAGACCAACTTATTATTTGCGGTTGGTACAGTAATCAACTGTACCAACCGCAAATAATAAGTTTGTCGTATGTTACGTCACCCGCAGTAGAGTTCAGTAAGGGGCGCTGCACACGGCTAAGATACTACGAGCCCCGATGCAAAATAATTCGTCTAGTCTGAAATTTTCTCCGTGAGATTTTTTATATTTTTATTATTTTTGTCAATTTAAATAAAACATAAGCTGTTCTACTATCGTATGTCGCGTTACTTATGCCCTTATTTAATTATGATCCAATAAACTATTTTAGCTTTTTAAATTTAAAGATATCCTTTTTAAATTCGAAGGAATTATAAGCAAAATTGTTCGTCTATTTGTTAATCGATGCAAAAGAGCTCATCTATCGTTGAGTTAAATAAAATTATGCCTTCTTTTTACAATTGTGTTCCTTAATTTAAATTTATAAAAGTAATTATGTGTCATTTGTGATGTGACACAGTATAAATTCTGGAAATTTCAGATTTTTTAATTAGTTTTCAAATAAATATGGGTCGTGGCAAACCCGAGTGTGAAGAGCTACGAAAGCGAATAGTTTGTGGGGTCGATGCTGGCAAATCAAGTTACCGAATATCTAAAGACTTGATACTTCCCAAATCTACAGTCCAATCTATCATTCAGCACTATAAAAAGAACGGAACAACTTCTTGTTTAAAGAAAACTGGTCGACCACGCATCACGAGTGCAGCAGAAAATAGAGTCCTGAAGAAAATAATCATAAATAATCGTCATGCTCGAGCTGGAGAACTCACGGTGCAGTGGAAGGACATGATTCATAAACACTTCTCAGTTGATTCTTGCAAAAGTGTCCTAAAAAGAATGGGTTACGGATTTAACACCGCTAAGGAAAAAACACTGTTGACTGCTATACAAAAGAAAAAGAGGTTGAAGTTTGCTCTTGATCATTTAAATTGGACTTCCGATCAGTGGAGTAGTATCACTAAAAATCACGAATATTTTTCAATCTTTTTATATTATGTAAAGTCATGAAAGAATTTCAGTTATGTTAAAATAAACTTTAAAATGTTCCTCAAATTGTGGTTTACTTTATATTAAACATACTTCATTATTTTACCAATATTAACTTTCTATATTTTTCTCTTTGCACTACTTTCCATACTAGACGAACTATTTTGCATCGGGGCTCGTATAATATTATTTTATCGCTCGCCGTACAATTCAATCGACTAAGTATATCACATAATGAAGGTAATAAATAATATTTCATATTTACGTATCTTCTGATTATGGAGGGTAGAGGTCACCTAATCATCTTGAACATGAAAAAAACTGTCCGTCGAAATGCATTAAATGAGAGTATGATGAGATGAGTCTCATTAGCATCATACCATTTTATTAGAGTAGGATAGAGATACATTCATATCATACACTGTGTCTACACCAGCGCCATTCTGATAGGTTTTTAAACTGTTAATTTTACTACATATAGCTGAACACTTTTTTCAATTTTCTACCATAAGAGATGACTCTTCTGACCTCTACCTTCCATACTTCAGATGAATTCGTATGGCGACTGATATTAAGATAAAATATCATAGTATATTAGCCGTGTGCAGCGCCCCTAAATTATTATAGTAAAGGTATTTGAATTTGAATTTTATTTTGGAATTTGACTTGGTACCAACCGCAAATAATAAGTTTGTCGTATGCACACGGCTAAGATACTATTATATTATTTTTCAACACATTTGCTCATAAAGGGGCTCCTATTTGTGCAAAAACAAGTGAGTCATAGATTGTTTTTTTAAATTGCTTTCATTTTTAAAAACAAAGCAAATTAAAAAAACAATCTATAACTCACTTATGAATCAAGCGTGTCATTATTCAACTGTTTTTGCACAAATAAGAGCCCCTTTATGAGCAAGTGTGTTGAAAATAACTATTATCTTATGATATTATTTTATCGCTCGCCGTACAATTGACGGGAAGACATTGACATGTCGACCTACATGTTTTTTTATTGGCTTAATGCATTCTACGTGTTAGGAAGTTTTATGTGTCAAAACACAGGTAAAAATATTCATAAATTTCGGAGTAATCGACGATGGTAGTATGTTGAGATCTTTGTTGAGATCTAGCAATTTATCGTATTTTATTAGATATATTGTTATATCAACCTACACCCGGTGACCAAAATAGTAATCGATGTATGACATCTCGACTTACACAGTTTTATGATTCTCTAATTTTAATTTGATATATTGAAATGTCAAGTTATGCCCGACCGAACGGTAACAGAAAAGGTAACACAACTTCTGATATTTCCCACTAAGAAGGTGAATGAGTAAAAACCTGAGCGTGAACAAGTTGGTATCTCGATGGTGACTAATTGAACATGTCTATTATTATGTAAACTATAGGGAATTTGGTAAATCTATCATCACCATTCAAAAGATGGCATAAAATAACCTTTAAAACAACTAAAACATATATGAATCCTAACTAAAAAAAAAAAAAAACTAATCCTAAGTTACTAAGGAACTAATTTATAGCAAGAGTTAGAATAATAGTGTGATGAATTGCTTGTAGAAGGATTTACTTGAATTAAGTGAAGCATGTCAAAGATTATGTAAGTATATTGAGTAGTTAGTTGGTGATGAGAACGATGAAGGATGTGACTTCTCACCGCTGGTGGCGCAGGTCCGAGGCGCGCGCGTACGTGACAGGCATGGCACTGGCGGCTGGCGGCGCGAGCGCGCGGGCGGCCACTGCCCTGCCAATGTCACCGCGCGGCGCGCCTTGCACCCGCGCCAACTGCGTGCACTTCCGCATGTGTGTGTACTTACTGCGTCCGCAGTGCGCGCCGGTGGTCGTCGTCGTCTTCGGGCGCGGGTGCGGGCGCAGGGCCGGGGGGCGCGGGCGCGTCGCGCTCGGGCGTGAACTGCACGTGGCGCGGCGGGTCCGGGGGGTGGTGGTCGTGCGGCGCGTAGGGCGGCGGCGCGGCCAGGTCACGCGTGGGTGCCGCGCCCGCCGCCACCGGCGGACCCGCCTCCTCGCCCGCCCACACCACGCGCTCCATCTCCTCGTCCAGCCGCACCTCATCCTCCCCCGCCACCTGCGCACACAATTTGATATTTGACATTAGTTATTTCAATTTTATTCCTGTCTAGATGTGCAGAAAATCGTTAAAAAAATCTAAATAATAGTTATTTTCAACACACTTGCTCATAAAGGGGCTCTTATTTGTGCAAAAACAGTTGAATAATGACACGTTTTATTCACCAGTGAGTTACAGATTGTTTTTTTAAATTGCTTTCATTTTTAAAAAGTTTCGATTCCAAAAAAATTGTGTCCATACATTTTAAAAACAAATTTTATTAAAAAAACAAAGCAATTTAAAAAAACAATCTATAAGTCACTAGTGAATAAAACGTGTCATTAATCAACTGTTTTTCACAAATAAGAGCCCCTCTATGAGCAAGTGTGTTGAAAAAAAAATACTTATAAAAAATGGATGAATTAATGGAATTGACCATAGACGTACCAAAAGTAAGGCAGCATAGATGAATTTTGTTTTTAAAATGATTGTATGGTCACGATTTTTTTGGTATCGAAACTTTTTTAAAAACAAAGCAACTTTAAAAAAATCATCACTTTTGATCTGTGTGATCTTTCGAATATACACCGGTGACAGCGTCGCTGCAATCGCGTCTTTTGGTTGTCAGTTTATTGAAAATGTATCCAAATGGCAAAGGAGTCAAAATGACAATAGTAGCTTTCACTTTTGGCACCGGCACAGAAATTTGGTGACTATAATATGATGTATTTTTACGTTCAACTGTCAATTGCAATAAAGTGTATTGATAGGAATCACTCAAGAACATTTATCGACAAGTTTGAAGTTAATCAGACCAAGGAATGACGTTGTCCCATACAAACTTTGCAACCTCATTTCACCCCTATAGAGGTGGAATTTTCAAAAATCCTTCTTCTTAATGGATGCTTACGTAATACAAATAACACACCCTCCAAGTTTCAGGTCTCTACGATCACCGGTTTAGGCTGTGCGTTGATCCATCAGTCATTCAGGAAATGTATAGTATAATGATTTAGAATTAGATAATTATGTATTTGTTACAACTTTTCAGAGCGTATTTTGTCAGTTGCCGTGTTGTTATTTATTAAATTCTTGAGAATTTGAGTTCAATTATTATAGTTAACGTCAATAAAATCGGTGCCCACCTGGGACTGACTGGAGCTACATATTTGGAATTTTAGTTTCGTCCACCATTAGCACCAACTATTTCACAAGTTCACGATATTTAAAAATAATTCTAATTATGGCAAAACGAATACCATCGCAGACAGGACATTTAAGATTTAAGTAATTTCACACAAAACTCGCTGTCAAAAGATTTCTGAAACCGAATAATGTATTCGTAATGAGTGAATTTAGCACGGTCCGTCCGCCACATGAATACCTAATAAGTACATTACTACACATATCAACTGACTATTAAATACAATGTTTTTTTAAAGTAAGATATTATTTTTCAACACACTTGCTCATACAGGGGCTCTTATTTGTGCAAAAATAGTTGAATAATGACACGCTTGATTCATTAGTGAGTCATAGTTTTTTTTTAAATTGTTTAGTTTTAAAAAAGTTTCGATACCAAAAAAAAACGTGTCCATACATTTTAACACACTTTAACACACTTGCTAATAAAGGGGCAAAAAAAAAATCGTGTCCATACATTTTAAAAACAAACTTCAGCTATGTTGCCTTACTTTTGGTAGGTCTATTATGGTCGATTCCATTCATTCTTTCATTCATTCGATTTTTTTTAATAAGTATATTCTTTTAGTCTTTGGCCGATCACCATTGTTGTGTTGGATGCGCGCGAATAGAAAAACTGTTTATTTCTTAGCGAAAAATGATAATTTCTTCGCAAATGTGTTGAAAAACGTTGTATGGTACACGCGTATATTGATGATTACCTCGCTTGTACCATAAATAACTATTCCAACACACTTGCTCATAAAGGGGCTCTTATTTGTGCAAAAACAGTTGAATAATGACACGCTTGATTCACAAGTGAGTTATAGATTTTTTTTTAATTGTTTAGCTTTCAAAAAGTTACGATACCAAAAAAATTCGTGTCCATACATTTAAAAAAAAAACTTCAACTATGTTGCCTTCCTTTTGGTAGGTCTATGGTCAATTCCATTCATTCATTTATTCGATTTTTTTTAATAAGTATATTCTTTTAATCTATGGCCGATCACCATTGTTGTGTTGGATGCGCGCGAATAGAAAAACTGTTTATTTATTAGCGAAAAATGATAATTTCTTCGCAAATGTGTTGAAAAACGTTGTATGGTACACGCGTGTATTGATGATTACTACCTCGGCTATCTTCAGACCCTCGCCTGACGGCTCGGGCCTCAATAGCGCCTCGGAAGTAATCACCAACTTACCTCGCTTGTACCATAAATAACTATTATTCTATGGCCGATCACCATTGTTATGTTAGATGCGCGCGAATAGAAAAACTGTTTATTTATTAGCGAAATATGATATTTTATTATTATTTTCTTCGCAAGTGTGTTGACAAACGTTGTATGGTATGGTACACGCGTATATTGATGATTACTATCCTCGGCTATCTTCAGACGCTCGCCTGACGGCTCGGGCCTCAATAGCGCCTCGGAAGTAATCACCAACTTTACTTGCTTGTACCATAGGTAAATAACTAATGTACCTACTTAGTAACTGGGTAAGTACCTATTTAAATTGTATGTTTGAATTTGTACAAATCCAAGTGTGTCTAGCTGAGTTACGAGTACAAGGCGCGCGCGAATTTGACTCTTATTTATTTTACAAATGATAAAATATCATCGTCATTATCACACGTTCTTATGACGTGACGTGACATTCGCGGTTGTGAGCACATTTTACGATATCATAAGTTTGTATACTGGGACACGATCGCGGAAAAAAATTTAATATTAATCGCAAGTAGCAGTGAGGCCTTACCTTACCTAAATGAGAGGTATCGCGCGGTGCCGCCACCCGGCGCCGGTCCGTGACTACTTCTAAATATGTGCTTCAATGTAAAAGTTGTTTCAGTTTGATCGGTCAGTGTTTAATATTGTGCAGTACCTATACTACACTACACCACAGCCACGGTCCGTACCTAGGTAGGTACTCAGGCAGAATAAAGACGCGCTCGTGACTTCTACACCCCAATTTTGAAATGATGGGACTTATTAAAATCGGAATATCTGTAGCAGTAACTGAATCCATATATCCAATAAAAATATCAAAAATGATAGCCGATTACTTATCTTTAAAAAATAATTTCGTACGTACAGATCGCGCTTCCGTACATCCTACTAATATTATAAAGGCGAAAGTTTGTATGTATGGATGTTTGTTACTCTTTCACGCAAAAACTACTGAATGGATTTTAATGAAACTTTACAATAATCTTGCTTATACATCAGAATAACACATAGGATACTTTTTATCCCAAAATTCCCACGGGAACGGGAACTACGCGGGTGAAGCCGCGGGGCGCTGCTAGTCCAATAATAAGGGACGCAACCCGAAAGGATCATAAAAATAAAAAAATATTTGCCGATGCATGGCGCACCATTCAACAGAATATGGGAATGTTTTTTCTCAGTAACAAATATGTATAAATGAGCACTCAGTATTGTAAAAGCGCTGAAAAATATCAGTTTCGATTTCTCTATCGGACATCTTAACATTGGCTCTGACGGGACAGAACTACTTATAGTCCATTCATTTGGCCGTGAGACAAAATGTAAACAAAGAATACTGGTTGTCAAACTTGTAGCTCTTTTAGGCAAAAAATATATTGTTTTTTTAGAATTATAAATATGACAGTAAAATAAGACTAAGTAGGCATCTTTGATAAGTCGTCTATAAGTAATTTAGTTTAGTGTAAAAATCAATAAAAAGGTAAGAAACAGGATGAGTTGAGTACAAGTAAAAACAATTCATGTAAGCACCTGAATTGTTTTACCACAAAATAAATAAACAACTATTTATTGGTGATCCTCAGAAGAAGAAGAGCTCCAACATGGATTTTCCTTTTTTTCTTTTACAAATCGGTAAACGGAGGCTCGTGAAGTCGTTATATACAATATAATTTTTGTAGGGATACGAATCTTTGGGCCAAGTCTCTTCTACGTATTTAAATATATTAATAACATTGAACAGTCTCCTTATCCGTAGAACGCCTTGGTGTATGTTTGGATCTTCGGCGAAGTAAAAGTGCAAGCGCTGTTTGAACCAGGTTCACTTATTTTCATCAAAATCAACGTTCAGATAACAGAAATTTAACGATAACTGAATATAAAACATAATACAATAATTACTTTAAACAAAGAATTATCAAAAAAATACTATATACTTTACTATATAATCGGGAAGAAAACACTCAACACGTCAACAAGTTGATCAAGAGTAAAAATAACGGGTACAATCCGGCTAAATACGAAAACTATTAATTTTACTTTCATTACTTAAAATGACTGTTCACCTTCATTTAGTAGTATTAAAATGTATCCATAGTTTGAGATCCACAGCATTTTTAGGTTTTAGTAATGTCAATTATCATCGTCATTACTATTACTACCTTAGATGAAGAATTGGTTTCGCTGTGTTCGGTAGGTATCGCCGACGTAGTCAAATGCGGCAACAAATACTACACGTACATACCCGGCGTATCCAAGCCTATGTATGCTTAGATCTTTATAACTACGCAACGGATTTTGATGCAGTTTATTTTCATATACACCCCTATTTTGAAAATATGGGACTTATTAAAATCAGAATATCTGTAGCAGTAACTGAATCCATATATCCAATAAAAATATCAAAAATGATAGTCGATTACTTATCTTTAAAAAATACCAAATAACTGTCGTATTACCAGACGGCACACTAGCTATCAAGTATTCTGTGACGGCTCGGGTCGATGACCGCGCTCAGCTGTGTATCGCAGCGTTCGGTATAGAATAACAATAAAATTCGGCGGGATTTTGAAAATCTTTGACTTATCATAACTTTTTAAATAAAAGCAAAAGAAAAAAACTAACTTCACTATTATATTGTCACCCGTCGTTTACATTAGCTGTGAGATAAGGTATCGCAATTTCAAAATAAGGGTGTATAGAGTGATTCAGTGGGAAGGTCTTTAGCATATTTTATCCCCATATTCTTACGGGAACGAGAACTACGCGGGTGAAACCGCAGGGCGCCGCTAGTCTACATATATAAAAATGAAACCCGTTTCCCGTTATCACGTTATAACTTGAGAACGGCTAGACCGATTTGGCTTTTTCTTTTGTAGTTTTCTAAGACTCTGTAGAATGTTCTTACGCAAAAAAATTAAAAAATATCTCAGTTAGATTATAAAAAAATACATTTAATTTTGCATATTTTAAAAAACGCGCGTAACGTATGTCAACGTCATTCACAGCCATAGACCACCAAGCAGACGTACAAAATTAGGCCGCAGAATCTCCGAGACGCATTACCGGTATTTCATTAAATTTCCAGGTATTTTATGGCCAAAGTGTCTTATTCCCTACCAATTGCTCAAAGGTAGTGATTTCTAGTTTCCAATATTTCGACGCTGTTGCAAGCGCCATGATATTATGATCACGGATGAACAGTTCAGTTCATCCGTGATCATAATAGTTACTCGCTGGCAGTGTGAACATGCGAGTAACTATTAATAATATATGCATCTCATCAGGTATCGCGGTATCCAACCAATCTTTCATCTATGGTTACTAAATAGTAATTATAAAACAAAGTCGCTGTCTGTCCGTCCCTATGTATGCTTAAATCTTTAAAACTACGCAACGGATTTTGAAGCGGTTTTTTTAATAGAGTGATACCAGAGGAAAGTTTATATGTATAATATATGCATAAAATTGTAGAGAAACACTGATAAATCTAGGGGTTTCTAATGTGATGTCGTAAAAAACACATTTTTTGCGCTTACATTGAAAAAGTATTTAATCTAAAAGACATTTGCCTTTTCCATGATTTGATTTCAATAAGTATCTTAGAAGATATCTTAGTTTTAAAATAACATTACAGCAAAATTATGATCAAGGCCACAGATTACTAAATAGTTACTACGACAAGGCGACCCGGCTAGTGCACGGCGGCACAGAATAAATTTTTTTTCACCTTCTACGTAAATGAAGTCGCGTGTCAAAATAATTATTACACGCGAAGGAAGTCGAGGGCTAAAGCTAGTATGTTATATATTCTATATTTCAAAGATTAATTAAATATCAAGTAGTCAGTAGGGAGTAGTCTATGTATTATTGATAAAACATGACATACAAAATAACCTTTTTCATGGTTTGTTTACATTTTGTCTCACGGCCAAATGAATGGACTATAGTGTATTAGCCAACGTGTGTATGTACGCCTTACCGAATTTGCAGTCCAACGTTAGTACGAACGTTGGGACCAACGTGTGGAGCCGGCCTAATAGGTATAAGTAGGTACTTTTTAAATAACAGCCTAATTAAAGATTTTTTATAACCCGACACCGAGCAGAGGTAGTACCTACCTCAAGCATATCACAATCACACTTCTTTACGGATTCCTGAAAATCCTGAATGAGTGAGTAGGTATATAATTATTATGTACACACATCAAAAGTGTCTAGGGATCAAGCATTTTTATGCGGATTTCTTGAGATTGAGATGTGGCTTTGTAATAAATTTATGATTTTATAAATTTATATGGATCCTTTTTGGTGCATTTCATAATTTGAATCAGGAACTGTGAATCAAATTCGAGTAAAAGATGAAAATCAGCTGTCAATATTTTCCCTATAAAAACATACAACGCATTGAAGACATTATTAGTGCTACTGTTTCCCTACTACTGATTAAAACCAACGTTATTATGGAGCGGCGACGTCATTTAAGCAGGGAAGAAATGCTCAGAGCCGTGGGAATGATAGAAGCTGGTTCCCGGCAACGTACTGTGGCTTTAGCTCTGAATACAAGTCAGAGTGTTATCAGTCGACTTTGGACACGTTACCGAAGCACTGGTACCGTGGCTGAGCGCCATGGAGGACGGTATCGCTGCACCACACGGAGACAAGACCGATACATTCAAATCTTAACTCGAAGAGCTCCAACAATAACCGCCATGATGTTAGCCGTGCGGCTTCATCACTCTTCAGGGAACTTAATTAGCGACCAAACAGTCAGAAACCGCTTGCATGAAGTGAACCTTCATTCCCGAAGACCGCTACGGGTACCACCTATAGCAATGCACAATCGTAGGATTCGATATCAATGGGCTCTTGAACACAGAAATTGGGCAGAAGAACAATGGCGTTTCGTGTGCTTTTCTGATGAGTCTCGTTTTGGTATGAGACCGGATACAAGACGTATACGACACTGGAGAACCCCTGGACGCCAACAGCGATTAAAATCCTGCCAGGAAGTCCATCCTTATAGTGGTGGAACCATCATGGTATGGGCGGGTATTTGGATCGGCGGAAGAACTGAGTTGATTTGGATCAGAGGCAACCTCAACGCTCAAATTTATGCTGAGACGATTGTATCAGACGTCATCGTTCCTCTACAAGTGCAAATCGGTCCCTTATTTCAGTTAATGCATGATAATGCACGACCGCACACCGCAAGAGTTGTAAGACAGACTCTCGCCGCAGCTAACATCAATGTCCTGCCCTGGCCTGCTCAGTCGCCAGACTTGAACCCGATTGAGCATGCATGGGATATGCTACAGAGAAGAGCTCTGCCGAATATGGAGGGTATCCAGTCGCAAGAAGACCTTTTTTTGTTGTTGCAACGAACATGGGCGGCCATTCCACAGCGTGATTTGGATGAACTCATTTTGAGTATGCCAAACCGATGTTCTTGTGTTGTTAGTGTTCGCGGTAGAAACACGGATTATTAATTGTTTAAGTTACCCAATAAAATTTTAAAGAAAACTGTTATTTCAGTCTTTTTTTCGAACTTTAATGTTAGTGGTTCAAATGTCAAAAATCCCTTTATTAGGAAAATGGCAAATTTCTTTATTAATGCAAAGGTGACTTGGTTTATCGTTACTGTGACAAACGAAAACACTTTATTTGATGAATCCTTAAAGAAAATTTTAATTAATATCAATCAGGAGAAAAGTTATTGCAAAAATATATGTTGATCCCTAGACACTTTTGATGTGTGTAGTAAGTAGGATTAGGTATTTAGTTTGAGATATAATTTTGTATGTACCTGTACTTAGTGGTGGAATGTGAAGTAAAATCTTGTCGCACCTCATACTACCTACTACTAGTGCTAGTGGTGCTGGTGACCCGTGCAGTGTTTACGTGAGGGCGGGCGGCGCGTGTCGCGGCCACTCGGGCACTCGGGCACTGGTGGCCGAGCCGTGGTGGCCGCGGCGAGTGAGACCTCAGACCGGGCGGCGCGGGGCGACCCTTCTGCCACATCTAGCTCGTGTAGCGTCCGCGTCTACAACTAGACCAGACCGGGACCGCGCGCGCGCCACCACTCCATCGGCCCGGAACGGGACACTTTCTTGTGGAAGCTTGCCTTCTAATATTATAGGGTTCCATTAGGTACCTACCTAATGGAATCACCAAATCTGATCTGCTTAGAAGGTACCTATTTTACTTTTTAATGGTCTTTAAAATCTAGTAGGTAGGTAGTGCGCTACATATCTCTGAGTGTATGATAGGTACACCTAAGTACATAATTAATTTTGATAGGTACCTATACGTTTGTATTGTACCACTCTAGTAGGCGTTCGCGGAGACAGTCGCATCGCAGGTAAACACGATCATGTCGGATAGGTACATACCGGTATGGGACCGCGTCGGGACAGCTCGGGAGTCCAAGTGACGCGGTCGTGTAGTACCAATCACAGCCTTTAATGCTGTGTTAGTTTATTATGTAACCAGGTTGCATAATTATAGGTATTTGTTATAATATTGAAGCGGTTCAAAATCCGACATCCTACATATACAATAGGATGCAACGTGATGGCATGCAGTGTGTGAGTGGAGCACGGCTAAGCGCCAGCGCCAGGCGGCTACAGACACAGCACAGCACAGATCACGTCCGATCCGATTGAATTCGATAAGGTATAGCGAACGCGACGCGGACGCGGACGCGGTACGCACCTGCATGGTGTAGTGCGGTTCGAGAGCGCGGCGCGTGGTGTGTGCCGGCGAGCGGCGCACAGCGGGCGCCCGCCCGCGCCGCCGCCGGCCCGCCCCACGCTGCCTCCGCCCGCCCTCCCTCGCCCCGCCGCACTCGATACCACACATTCGCACATCATCACCTCTCACCACCCGACCTTGCTCCTCTATTTACCTATATTAACTAAGTACTTAACTTCTACCATCGCGAGGCCTCAAATAAAAATCCGATTTATCCTATATTAATAGATGTCCGATCATTTGACAAAAAACAAATGATACATTTTTATTTGATAAATAACATTTGACAAAATTCGATTTAAAGAAACTTTATTCTCAAAAGAACTTACAAAACAGTTCACTTGTATGAGAATTTATACATAAAAAATATATATTCTTAAGTGTATGTTTATTTATTTTTTTGGTCTCTAGTGACAAATGCATGCAGTAAACAAGCAAAATAAAACACAGTATAATATCTACTTATCTAAAATTATATTTTTTTCAACACACTTGCTCATAAAGGTGCTCTTATTTGTGCAAAAACAGTTGAATAATGACACGCTTGATTCACTAGTGAGTTATAGATTTTTTTTAAATTGTATAGGTATAAAAAAGTTTCGATACCAAAAAAAATCGTGTCCATACATTTTAAAAACAAACTTCAACTATGTTGCCTTACCTTTGGTAGGTCTATGGTCGTTTCCATTCATTCATTCATTCGATTTTTTTTTGATAAGTATATTCTTTTAATCTATGGCCGATCACCATTGTTGTGTTGGATGCGCGCGAATAGAAAAACTGTTTATTTATTAGCGAAAAATGATAATTTCTTCGCAAATGTGTTGAAAAACGTTGTATGGTACACGCGTGTATTGATGATTACTATCCTCGACCATCTTCAGACCCTCGCCTGACGGCTCGGGCCTCAATAGCGCCTCGGAAGTAATCACCAACTTGACTCGCTTGTACCATAAATAACTATTATTTTACATATAAATGTATTATTTTACAAACTATTGTTTAATAAACTATTTATTAGACAATATACATATTTGAGTACTAAGTATATAAAATATTATGCTAAAACATTAATTTACAAATGGATTATTTTTTAAACATGTTAGCCAAACAACATAAAGCATAAATAATATGTATTTGACAAAATGCGGGTGAAACTGAAAAGAAGTTTGCCCCTGTCACTAGGTTCTAGGTAAGGTTATGTTAGAACTGTGACAACACATCGCGCGAACCGAGCGAGCGTAGCGAGCGTACCACGGCAGCGGCCGGCGAAGCGCAAATAATATTTTAATAAAATCTAGTTTTAGAAGTTAGTTATTAGGTCCAATATGAACACCTTCACGAGTGCTTTTATAAAAAATATTATAAGTACTCATTTTAACTACGTGTTTTATTACAGAAAGCATTATGATGAAGCAAAATATGGTTGTGAAATGAAAGTTTGTCGTGCACCGTGCACCGGCCGCGACCTAGCGGCACAAGAGGCCATTAGCGCCAGCCGCCACCACGGGCTGCGCTGCCTCACAACACAACTCTCACACAACCTTTGAGTATATATGTATACGTCTAGAGATACTAATGCCAACAAACGACGCGTTGTTAAAAATATCTTATTATTTTTTCTTCCATTTCCACTTTGCACCTAAATTTTCAACAAGTTCTTTGGCTTTTGTAAAATTTGTAGTATACCGTTGAAATAAGGGATTAACAGAGAAGTTTTTAAAAGAGTTTTAAATTCTCGGTTACAATTAATTTTCTTTTTATTTGCGTTGAAAGATCCCCTATAAGATTTCTATTTTTCATTTCCCTAGCGTTAAGTGGTCATAACAAATTATTTAGACCTTGTAGGAGTCTGAAAATGCTGTGAGCAGACCAAGTGATATCTGAGACCATAATCAATCAAAAAATTTGCTGGAAACCTGCTCAAAAAAAAAGTTATAGGGATAAATAGTCGCAATTTCGGAAATAATTAAAAAATACAATATTGGCGATATTTTTTTTATTTTAACAACTAGGCAATTTTTAGCTAAATTGTATCTCCCAAATAGGCCCAGGAACACGCCCATCCCGTTTGGTCAACCCTCTGCCAAACACCCGGTATATATCTATGCGCACACAACCAATAGTTTTAGTCGAAGATGGTGGTCAGTTGTTTTTCATATTTCAATACTGACTCGATACGCCGATTCCTTCTCAAATAACGCGACCTTGTTGTTGGTTGGACACATTTAATTTAATCCAATCATAGAGGTACCAATACCAAAGCAAAAGGCGCTGGTATGGTAACAGCTCGAGGCCGAAACACTATATACATAAGTAGATGAAATTCGTATACTTAGAAGGAATATTTACGTGTAAGTACTTACATTATCATTCGCACCATGTATGTATATTATTTATTTCGAGTTTCCGATATTTCCGAAAAGTGTCACAAACACTACGCTCGAGCGCGCTCCCCGAAGGACATATTTCCCTTGGAAAAGCCGGGTGTTTACAAAGTCGACTGTAGTTGTGTGTGACATGACAGCTCATAAATTGGCCAAACCAAACTCACTGTGGTCTGTCGTGTCGTGTACGAGAACATATAAGAGCAGTCAAAAACAATGACCGTCACAAATCGGCTATCGCGGAACACCTCCTGGAATCGCACGAATCATTGGATCGAGTTGCATAAGCCCCAGATACTCTCGACGGAACGCCACTACATATCTAGGAAGCGATTGAAATTACCAAACACAAGAATAATTTCAATCGCGATGGTGGGTTTCAACTGTCGAAAACCTCTGGAGCCCAGTTCTAAGAATAATGTAACAAAAATCGAGAAAGTGCTAAGGTGCCGCGAGTAGATAGTGTCCGTGTTGTGTGTCGTGAAGTCGTGATCGAGTTTGTGATGTGAGGGACAAACAGTGGTAGGGGTGTTGTGGCAATAAAAGGACAAGAAAGAGGGTACACAGATTTGTCTGCTCTTAAACATTCATCAAATCTACTCGCAGTACAGTCCAATAGTTAATCCGTGATCATGGCGCTTGCAACAGCGTCGAAATATCGGAAACTCGAAATAAATAATATAAATATCCCGTTAATCATAATAATTTTAGGTACTAGGTAAGCTAAGTACAAACTCCGTCAAATGACTAAGAGCTTGATTACTTTATGTGTCTCGTAACGTGGAACGTGGTTGTGTAGTAGGTATCCAATGTTCAGGTCAAACACTGGTTAGTACGTTTCGTGTAGGTATACGAGTACTCGTACGAGTAGTACAGTAAGTACCTTAAATACCTATACCTACGCGTACGTATTTAGGTGCGGAGCAATCTCGTTCATCTCGACCGAGATAGCATTCCCTAGGCTGCGTCTGGTCTGCATACATAAATGGCTTATTCTAGGTATTTGTCCGTTTGTTTGTACGAAAACGGCTACCTACATCTACACTAATAGGTACCTACTTACATATTATAAAGAGGAAAGACAACCGACTTCCAAAAAATCTTTCACTAATGAACTAATTTTTTGACATTAGGCAATATTTTATTCCAATACTCCCACGGGATCGGGAACTACGCGAGTGAAACCCCTGGGTCGCTACTAGTGTTTAGGTATTTCTAGTAGGTAGGTAGGTATAGTCATCGGTTTCACTAACGTCTTGAACACTGCGTTACCGTTATAGATAGGTAGGAAGGTTTGACCTACGTAATTATTTTACTTCTAGGTATAGGTATTTATAGATGTTTTTTATATACCTACCTTTTGACATGTTTTTTATTGTTGACATTAGTTATAAGTGACATTTGTATTTCATTTTATTTAAAAAAAAATACCAGCCCGAGTTTCTTGCCGATTCTTCTCGGCTGGTGTAATTCCGAATCGGTGGTAGATTCAGTGACGTTCATAAGTGCCTTATTGAGGCCTTAATTGAATAAATAATTTTTGAATTTTGGTACGTGTGAAGAAACCTAGCCACAATAATGATGTAAGTAGCTAGGTACCAATATTGATATAATGGTGTTCTATGTATAGGTTAGTGTGTGGCGGTGGCGCGCGGCGAGCGAGGGGATGACGCGTCGTGACGTGCCGCGTGCGTGACGCGGGCGGGAGCATGCAGCGCGCGCAACAAGGTCAAGGGCGCGCGCGGTCGATACTCGACACCGCGCGCCGCGCCGCGCGCCCTTCACCCGGGACGGGGACACGGCCGCGCCGCCCCACTACACACTAATCTCTCCGCGGGCGCCGGCCGCGGGTATTATCTTTTGGACATCACTACTCACTGCGGAAACAGTGCCGTCCATTAGGTAGTTACTAGGTGTCCATGAAACACTGCCACGCGTCACGCGAGCGCGACACATACAGTACAATATAAAGTACCTACTTACATAAGCACTTACACAATGCATATATTAAATGAGATCGGCCACCGTGCCCGAGTAGCGGCGCCCGCGCCCGCGCCCGCGCCTCGTCACCTACTACTACTACTTACTACCCATAAAAACAGACCATTTCGCGCACGTTTACAAATGTATTTCTAAAGTGAAACTAATTTATATGTAGGCCATATCAGAACCTTGTGCGCTACATTATCGTATATGTTATTTAACTCGCACATGTCATGTCATTTTATAATAAAGCTCTTTTTGTCCAAATGAAATACAATATTATTAAGTAGATACTTAAACAGAACCACTCGCATCCCATATTTCATCTACTAATAAACGACCAAAAACGGGCGGCGTAGAAGCATCATTTTCAAAAATATTAGAATTTGGACCAGAGGGTTCAAAGAACAAACCACTAACGGACGCAATAGCAGAATTAATACGAGTATACCGCGATAATCTGCCTTTCACCGTGGTAGAAGGAGAAGGATTTAGAAGCTTAATTAAATTACTTGCACCATTATACATATATAAAATCCCTAGTCGCAAAACGATAACCGGCATTATTGATGGTAAATACGAAGAGAAAAAAGGTATTATAATCAAAAAGTTACAACCCGCTACCAATATTATTTAACGATTGACGAATGGAAGTATTTACAAATGAAGACCTATTTGGGAGTAACTATTCATTTTATCATAAATTATAAGTTTCCTTCAAGCTTGTGAGCCGCATTCGCCAATTAAAAATCCTTAAAAAAAAAAAATTCTTATTTGAGCAAATATATGAAAAAAATGGGAAATACATGCCGTCACTACCGACAATGGTGCAAATATAGTAAAAGCCATTGCATGAACATTTGGCAGAGCAAAGCATATTCGTTGCATAGCTCACACCTTGTGGTGCAAAATTCAGTCATGGTGAATGAAATAAAAATATTCATTGAAAAAGTTCGCAGAATTGTACAATGGTTCCATCAGAGGGGAGTTGGTGCCGACCAATTGAGAAATTCTCAAAAGGCTGGAAATATACCGGAAGGAAAAATTAAACATCTGATAGGAGATGTTTCAACGCGGTGGAGTTCACAATTGCATATGCTTGAAAGGTTTATAGCTATGAGTGGGAAGGTGGGCGGCATTTTGTTGAATCACGCTAATGCTCCTCCTATGATTCAAGCTAATGAAATTGCTGTACTGAAAGAGGTCGTAACAATTCTCAAACCGTTTGAAAAGGTAAGCGAGGAAATGTGTAGTGTAGTGACAAATGTGTCAGCGCAAGTAAAGCTATTCCTATTGGAATGTGCCTAAAACATTTTTTGGAAAAAAATGATCCAACGCTTGATTTGGCGCCAGACTAGAATCAGATTTGCTGAGTGATTTATATTATGTATAGAGCAGTAGGCCATTGGCTTATTGTCTTCTAGATCATGTGGTTCATTTCCCTAGCGTTAATTGGTCATAACAAATTATTTAGACCTTGTAGGGGTCAGAAAATGCTGTGAGCAGACCAAGTGATATCTGAGACCATAATCAATTAAAAAATTGACTGGAAGCCAGCTCAAAAAAAAGTTATAGTGATAAATAGTCGCAATTTCGAAAAAAAAAGAAAATACAATTTGGGCGATATTTTTTTTATTGCCAAATTGTATCTCCCAAGTAGGCTCAGGAACACGCCCACCACGTTTGGTCAACTCTCTACACGAACCTCCTCCTGTTTTTTTGGAAGTCGATTAAAAAGGGTTATAGTGAGCCAACAGTAAAAGATAGACATATGCCTTATACTTTTAAAGGGGTGCAATTGTGCAATATATCATTTTGGCGAAACATTCCGCAGAGCACGCAGCGAAAGGTCTCAAAAGGAACAAAATATCGCCGATTTGGTAACATTTTTATTGGTGCTCCGCTCGTATTGATGTTAGCGTGATATTTATAGCCTATAACCTCGATAAATGGGCTATCTAACATCGATAGTTTTTTTTTCAAATCGGACCAGTAGTTCCTGAGATTAGTGCGTTCAACAAAACAAACAAACTCTTCCGCTTTATAATATTAGTATACATAGATAATACCTGCTTGGGTACTTAGTAAATAAAGAATGTTAGTTTTGTCCACAACAAAGTTATAGGGGAGTGGGTGGTACGGTGGGTGCGAGCACTAGCGTCCGGCGGCCGGCACCACCGAGCAGGCACCGAGCGGGCACCGAGGGAGCGGCGAGCTCTCCCGCGACTACCGGCCGGGAGTCCGGGACCGTCCCGGTTACACCTACCAACATCCACCGGATCACTCGACCGGGACGAACCGAGACGGAAGCCACTCCACCACTGCGCACTGGGACACTACACGATAAAAACTACAAACAAACACCTACTTTCTAATGGGTTTTACTGGTGAATTTGTTCCCAACGAAACTTTAAAAAAGGTACTTATTAAAAAACGTACCTACTTTCATAAATTACTCCGTGCATTGCATTGCATACAAGTAAGTACTTGTAAATCCCCACATCACATACATCTATAGGTACGACTACTTTGTAACTTTTTTTTAACGAACAGCTAATGCTCTTGATTATTTTTATGACATGTTACATACCTATTACTATGTAAAAAGTTACGAGAAGTGAGTACTTACTGAACGATTTTTCAAATCGTGACTATGAACATCCTACAATGTAACGCGAGCAGCACCTACACTATCTGTGACCTACAGGATGTAATCAAATTGAATAATTATGAGAATTATAGTTTAATTGATATTTTAGGGTTCTGTACCCGAAGGTAAAAAACGGGACCCTATTAACTTAGACTTCGCTGTCTGTCCGTCCGTCTCCACCCGACCTGTCACAAGGCTGTATCTCAAGAAACTAGATAGCTAACCAGTAAAAAATTTCACAAATGATGTACCTATGTACATATTTCATTAGCCGCAAGGTATAACGACAAACAAATGTATGGGAGCCCCCTTAAATATTCATATTATTTTATTTTTAGTATTTGTTGTTACAGCGGCAATAGAAATGCATCATCTGTGAAAATTTCAACTGTCTAGCTATCACTGTTCTTGAGATACAGCCTGGTGACAGAGGGACGGACGGACGGACAGCGAAGTCCCGTTTTTACCCGGTAAGGAACCTTAAAAAATATTTCAGAGGCCTCCCATCCCATATAGGTAACAAACGTGTTTTTTGTAGTTTTTGGTAGGTACGGAAACGGAACCCTTAGTTCGCAAGTGCCACTCTTGCACTTGGCCGGTGTTTTTATGATTGCTAACTAACAAAATGTGCTCGATAAATGAGAGTACAATGACTGCCTATTGATGTCAGTGGCGACTGGCGACAAGCGTCTAATTATTATGATTAACGGGATATTTACCATGTACCTATATTATATTATTTATTTCGAGATTCCGATATTTTTGACGCTGTTGCAAACGCCATGATCACGGATGAACAGTGTTCAGTTCATCCGTGATCATGGCGTAAACTCGAAATAAATAATATACCTAATATACATAAGTACATGGTAAATATCCCGTTAATCATAATAATTTGAGTGCTAATAAATAACCATGATAACTATAAAAACTATATTGACAAGCGTCTAGTTTTAGCCAGATAAATTCTCAATAATAATTGGCAAGAATAAGTAAAACAGGTGTGTGTGTGTCTGTGTGAGATCGCACCGCGCGGGCGGCGGGCGGCGGCCGCGATCCAGTATCAAGTACAAGGGCGGTCGTTCCGAGTCGCTTGCCGTTGCGCAACACTCACCGCGCCCGCGCCCGCGCCCGCGCCCGCCCGACGCGACGCTCCGTATACCGCCTAGTGCGCCTACTGGGCTACTAGCTACTAGCACACCTACTAGGTCTCCCTGCTAGTTGCTGTCAGTCTGTCACTCACGTTTCACTAGAACTTATCTACATTTTTTCCCTCCATTTGAAGAAAATTTCATAACGGAATAAGGTGAGCCCATCGCATAATATTTTCAGCATAAGTAATTTAGTTTGGCATAACAGTTTCTGCATAAAGCTTTTTCGGATAAATTATGACAAGCAGAGTGTTATAAACGTTTTATGGGCATAATGTTAACTTACTCTAATTTTCTTCATCATAATTTAATCACCCATAATTGTTACACGCCTAAAGATTTTAATTTATCATAAAATACAAAACACATGATAAAGGTTACTTATTTTAGGCTAGTCTTGGTCTAAGTTGTAAATTCATTTTAGATATCATGTTTCTTAGACTTAGGCCGCACTGCGGTTTTTTCCAGCAAGCGATTACCGCTACAACCGCGAAATCGTCTCGAGTCTCGAGACGCACGCACTACAATTAAAAACCGCGAAACTTCTCGCGGTTTTTAGTTTGTAGATGGATTTCAAGAGAGCAGCATGTATCTGGCACTACAAATTAGAATAAGATTTCAACGCCAATTTCACAAATATTGGGTCCATCCCCTGACTAGCCGTAGATTTTAAAAAAGGGTTCTTTCATTAGAAAAAACCAAATTTTAAAAGTACATCCCGAGAAATTCTTCAATTAATATCAGATGTCAATAGCCAGCCAACTCTTCACGACGATATGGCGAACAATGACGAAAACCGCCCGCGGTTTTCGCGTAGTGCGTGTGCGCTCGTTTAGTTCTATTACTGTTACAAATTTTACTGCGGTTTCTTCCCGCAAACTATTTGTAACATTTCACGGTTTTAAAATCAGTCGCGGGAAAGAAGAAGAACCGAAAGTGCGGCCGTTCGTATTAGTTTTCCTGAATCACAAAATGAAACGGTTCAAAACCGCTGCGGATAAGCCGGACGGCGGCCTAAGCCTTAGTGGTAACCTTGTGGTAACATTTACTGCTTTAGACATTTATAAATTTTATTATAAATTTTCGAAACTTTCTGGTTCGATTCCCGCAGTGACTAATAGTTTTTACTAAGAGTTTTTAACCGACTTCCAAAAAAACAGGAGGAGGTTCTCTATTCGACGTGTATATTTTTTTTTTGTGTGTTTGTTACGCGATTTCTTTGTAATCATGAATGGAGCATTTTAAAATTCTTGTTTCATTAGAAAGCGGATATTCGCGAAGTGGTCCCATGTCAAGGAAATCAGGATCTGATGATGAGATCCAGGAAAAATCGAGGAAAAACCCGCAACAATGTAGGCTGGGTTGTCGATTGACATTATTAAAAGTAAAACTACCTGTGACCCGTGGTTTTGCTCGCGATATTCTTGATACCATAAGAATTTCTGGATGAAAATTTTTTGGCTGTATTCTTTCGTATTTAAATCAAACATTTTTTTTTGCGAGAGTACGACCTCACAAAAGGTGGACACTACAATCCAAGACCTCTCCTCGCTCACCATAGCAGAGACTACATCTGGCAAGGAGAGGTCGTTTCCCACGATTGCCGCGAGAGTTGCGAGGGCAATAGCCTCTTGCAGGGATTTTTTCGCTGCTCTATAAGTGTCGAGCAGTTCAACCTCAACGGGTACCGCTTGAATCCTGTCCCATGAGCTGATGTTACTCATGATTCATAATCTAACACAACCCTGCATTTTATTACTTATTTTTAAGTTCATCATCCCAATTAAACTATCATTTTATAACAAAACTTCTTTATAAACACAAAGGTATAAGAACTTTTTAGAAAATTAACCAAAGTCAAAATAAAAACGAAAATAAAGGATGACGTTTATACTGTCTATTTATTAATTAAAATAATATATACAATCTAATCTGGTGCAGTGTTTGTTTGTAATATCTAAATATATTTTTTTATGAAAAGTTTTATGAAAACGCTCTGAAGATATATGTGTAATAGGTACCTATAATAGTATAAAAAAACATTTTTAAAAAAATGTTGTAGGTTCGGGTTTATTTCAGTGTGTGTTAACGAATTAAAAAACAGGACATTTTTATATCTAAAACCCATGAATGCGTAGAGAGAACGCGAAGCCCTCTCCACTAATACTATCCGCAGCAGAAGGTTGGGCAGACGGAAGCGGGACTACCACTTTGTCCTGCAACCGCAAAACGCCCGACCTGCGGCAGTGATCCCCGGGGGGAGATCCACTGCCGCCATATAAGCCTCGAGGTGGCGCGCGGTACTTTCGGAAGGGGGTAACTCAACATCTGTCGCCTAGAGCTACATTCTAGTTCGGAGGAGAAACCCTTAACAGGGTAGAGGCGCTGTCCGGGATCGTAGTAGCGTGCAGCCGCGTTTCTTCTGGTTTCGGCCATAAGCGCAGAGGTGGCACACCAAGGGGTTTTAGTCGGTGAACGCGTCACCGCTCTATCTTTGCGGCGCGGAGTCCGACATACCCCGTCGTTCCCCTGGACAGAGGAAAGACGTAAAGTCTTCCTCCCACAAAAAAAGGATTCAAGTGATCCACGAGTCAAAAGCTCTTCTGGAGGATTTAAGCGTCTTTTGTAGAAGGAGACTTGCTTCCCACTAAAAAATTTAAAATAAAGTTAATTTAAAAAAAAAGAAACCGACTTCAGCACTAAAAAGTAAGAAAATAATTTAAAATAAACGATATTATTAATACATACATATTTACAATTTATAATTAGTTACTTTTGAAGTCGGTGACAGCCAAAGCCTTCATTAATATTATAGGCGCGTCTCGTGCTATCTTATAAGAAAAAACAACTATCCTGGGCTGGCACTGACTCCAAAAGTTACTAATTATAAATTGTAAATATCCTACTAATCCTACTATCCTACTAATATTATAAAGGCGAAAGTTTGTATGTATGGATGTTTGTTACTCTTTCACGCAAAAACTACTGAATGGATTTTAATGAAACTTTACAATAATCTTGCTTATACATCAGAATAACACATAGGATACTTTTTATCCCAAAATTCCCACGGGAACGGGAACTACGCGGGTGAAGCCGCGGGGCGTTGCTAGTGTATTAATAATATCGTTTATTTTAAATTATTTTCTTACTTTTTAGTGCTGAAGTCGGTTTCTTTTTTTTTTTAAATTAACTTTATTTTCTAAATCTATGAATGTAGTTTTTATTTTTACTAAAATCTTATAGTTTTATACCTCCCTCCGCTGACCGTTCTATTTGGGCCACCCTTTATTGCATTAGTGTTGAAATTTTATACTTCAATATACTTATATCGTAATTTTTAATCAGTCGGCATTTCAATCTCAGACGGTTCAAGAATATGTTTTTTAATTTTTTGGTTATAAAAATATGTACTCGTTAATATTATGGTAGGTATTCTACGGGGTGTCCCGAAATTCAACGTCCAAACGTAAAGGGGGAGGACCACCTATTTTTTCATATATTTTTTTTTATTAAAAATTCAAACTCGTAACCTTCTTGGTGTACAAGAGTTACTTTTTTTTAATTTGCTTTGCGTGTGATATTTTCTTTCCACTTAATATTGTGATTGTTTTGTTTCCATTTAGTAATTTTCTCGCTGAGGGGGGATGATAAATGATGTGTTGCACTCGAGTGCAAAAAATGTTTAACCTTGTGCTCTTTTGACTCTCTCGCTAAAGTCGCTAACGCCCAGGATTCTTAGGGAAAGTTCATATCTGACGGAACATGCGTCGCGTATTATCGTTCGCGTAACGCCAGAACAGACAAATGTATAGAAAAATACTTCTCAACGCACTAACGTATAATCGGTTGAGTGAGTGTGAACGGTATTTTTCTATACATTTGTCTGTTCTGGCGTAACGCGACGGATAATACGCAACACATGTTCCGTCAGATATGAACCTTCCTTTATTTTGAATCCCTCGCTGCCCTCGTGATTCAATTTTAGAATCCTTCGCTGGCTCGGTCCTCAACTGGAGCCCCGGTTAAAAAGCAACTTTGCTCTCTTGTATAACAAATAACTATTACACATGTGAAAAGGTACATTCACATAAATTCAGACAGACATAGGTAAATTGACACCTTGTGCCGTGCATGACGCGTGAGCTAACGAACGATTGATAAGTTTTACAAACACTGGAGTTGGCTCGCTAATCACCCATTTTATTAACGACTAATAGGTACCAATGTTTATTTGTATGGTAAGTAATGGTATTGTAAACAAAACACGGTGGTGGTCAGTGTACACTAAATATAACTAAAGTGTACCGGTATCGTATCGGTAGACCAAGGTCGCCGCGAGCCGCGCTCGTCGCGTCGCGCGTCGGCCGGCCGGGCGAGCGGGCGAGCGCGCCACCCACACCACACCAGACGGCGCGACTCCATGCCTCCAGCCAACTTCCATCCATCACATTCACATTCCTTTTGACACGACACGACACGACACAACAAACAAACAACCAGTTACACCAACAGTCGGAACACACACACACACCCTATTATAGGGTCCATCCTAATCCTAACTAATATTATAAAATGCGAAAGTAACTCTGTCTGTCTGTCTAAACTACTGAACCGATTGACTTGAAATTTGGAACAGGGGTAGCTTATGGTCCGGGAAAGAACGTTTTATCCCGAAAATCCCACGGGATCGAAAACTACGCGGGTGAAACCGCGGGGCACAGCTAGTAAGATTATAATTTTGTGGAGAGCAATAAAATGATCTTATACCTATTTGAAATTGGCGCACGTGGGTGATTAAAGTCCACAACAATTTAAAATATGGATGTACAAGTAGGTAAACACAGGCCAACGACAAAAGGTTATTATCATTTAGCAACATTCCATTGGTCGCAAGTCGCAACTCAATCGGGAATATGTACATATATACTGAATTCAATGGAACGATCAATAACAAATAACTGTATTCGCATCCCAAGTGATGGCTCGATCAAACCGATCTGCGTCCACACCACCACGCACGGCTCGGGACGGGACCCGGGGCCCGGCGGCGCCGAGCACGGCCGTTCTCGTGTGATAGAGGTCACTACAAATTGTATGGAGTGTCTCCCAACTCTTGTAACAACAAATGAGATTATGGGTCAATTTCTTTCTTAGTTTCGTGCGATATGTTGTTGACCGAAACGGAAACTAACGCTCGTTACGTGTCAGTGTCAATGCATCAGACGAGTGTCTTAAGTTAATGCCTAGGTACTATTTGAGGTGTTTTGTTTGTTCCGGGAGAGGCACGGTTGTGTTGTGATTGTGTGACAGGGCGAGGGCGTCACGGGCGGGGCCGCTACTGCAGCCTCCTGGTCGCCGCGCCGCGCGCCGGCCTACCTCCCATACTCCATAGTGAGTAATGATAATAATGAATGACACACACTCGCCTCGCGCCATCAGACACACACTGGTCGCAATTGGGGCGGCAGCGGCACCACACACATATTGGTTTTTATAATACTTACTTACATTAAAAAATAAACATTGCTGAGCATCCGCGCCGCGGGCGCATGACATCATCAGCTCTGTTTTTGTTATTTTAGTGAATTAATAAAATACCTACCTATTTGATAAAGTTTGAAGCACTCATTAGGCGTTTTGTTACCGCATGATCTGTTTTCTCGAGAACGGATCGTAGGTAATTCGAAAGGGATCACGTTGGACCCATACCTATAGATAGGTACATCATTGATCGAGTTGACTTTGTAATACGTACCTAGGTAGGTATGCGGAGGCAGAGTCATCATTTACATAATGTTTTGTCGTAATATCCATTTGGCTCACAGTAATGCGGCGGCGGCGGCGCGCGGCGCGGGTATTGACTGCGTGACTATTTGGCACAGTTTTGATATTTCTAATGATAATAGGTACGTATACAATGAGCGAGGGCCGGCGAGGCGGGGCAGGGCGGGCGCGAGCTGCGCGGCCAAGTACCTAGTGACAACACGGCAATCCGGGATACTGACCGCCCGCGCCCGCGCCACCTCAACACACCATACAGGTGCGCTGTGCACTACAGAGCCCACTGCGACAGCCTCGACACACGGGGCACATTGCACATTGCTCCGTGCTCTCATTGCTGCATAGGTAGTCCCATCATTGATCTACCACGTGGTGAGTGCCTGTGTCTATCCAAGTGTAACTTTCCCACCATCTCTTCCCAATTTTCCATCTGGGGGCACACACGGCAGTGCCCCCCGCCAGGTCAAGCGCGAAGCAAACACTGCCGTACCAACCTTTACTGGAACCATTTCACCGCATTCTCAGGCCCCTATTTGAGAACCTCTGGATAAGACCAGAACGCAGAAAAAGTCATCCAAGTAAGCTACGATCACAATATACTTAAATAAAAAAAAAACAAGTCTGTTGGTTATTTAGTTCTGAAGTTAAGGGAAAGCAAAGTTTCTCAGCAAGCAAAGCTTCGAACCAGGAAAAGGACACAGGATACTTTTTATCCCGAAATTCCCACGTGAACGAGAACCACGCAGATGAAACCGCGGGGCGCTGCTATTGTAATAATAAAAATACCTCTGGCCGCAGGGCACCTTTGAGGCGGGGTGTCTGGGAGTAGCGACCCCGCGGACCTGACGCGCTCCCGGGGGAGGTCACCATTCCTCACCTCCGCTTGCCTTCATTGGCCGGCCGGAGTGGAGCCCGCGAGAGCACTTTGGTGCTCGGAGAGTGAGGGGCGTTGCGTAAGTGGTGAGTTGGCTTAGCATGACGCTGGGCCCTCGGGCTCAGTGGATCGCGGTTTAAAACCCAGGGCGTCTTCTCCACTCTCAAAGCCGCTCGTTTCTTGTTGCCCCCTTGTTGCGACTCGAGCGACTTGTTTGGGGGGCTCAGTTATAGAGCTGGCAAGTCTCCACCCGCCACTTTGTACGTGTTTATAGCATTGTATCGGCGGGTGCCATAGTCCCCATAGTTCCCCAATATCTAATTCATTAAACATCCCATTCCCATAACCCAGTCGTAGTTTTCCATATATTTGCAACAGTCCCAGCAGAACCGGAGACTGTCCTTGGATGCATTTTATAGTGTTATACAGGGATAGTCGCCGGAAAATAAAACATTCTGTAAAAAACTAGCCAAGTCTCGATGGAGCTGCTTGTTTATTTCTAAAAAGTAATGAAATCTAGACAAACTTGTGCCAAGTCTTAACGTTTCTTACTGCGATTTCTTTATTATTATAGTTAATGTTGTGTGACTTGACTACTTGTGGCCAAAATTTGCTAGGCAAACTGGTAAATATAATATTCTCCTAATTGTAAATACATATACATACATAAAGAAATGGTTTTCAGCAAAAAACATATGAGCGCAGTAATCCTGCAGCCATACCTCGTACTACTATAGTAAGTATTTAGGATGATCTCTGTGACAAGGTCAAACTTTCGTTCCTAGGGTTGTCGGGTTATAAAAAATGACGATAGAAATTGTCCATGTTTCGTACTTTTAATTTATTTTTACGATATAGGGACAAATGGAGCGATTTGTGGGAGACCGTGGGACAATACATGTTTATTAAAAATATATCCTATCCTATAAGTATACTTATATAAAAAGTATCTTGTATCTAATATACAGGGTTATTGGTTAAGTCGACCTATTCCCGTCAAGGGCGTGTAGTTTACATCGTTTCCGACTGATTTCACCATGAAACACCCTACCCTAAACCTAACCGTTTAAGAGATATTTCAATTTATTTGTTTTTATAAAAATCACCGGATCTTCGGCTATAAGCTTGGATATTTTCAAATGCGCATGTCTTATTATTACTATTACTTGATTTTTACGTTTATAATAAGGTGCTTTGTGACCCCAATAACCAATATTGTACCTAAAATAAATAAATAAGTAGTTGTAGACGATTAAAACTTTTAAAAAATAATAACAATCAGAAAGTTTTTTTTTCTTTCAAGGATATCTAGAAAAAAATATATGGCACCAGTTTGGCAGATGTGCCTAAAAATATCTACGTTTCATCGGCTATCCAACGAGCTATAACAACCTAGGGTTTTATCGAAATTTTGTACAAAACATGTAGTTTTATAGGCTACCGGGGAGGTTAAATAAAACAATAGGTCAGCATACAGAACAAGATATTAAACTTATTAAACTTTTAAGTACTACACACACCATTTTTGAGTCTAAATTTCATGTTCGACATGTCGGCCCCTGCCTTGCACACATCTTCGCATTATTTTGCGAAGACCAGTTTTCACTACACCAGTAATTAATTTTGTTCTTATTTCATTGGCCGCATTAATGATTCTGTCTCTCAGTACTTCAATTGATGAAATTGGGTTGGGCTCACTGTACATGTGACTCTTTATGTACCCCCACGCATAAAAATCCATGAGGGTTAAGTCCAGATTTCTGGCTGACCAGGATATGGGCCCACTTCGTCCAATCGATTTGCCTGAATGCATGGGCATTATTTCCAATCATTCGATTGGGCCTTACTTTCTCCCCGACAATTTAAATGGGAAAAACTATGAAAATTTCCTGCGAGAAGACTTAAATGACCTATTTGATGATTTGCCACTTAATCTTATTCAAGACATGTGGTTTCAGCATGATGGCTGCCCTGCCCATTTCAGTAGAAGTTTTATCCAAACAAATGGATTGGACGAAGTGGGCCCATATCCTGGATAGCCAGAAGTCTGGACTTAACCCTCATGGATAAAAATCCATGAGACTCTTTATGTACCATAAAATAAAAATGCGTGGGGGTACATAAAGAGTCTCATCACGCATAAAAATGCGTGGGGGTACATAAAGAGTCTCATGGATTTTTATCCATGAGGGTTAAGTCCAGACTTCTGGCTATCCAGGATATGGGCCCACTTCGTCCAATCCATTTGTTTGGATAAAACTTCTACTGAAATGGGCAGGGCAGCCATCATGCTGAAACCACATGTCTTGAATAAGATTAAGTGGCAAATCATCAAATAGGTCATTTAAGTCTTCTCGCAGGAAATTTTCATAGTTTTTCCCATTTAAATTGTCGGGGAGAAAGTAAGGCCCAATCGAATGATTGGAAATAATGCCCATGCATTCAGGCAAATCGATTGGACGAAGTGGGCCCATATCCTGGTCAGCCAGAAATCTGGACTTAACCCTCATGGATTTTTATGCGTGGGGGTACATAAAGAGTCACATGTACAGTGAGCCCAACCCAATTTCATCAATTGAAGTACTGAGAGACAGAATCATTAATGCGGCCAATGAAATAAGAACAAAATTAATTACTGGTGTAGTGAAAACTGGTCTTCGCAAAATAATGCGAAGATGTGTGCAAGGCAGGGGCCGACATGTCGAACATGAAATTTAGACTCAAAAATGGTGTGTGTAGTACTTAAAAGTTTAATAAGTTTAATATCTTGTTCTGTATGCTGACCTATTGTTTTATTTAACCTCCCCGGTAGCCTATAAAACTACATGTTTTGTACAAAATTTCGATAAAACCCTAGGTTGTTATAGCTCGTTGGATAGCCGATGAAACGTAGATATTTTTAGGCACATCTGCCAAACTGGTGCCATATATTTTTTTCTAGATATCCTTGAAAGAAAAAAAAACTTTCTGATTGTTATTATTTTTTAAAAGTTTTAATCGTCTACAACTACTTATTTATTTATTTTAGGTACAATATTGGTTATTGGGGTCACAAAGCACCTTATTATAAACGTAAAAATCAAGTAATAGTAATAATAAGACATGCGCATTTGAAAATATCCAAGCTTATAGCCGAAGATCCGGTGATTTTTATAAAAACAAATAAATTGAAATATCTCTTAAACGGTTAGGTTTAGGGTAGGGTGTTTCATGGTGAAATCAGTCGGAAACGATGTAAACTACACGCCCTTGACGGGAATAGGTCGACTTAACCAATAACCCTGTATAAAATTCTCGTGTCACAGTTTTCGTTGCCATACTCCTCCGAAACGGCTTGACCGATTCTTATGAAATTTTGTGAGCATATTCAGTAGGTCTGAGAATCGGCCAACATCTATTTTTCATCCCGACATTCCTACGGGAACGGGAACGGGAACTACACGTGTGAAACCGCGGGGCGCAGCTAGTCTTATATATAAAATTCTCGTGTCACAGTTTTCGTTGCCATGCTCCTCCGAAACTAAGACACTTTGCCCATAAAATTCCTGGAAAGGACATCCTCCGCCTTTCATACATTTTTGGCCCAAAATCAAAAGTGCCGGCCAAAAGAAAAAAATGTTCTGTATTCGGATAGAACATGTATAATTGTATATGTGATAAATGTTGAAGAAATGTGACATTTCATTACCATTTCTTAATAGGGCACTAAAGCTTATAGCACCACTAGTGTTGGTGCTACAGCTTTGGTGCCATAGTAACAAATGCTAAGGAGGACGTGTTCTATCCGAATACAGTACGTTTTTCTTTTGAAAGACACTTTGTTTTGGACCATGAATGTATGAAAAT
This sequence comes from Timandra comae, assembly GCA_958496195.1. Classification (NCBI taxonomy): domain Eukaryota; kingdom Metazoa; phylum Arthropoda; class Insecta; order Lepidoptera; family Geometridae; genus Timandra; species Timandra comae. The sequence goes on from OY292353.1 coordinate 19,405,334, forward strand.
ACGTGATTTTAGAACTCAATTACTACGAAGCACAGTGGTGTTACAGCTTTGGTGCCCTAGTAACAAATGCTAAGGAGGACGTGTTCTATCCGAATACAGTACGTTTTTCTTTTGAAAGACACTTTGTTTTGGACCATGAATGTATGAAAATACGTGATTTTAGAACTCAATTACTACGAAGCACAGTGGTGTTACAGCTTTGGTGCCCTAGTAACAAATGCTAAGGAGGACGTGTTCTATCCGAATACAGTACGTTTTTCTTTTGAAAGACACTTTGTTTTGGACCATGAATGTATGAAAATACGTGATTTTAGAACTCAATTACTACGAAGCACAGTGGTGTTACAGCTTTGGTGCCCTAGTAACAAATGGTAAGGAGGACGTGTTCTATCCGAATACAGTACGTTTTTCTTTTGAAAGACACTTTGTTTTGGACCATGAATGTATGAAAATACGTGATTTTAGAACTCAATTACTACGAAGCACAGTGGTGTTACAGCTTTGGTGCCCTAGTAACAAATGCTAAGGAGGACGTGTTCTATCCGAATACAGTACGTTTTTCTTTTGAAAGACACTTTGTTTTGGACCATGAATGTATGAAAATACGTGATTTTAGAACTCAATTACTACGAAGCACAGTGGTGTTACAGCTTTGGTGCCCTAGTAACAAATGCTAAGGAGGACACGACGTGTTCTATCCGAAAGTGCCGGCCAGAAGAAAATAAAGCTTTTTTTTTCTTCTGCCCGGTAGTTTTGATTTTGGGCCAAAACGGAGGATGTCCTTTAATAAAATACCGGTAATTAATGCGTCTGTGAGATTTTTTGTTGATGCAGATACAACAGCCCGAATCAAATGATTAGACAAACGCCTAATCCAACGGATGGCTGTCGTACTACAGTGCATTTTTTGGGGTAAAAATATTATATTATAGTACATCCTAACTATCTTAACTAATATTATAAATGCGAAAGAAACTCTGTCTGTTTGTCTGTTACCTTTTCATGCCTAAACTACGGAACAGATTGACTTGAAATTTGGTACAGGGGTAGCTTATGGTCCGGGAAAGAACATAGGATACTTTTTATCCCGAAATTCCCACGGGAACGGGAACTACGCGGGTGAAAATGCTAGTTAAAAAATAATTTTTGAAATATCGATAGTTTATAGTCTGTGGTCACGGTGATTTTTCGCCCATCACTAAACAGGTGGACATCATCCTAGATTTTACAAACTATAGTTTGATTTGTTGTGACGCGCGGAGCGTGGACGGCTCATACCGACTTCTGTATGTATTGTAGTACCTAGACCTACATATTTGTAGTAAGTTAACCATAAGTTTGTGTCATGTGGAGTGGACCCGCTACGCTTTCGTTTATATTTTATTTGTTAGGCAATAGATAGTTTTAGTAAATTGCATATTCTATGTAATAATATCATTCGTATCGTATTATATCAATCAACGAATACATTATTGTTTTCGCAAAATGTCACCACAACAACAACCTAATCATTCATGTATTACTTATCAATTTATTAGTTGATAGTACGTATTCGTCGTTGATAACAAATATATTTTACATTTCAATATTATTATTTTAAAAACCAGATAACTATGTAGGTACCTGCCAAAAATTACAAACAATGTGTTTGAGGCAATATGAAATTTTAATATGTTGTACTTTAGTGTTGAAAGAATACAAAAAATAATATGCCAAACGATTTAATCGGGGCTTTCTACCTGCCATGCGATATAGTTCTTAACTGGTCACACATTTTTTGAGCCCTCAAAAAATCATTTTGAAACCCTCGGGATTTCTTTTAGCCCCGCTCCCCACCAGCCAGGTCTCCTATTATACCTTTGAGTTGGGGTACAATAGGAGAGTTATTGGACAAGGTTACAGCTTGCCTCAAACACATTGTTAAAATTCTTGCCATCTCTCGGTTTAATATAGGTACCATTAGTTGTAATTATGATGACAATATACGTTATCATATTTTTCTAGATTTTCTGCCGAAAATTTGTGACCTTTTTCACTTAAAATTAAATTATATGCTGAAAATGACCTTTCGACTCAAACTGACGTTACCGAACAGAGCTTGAAATTTGGCGCCATTTCTTCCGAGACCTCTTCGGGCAGAGTTTGTCCGGTGCCGTTAACAAATGCGTAAAATTTTTTTATTCCTTCGAGACTCGGGTTTTTCTTCGGACTCGAGCGACTTGTTTGGGGGGCCCAGTTATAGAGCTGGCAAGTCACTTTGTACGTGTTTATAGCATTGTATCGGCGGGTCCCCATAGTTCCCCAATATCCAGTCCATTAAACATCCCATTCCCATAACCCAGTCGTAGTTTTCCATATATTTGCAAGTCCCAGCAGAACCGGGGACTGTCCTTGGATGCATTTTATAGTGTTATACTGGGATAGTCGCCGGATTGTGCATCCTTAACACAAGATTAAATATGTCAAAGGGCTTCCGTGTGTTGGCTTTGGCCCCATACTAGCCTTCCAAAAGACCGGGACTCCTTAATAGTCCCGTGAATGGAAAAGACATAACCCTTATATAATTATGTTTTAATTTTTACTAAATTCTTTTTATTGTATCCTTTTTATTAATGTTGTACTCGTTTATAATTGGTATGCATATCAGAACAAATTTTGTAATATTTTTATGTTAATGTGTAATATGTAATACTGTTGACGTGTCATTTGTATAAATAAAAAAAAAATGACGTGGCCAATAGACAGTGAGACATTGCATGAAATGCGACCACTTCATGAAATTATCAACAATTTCATGAAGTGGGCAAATTTACTATATGGCCACGTATGTATGTACATCCTATAACATAACATAACATATAACACAACATAATCATTCACTACATCATCTCATTATAGTAACTGACCCCTAACTAAGCTCTAAGCTTGTATCTAGGGTATCAGAAACTACGCACATATGCATGGAAACATTGGACATGGACATGTAACATTATCGTGGGATGATAACTACCGTAGTGGTGTACCAGCGGCGCGGCGCGACGCGCCCCGGCGCGGCGTGTTCGCGCTCGCGGCGCGTTCCTCGCGGAACTGTAGCGCGACCTTGTCACTCACTTCACGGAATAATGAAAACCAAGTTTTGTTTTATTATTCTTTTCACAATATTTAGTTTGCTTCAACCGCGCGCTTATCTTTTTGCGGCCTTCCCTACATATTTATGTGAGACGGTATTTTACTAGATTTAAATGATAACAGGTAAGTACCGAACTTAGTGCGTGATTGTGGCGAACCGAGCGTGTTTTACCGTTAGGCCTAGTAATGTATGCCTAGGTACCTAGTGGCCGTGCTACTGGCACGGGAGCGCGGGCGTCGGGCGCGGCGCGGCGCAGGCCAGCCGGGCCCGCAGCGTGAGGACTGCGATCGACCACCATTGCATATTCCCGACAACCGCGCACCAAAAACGAGGGTCACTATTTGCACCGGTATTTACTATAGGTAGGTGCCTACTGCATACATATGGATGACTCGAGCACACGTAATATGCTAAAAGATAATAAGTAGGTACCTAATTGTCTAAATGAGTTTTTTAAATAAAGACCGCCTTCAAAAGGAAAATAATACCTAATTATGATTTTTATAACTAGATAAATAATTAGCAAACTTCACTTCGTCCGTAACACAGTAAGAGGAAACGCTAGACTAGAAGCATTATTCCCTGGTAGAGGCATTGTCCGGGTCCGGGCAGGGCACACGTGGGTGGGTCTGGGTACACGCTGACACTAATGGTAGAGACACACTTGTCCCACGTAAACGCAACGTAGGTAAGCAATGCATTATGAAATCTGGACCCTGTTTTGCATGGAGTCTAGCGTGAGACGAGCCCTCTTACAGGCCTCACCCGGAGCGCCCGGAGGGGTCCTATACACGCGCTGAACGGTTCAAACTAGGGAACAAACAACTACAAACTGAAATAAAACTTGGGATAGGTATTTACTTACAAAACAGATTTTTATCCAAAAATTCTCACGAAATTGGCGCGAATTTATTATCAGAATGTAAGGGGTTTAAGGTCTAAAACTATGTTATTCTATCGTAATTTGTGTTTAAATTCATTCGACGTTATATTATTAACAGAAACTTGGCTAGTAGAAGGAATACATAATTCAGAGCTTTTTGATAATAGATATATTGTTTGGCGTAGAGACCGTAATTATGATGAAACAAGACAAACGCGCGGTGGCGGGGTTTTGATAGCAGTTAGGAAGGAATTAAATGTCACATCGGTTGATGCACATCGGTCCTCCGCCGAGGATTTATGGGTGACATTGACATGCAAACAGAATAAAAGTAATAATGCTATCAATGTTCATATTTGTGTTCTCTACTTATGTAAACAAAATTTAGGATATGCTTTCTCACAGCAATTACAGAACTTTACGAATAAATTAAATGAAATATCTCTAAACTACCCTCGCGATAAAATTATTATTGTAGGAGATTTTAACCTAAGTGGCATAGATTGGGTTATCACTCCGGAACAATACTACTCGCCTACCAACATAACTAGTAGCGACGAGCAGCTACTCACGGATGAGATGGTTTCTCTTAACCTGTGCCAATACAACGGAGTTAGTAATTTGTTCGGCAGAATGCTTGACCTGGTATTGGCTAATGAGGTTGTAAATGTATCCGAATGCTCGTCACCATTAGTGCCAATAGACCCATATCATAAAGCGCTAAAGGTAAACTTAAGTTTTGTCCAGTATGATCCGATAAAACCACAGGTTAGATTTAAATTTATGTACAACAAAGGCGATTACGACTCGATTAATAGTGAGATATTAAAAATTGATTGGGCAACTGAAATATCGTCTAGGTCTTTAGAAGATGCTTTACAATATTTTTATGATTTCATAAAACAGATGCACACTAATCACATTCCATCTAAATTAGTAAAAGATAACAATCATCCTATATGGTACACAGAAGCACTAAAGAAAATACTAAAAGAAAAATATAAATATTTACATAAGTATAAAATATATGGAAATAAGTCTGATTTAGAAAGTTACAAAGTTAGTCGAGAAAGAGCAAAGGTAGTTGAGCAACAATGCTATGAAAGGTACATACAGTTGACGGAGACTTCCATACAAAATAACCCTAAATTCTTCTGGTCTTATTTTAAATCATTTAAAAAATCAAATTGTATGCCTAACACTATGTACCTTAACAGTTCCGCTTACTCCGGTGGAGACGCTGTATGTAACGCCTTCTCGGATTATTTCCTTTCTACATTTTCAACTCAGAGTGCCGTCTCCAAGGATGACTGTTTAAATTTCGTTGAATCTTTATATGATACCTATTCCACTCAAGAGCTATCTACTTTAGAAATCGATATCAATGAAATTGAGATACTTCTGTCAAAGTTAGACTCTTCAAAATCCGCGGGACCAGACAATATTAATTCTATATTTCTTATTAAATGTGCCAAAACTATATGTATTCCTTTATATCATTTATTTAAAAAATCTATTTCAACGAACGAATTCCCATTAAAGTGGAAAGAGGCCTATGTTACACCTGTCTTTAAGAAAGGTATTAAGACCGATATATCTAATTATAGGCCAATCTCTAAACTATGTATTATAGCAAAAATATTCGAAAAGATAACCTATCGTCAAATATACTCTACTTTTAAAAATTCTTTTGAGCAGACACAACACGGGTTTGTTAAGGGTCGTTCAACTACCACAAATTTAGTTCTTTTCAACGATTACATAACACGTGCGATGGATTCGGGTTCTCAGGTCGATGTTATTTACACAGACTACTCCAAATGTTTCGACAGAATTGATCATAAAGTGTTATTACTCAAACTATGTAAGTTAGGTATCAGAGGTGACTTATTGAGGTGGTTCTCATCTTACATCTGTAACAGGACACAGGCTGTAGTGGTTAGCAATTATATTTCAAGTTGGGTTTCCATTCCAAGCGGCATTCCGCAGGGTTCAAATTTGGGATCTTTGCTATTTTTGGTTACCGTTAACGATATTTCTGAATGCTTCACTCGTAGTACTGTTCTATGTTTTGCGGATGACATGAAAATATTTCATACAATAAAATCTCAATCAGATGTTGACGATCTTCAAACAGATTTAAATCGTTTAGATTATTATTGTGATGTAAATAGACTAGACTTGAATCCAGCCAAATGTTGTAAGATTACTTTTACTCGTAAGAAACATAAAATTCTTTCATCTTACATTATTAAAAATCATCCTATTGTAGAGACGGAGTGCACACGGGATCTTGGTGTCATTCACGATAATAAGCTTCTATTTGACCAGCACGTGGACACCATTGTAAATAGGGCATATAAATCCTTGGGCTTCATAATGAGAAGTTCGCAAAACTTTACAGAAGCAAAGACTTTCAAGATCCTCTACTGCACATACGTAAGAAGTATTCTCGAATATGCCTCACAAGTATGGAATCCCACTTACGACAAGTACACCAGTAGAATAGAAAGAATACAAATTAAATTTATTAAGTTTCTTTGTTACAAATTAAAAGTATCGTATTCCTCAAATAATTATATAGCACTATGTAGAAAGTTTCATTTTCTTCCGTTGTCGAATCGTCGAAATATAGCTGATATATCGTTTCTTCACGCTATAATAAATAATAAAATTGAATGTCCTGAACTACTACACAAAATAAATTTCAATGTTCCAACAAAATCTGCTAGACACTACCGCCCTTTGCAAGTTACACCGGTTCACACCAACTACCGACAAAACTCATTTTTATGCAGAGCAAGCAATAGTTATAATGCAGTGTGTAGAAATCATGATCTTGATTTGTTTAAAGATAGCATACATACAGTAAAGCGGATATTAAGCAATGACTTTTTTACTAATTAAGTTGTTTAATACTAATTATCTAGGTACTTATGTTTTCTTTTATTATTTTTTATTAAGTTAACTGCATACTGTTATTCAATGTCTTATGCGTGGGTAACTGTTATTGGTTTTTGTACTAGTTATTAAGATATTATAAGTTGTTTTGTATCTTACTGTTGTTACCCCAAATAAATAATAAATAAATAAATAAATAAATAAAATCCATTCAGTAGTTTTTGCGTGAAAGAGTAACAAACACCCATACATACAAACTTTCGCCTTTATAATATTAGTAGGATATTTATAACTAGCGGCGCCCCGCGGTTTTACCCGCGTAGTTCCCGTTCCCTCAAGAATATGGGGATAAAGTTATGCTAAGAACCTTCCTACTGAATCACTCTATCTACACACATCAAAAGTGTCTAGGGATCAACATATATTTTTGCAATAACTTTTCTCCTGATTGATATTAATTAAAATTTTCTTTAAGGATTCATCAAATAAAGTGTTTTCGTTTGTCACAGTAACGATAAATCAAGTCACCTTTGCATTAATAAAGAAATTTGCCATTTTCCTAATAAAGGGATTTTTGACATTTGAACCACTAACATTAAAGTTCGAAAAAAAGACTGAAATAACAGTTTTCTTTAAAATTTTATTGGGTAACTTAAACAATTAATAATCCGTGTTTCTACCGCGAACACTAACAACACAAGAACATCGGTTTGGCATACTCAAAATGAGTTCATCCAAATCACGCTGTGGAATGGCCGCCCATGTTCGTTGCAACAACAAAAAAAGGTCTTCTTGCGACTGGATACCCTCCATATTCGGCAGAGCTCTTCTCTGTAGCATATCCCATGCATGCTCAATCGGGTTCAAGTCTGGCGACTGAGCAGGCCAGGGCAGGACATTGATGTTAGCTGCGGCGAGAGTCTGTCTTACAACTCTTGCGGTGTGCGGTCGTGCATTATCATGCATTAACTGAAATAAGGGACCGATTTGCACTTGTAGAGGAACGATGACGTCTGATACAATCGTCTCAGCATAAATTTGAGCGTTGAGGTTGCCTCTGATCCAAATCAACTCAGTTCTTCCGCCGATCCAAATACCCGCCCATACCATGATGGTTCCACCACTATAAGGATGGACTTCCTGGCAGGATTTTAATCGCTGTTGGCGTCCAGGGGTTCTCCAGTGTCGTATACGTCTTGTATCCGGTCTCATACCAAAACGAGACTCATCAGAAAAGCACACGAAACGCCATTGTTCTTCTGCCCAATTTCTGTGTTCAAGAGCCCATTGATATCGAATCCTACGATTGTGCATTGCTATAGGTGGTACCCGTAGCGGTCTTCGGGAATGAAGGTTCACTTCATGCAAGCGGTTTCTGACTGTTTGATCGCTAATTAAGTTCCCTGAAGAGTGATGAAGCCGCACGGCTAACATCATGGCGGTTATTGTTGGAGCTCTTCGAGTTAAGATTTGAATGTATCGGTCTTGTCTCCGTGTGGTGCAGCGATACCGTCCTCCATGGCGCTCAGCCACGGTACCAGTGCTTCGGTAACGTGTCCAAAGTCGACTGATAACACTCTGACTTGTATTCAGAGCTAAAGCCACAGTACGTTGCCGGGAACCAGCTTCTATCATTCCCACGGCTCTGAGCATTTCTTCCCTGCTTAAATGACGTCGCCGCTCCATAATAACGTTGGTTTTAATCAGTAGTAGGGAAACAGTAGCACTAATAATGTCTTCAATGCGTTGTATGTTTTTATAGGGAAAATATTGACAGCTGATTTTCATCTTTTACTCGAATTTGATTCACAGTTCCTGATTCAAATTATGAAATGCACCAAAAAGGATCCATATAAATTTATAAAATCATAAATTTATTACAAAGTCACATCTCAATCTCAAGAAATCCGCATAAAAATGCTTGATCCCTAGACACTTTTGATGTGTGTATTAAAACAAACCGCAAAAATCTGTTGCGTAGTTTTAAAGATCTAAGCATATATAGGGACATAAGGACATAGGGACAGAGAAAGCGAATTTATTTTATACTAGCAGCGCCCCGCGGCTTCACCCGCGTTTTCCCGTTCCCGTGGGAATTTTGGGATAAAAAGTATCCTATGTGTTATTCTGATGTATAAGCAAGATTATTGTAAAGTTTCATTAAAATCCATTCAGTAGTTTTTGCGTGAAAGAGTAACAAACATCCATACATACAAACTTTCGCCTTTATAATATTAGTAGGATTTATCTATGTAGGGAAGATGTACCTACATATATATAAAGTTAAAGTATAAAGTTAATCCAAAATTAAATAAGTCTTATTTTATAAAAGCCATTGACGAATCCTTCGAACTGATCAGTCCAGACATAAAACTGTGGCGACACATTCCAAAAGTTTTAGGACGCGCGGCAGCACAGAATAAAAAAAAAGACCTTCTACGTAAATAAAGTTGCGAATAAAAAAAATGCGTTATCCCAAAGTAATAATTCCACGCGAACAAAGTCGCGGGCAAAATAGTTCATTTTTCCACGTGTCGGCGACGCACCCCGTTGGATTTCCGTGGGGCGTTGTCAGTTTAAACCTGGAATCGCTCCGGTGACTGACAGCCATTTATGGATGGAGGTCAGTTCAATTGAAAGTCGTCAACGGCTACCTTAATATGTTCTTGAATTTTACAGCTATAAGTTACATATGTTCGATACAAAACCGAAGCCAATAATCATATCATAGGTATTTGACAAACGGTTTTTTTACTAGTAAGTTCGGTTTCTGAGCGTGTGCCAACACCTTGGGGAGTAACAGTGTGTTGTATTGGGTTGGGAGAGTCGGAGCGGACACATTTAGTGTAAAGCGTTGTTTTGACCTTCGCATTGATACGAGGCGAGAATGAGGACGAGAAGCGGTCGCGCTCGGCACCGGGGACCAGGAGCCGGGCACCGACACGGGCGACGCACGCGCCCAACGGTCCCACACCACACACAGGGCCGAGCCGACCTCCCACAGCGCCTGTGTGCGAAACCTATGCAGCGCCTCTTTTTTCACGAATCTTTAGGGTCACGGTGGGGGAGGGGGGGCTGATTGCTTCAAAACCTTTATTTAACTTTTTAAATTCGGACATTCCATTCGATAGATATCACGAGTTTAAAAATTAAGTACCTACTTATTATAAAAAGATACGTGATCGCCGCGCGCCGCTCACCTTACTCGGCAAGCTAGCTAGGCAGCACCTTATGCGATGTACTTGGGCGTCACTGGGGCCTGGGTATAGGCTATATTTTATCCCGGTATGCCCACGGGAAAGAGAACTACGCGGGTGAAACCGCGATTAGCTGCTAGTCCTCGTGTGTGTATGTTGGTCTAATATGGCAAAATAATTACGATGGCGGCCGCGGCGCCCCTATTGTATTGGCGCCTGTGTGCGCCGCACACTTCGCACATAGGGGCGGCTCGGCCCTGACCACACACCACACCACTCGACAACAGCTCAACACTTTGGGTTTGGGTTACTTTTATTTAGTCCTAATTCTCGAATCTGTCCGACAGACATCCTACTAATATTATAAATGCGAAAGTTAATATGTTTGAATGTTTGTTCCACTTTCACGCAAAAACTACTGTATCGATTTTATTTAAATTTCGTACAGATGTTCCTTACAACTAGGAATAAAACATAGGATACTTTTTATCCCGAAATTCCCTTGGGATTGTGTATAAGTAATCGTATGTTTTATTGTAATTTTTTGTAGTCGCAAATCGTACCAATAGATGGCGCTGTAACTTAATTTTTTAACACACGATGGTGAATTTTGCCGAGATTGTATGATACGAGCTACGCATGCTCACGGGAGCGGGTACTACGCGGGTAAAACCGCGGGGCGCCGCTAGTTAAACATAAAACAAAAGTCCTAGATGTGAAACTGAAAATTAAAAGACTAAAATGGAGATGGGCAGGGCACATGGTAAGAGGACATGATAAGTGGAGTAAGAAAGTGACGAATTGGTATCCCAGGGAAGGTAAAAGAAAAAGAGGTAGACCACAGAAAAGATGGGATGAAGAAGTAGCGGGAGTAACGTGGAGAAGAGTGGCTCAAGAGAGACGTGAATGGAAACGGTTGGAGGAGGGCTTTGCCGATTGGCAAACAGATCTGCAAAAAGTTACCAAGAAGCAATTACTTACTTAATTAATTTTTAAATACTTGAATCGTTTTGGTTTTTTTTTCTTTAAATATAATTGTAACTAGGGTAAGTTCTGAATAAAGGCTATATTATTTATTTATTATTATAATACTCGAATCGCTGGTGTATTCCACGATATCACCACCAAATAAATAAATAAAGAGATGCGACCCGCGACGAGCTCTACCTATCGGTACCTACTCTACGTTGGTTACGTTGTTATTTTTTATTCTATGATTGCATCATTAATTCATTATACTACCTATACAAAATGATCAGTGATATTGATATGAGACGTAGCATTCACAAGCTTAAAGTCAATGAGTAGGGAAACACATCTTCACTTCACCTAAGTAACAGTCCAGAGTAGCTAACAGTTGACACAAACCGCTATACTATAACATGTACCTCTACTCTACGTACTTATACTATATTAGCAGCGCCCCGTGGATTCACCCGCGTAGTTCCCGTTCCCGTGTGAATACAGGGATAAAATATATGTACATCGCATAAGGTGTTGCCTAGCTAGCTCGCTGAGTAGGGTGAGCGGCGACCACGTAATTTTTCATAATACTCACTTTTTTATATATCGTGTTATCTTTCGAATGTAAAGTCCGAATTGAATAATTGAAATAAAGGTGTTGAAGCAGTCTCAGAATAAATTTATTAATAAGGATTAATACCGAGATACAAACAAAGTTTTTCTGGAGGCCACTTTTCAAATATTTATAAAAATAAAATTACACTTATTGTGGCTTAACTATAAAATTTAGATATATGCCATCGCGACATTTTATGTAGATAATGATGTGTTCTACAAACTTGTAGTACATTATTTTATTCTATCACTAATAGTTTTTGCAGAGCACGCGATATACATATTTGAGTTATTTTTTTTAACACCATGGGTGACATTATTGGAATTTTAGTAAGGAACCCTATTTTTTTTTAAATATAATATAGTCTATGACACTCGGGGATAATGTAGATTTCCAATAGTGAAAGAATTTTTGAAATCGGACCAGTAGTTTCGGAGCCTATTCGTTACAAAAAAACAAACAATCAAATCTTTCCTCTTAATAATACTAGCTGCGCCCCGCGGTTTCACACGCGTAGTTCCCGTTCCCGTAGGAATATGTGGATATAACCTAAAAACCTTTCCACTGAATCACTCTATCTATTAAAACAAACCGCATCAAAATCCGTTGCAGTTTTAACGATATAAGCATACCTACATAGGGTTCATAGGGACTTAGGGAGAGAGAAAACGCCTTTGTTTTATACTATGTAGTGATAATGTATTTTCCTTTCACGGGACTATTATATTAAGGAGACCCGGTCTTTTGGAAGGCTAGTATGGGGCCAAAGCCAACACATGGAAGGCTCTTGACATATTTAATCTTGTGTAAAGGATGCACAATCCGGCGACAATCCCTGTATAACACTATAAAATGCATCCAAGGACAGTCCCAGGTTCTGCTGGGACTATTACAAAATGGAAAACTACGACTGGGTTATGGGAATGGGTGTCAATGGACTGGCTATAGGGGAACTATGGGGTCAATGGCACCCGATACTATTTTATAAACACGTACAAAGTGGCGAGTGGAGACTTGCCAGCTCTATAACTGAGCCCCCCAAACAAGTCACTCGAGTCGCAACAAGGGGGCAACAAGAAACGAGCGGCTTTTAGAGTGGAGCAGACGCCCTGGGTTTTAAACCGCGATCCACTGAGTTCGAGGGTCCAGCTTCATGCTAAGCCAACTCACCACTTACGGAACGCCCCTCACTCTCCTCTCGCGGGCTCCACTCCGGCGGCCGGCCAATGAAGGCAAGCGCGGAGGTGGGGAACCTGTTCCTAATCAGAGGAACGGCCACCTCCCCCGGGAAAGCTTCGAAGCTTAGGTCCGCGGGGTCGCTACACCCCGACACCCCGCCTCAAATGTGACTTGTATTATAGGTTAGATTTGCTACAATTGATGCGGTTGGACTACAGATTTTTCAGAAATGTTTGCCAATGCTAGTGGGGTCGATTGGTAGTTTTATTTTACTTTTCTCGTCAGTACAGCAGTGTACACTGTACAGTACAGTCTGTGGTCATCGAAGTGACTCCAGTAGAGCGACACGCCACTTGGCAGCGCGGGCGCGTCGCCGCCGGCCGGTGTGCGTGATGCATTGCATACAATAACAAAACGGATTGTTGGTTTGAAATTAACAAACACACTGATGATATAACTACCTATTTTGTAACTGTTTCAGATAGGAACATTCAAATTATTAATACCATCAGGCTCGCGGCGGGACAAGATCAAGCGTGAGCCTGCCTGACCAGTGGGCAGTGTGCACTGGGCAAAGTGGGCATGGCAGTCGCATCGCAACACCACCATATAACGCAAATTATAGGTTCACCTAATGCCTGTACGATTAGCATATGGATCCCAAATAGGTAAGTCAACTATGACAATTTTACTGTTCATAACTATGCTAATTACAAAAATCATATAGGTAAGTACCTACATTGATTAATACATCTATTTAGTAATATGTACCGTTTTTCTAATACCTACCTATGGTATCTAATACCTACACATTTTCAATTACCTAACTAATTGAACATCTGTAGGTACCAATATCAAATGATGAATGACTCGAGGCCGATTTTGTTATGAAATTAATTAAATCAATATCCCAAGTTAGGAATGTAACCGGTACCTAGTATTTTATGATCCGTGGCCGTGCCGTAGTGAGTTGGTAAATGAGCGAGGAGACCGGGGGAACGGGACGAACGGGCGTCGGGCGTCCGCGCCGCTCCGGAGTCCGGCCACACCCGGCCGGCCGGCCGTGCTGCCGAGTGCCGACACAATGTATCCATACATTGTGTCGGCACTCGGCAGCACGGTTGGACAGACCCGACATGGTTGGACAGACCTCGTTTATCGTTATGTATTAATCACTTCGTCACAAATAATATTAATTGCACAGTAAAGGCCATGTCGCATTCGCATGTCGGCTTTGTTACACTTTGATAATATACCTACCTAGTTGCGATAAACATAGCGTATGCATCCGGCTACCTCCGCACCTACTCATTAATAATTAGGTGTTGATTTCAGACCCACGCCCACGTACCTAGGCACGTCTCGCGAACAGATGTGATTTATTGTTCATCTGTAACGAAGTAGGACTTGTACTTAGGTTTTGGTAGGTTAAGGTACCCTAAACACGGAGAATCCCTTTCCTCGGCGTGGTGTCAATATCATAATTTTTAGGTGCCTGCCATGTATCTATGTATGTAGGTATTTAACCACGGAGTCCCTCTTCAGGTTTATTATGTTATAGGTATTAATCTAATGTAACTAGGTACCTGTACTACCTACCTACATATTTACTAATATCTACCTATCTACTCACCTACCTACATATAATCACGTATTGAATTAGGTACTTATTGCTAATGTTTAATTAAAATGTGCTTTATTTGAATGTTCAAGAGATAATAGTTCCAAGTGGACGTAAACACGGGGGTGAGCGGAGGGGAGGTCGAGCCTCGAGGGCGCCAGGGCTCGGAGCATGGGGTGCGGACGCACGCCGCGCGCCGCCCCGCTCGCTCGGCACCGTACGTGTACACGCTTGTCAACACAATAATATTACAATGTGAATGGATACGACCGACCGACCTCCCACCGACACGCACGACACTCGCAGAGCGCACTTCGCGAATCGCTTGCTATAGGTACTTACTACGAGTATAAGTAGTGAGGCGTGTGTACTCACCTGCGGCGCGAAGCCGAGGAACGACAGTTTTCTCTTGCCTGTGCTCATGAGTGCGCGGTCAGCGTGCGCGCGGCGCGTGTTTTTCTCTCACCGGCCTCGAAGCAACTGCGGTAGTTAGCGGGCGCCGGGCGCGCGTAGCGTGACAGCGCTGCGCCGGCGCCGCCGCCGCCCGCGCCCGCTACACCTGAAACACGTACGGGCGATGCGCGTTACTGCCGCATACCGTCACCTCACCATCACCGCCACTGCCACTAGTCATGTGCGGAAGGGTGGCTGCCGATTCATACATTGGTCGAGTCGAGACGAACGTTCCCATGTCCCACCACACCAATATACTTCATGTGTATAATCCGCCTAAATAAAATCCTACACATACCTACACAGGGAAACGTAACAAACAAATAGGAACCTGGGGTAGGTAGGTAGGTTTTTTGTTTAAATAAATCTTAGAATTTTAAAGTGATAATGATAAATCATCATCAGTCTCTTTTATTATGTAACTAGCAGCGACCCGCGGTTTCACCCGCGTAGTTCCCGCTCCCGAAATAATGCGGGAATAAGAATATATTATAGTTAGTAAAATCTAGGATGATCTCTGTGACATATGTCAAACTTTGGTTCATAGGGTTGGCAGGATCTAAATCTAATACATTTGATATAAAATAATACTAAGTAAATAAAATCCAATGTCTAACTTACTCATGTAATATTTCATCAGAAACTGATTCACATATGGATTGGATGTACTCCTTTAAGAAAATAATTGTTTTTTGTAATTAAAATATTCGTTTAATTTAGTACATAGCGTTTAATCTCAATATAATTTAACATTATCATCTTTAATAGTCAGAAACATCGATAATTTCTATCGACATAGATTTAGATCCTGCCAACCCTATGAACGAAATTTTGACATCTGTCACAGAGATCATCCTAGATTTTACAAACTATATGTAGTGATATCGATAATTTATAGTCCGTGGTCACGATGATACATCGCCCATCAAAAAACAAGTCGACATGCCTATAAAGTATGACATTAACATGTACTGACTGTAGTACTTCGATAATTTCTATCGACATAGATTTAGATCCTGCCAACCCTATGAACGAAAGTTTGACATATGTCACAGAGATCATCCTAGATTTTACAAACTATAAGAAATTCAGAATTTTATAGGCGGGATTTCACTGACAGCTGTCACAGATACCATCCTAAATTTTACAAACTATAAAGACCTTACTGTTGAATCTTGAGCTGAAGTTCAAATATCAAGAAAGGTGGTACTTATGATTTTATTTTTTATTTTTTTATTGTTTCTTATTGATTGGCTAATACAGTTAAATCGAGCATTCGGTCCAATCGTCTTCGACATAATATTTGATTTTGGAGAGTGCAGTAAAATACATTCATTTTTCTGATTTTAATGATATTCAAATACATGTAAATATCTCGGTTCCGACCGTAAACTATTATGGACACATTTCTTTAAACCATATTAGAGAAATGTGTCCATAATAGTTTTTGATCGTTTTTTTCTGCTCTTTAATAATATCTAAGTTTCGTCACTGGCCGCTCACTACACAAACGAAGCCAATTTTACCCAAACCCCTTTCCAACATTACGTGTCTCTTTTGGGGAGCTAGCTTGTCTAATGTGTATTGTATATTGGCAGGTCTCTCTTCATCAGCCCATTGTCTACACGGTGCTTATTGGTTCCATTTCTCTCTACAAACATCATCAGAAGGAGGTCCATGGATATTACAAGCATTTTGAATATGGGAATGATCAAGACTCTCATCTGTTTTGTTATTGAGTAAATAATAAGCTTGGGGGTAGGGTTCTAGCAATTGATGTACCCGTTTGAATGTTGAAGGATATCATTATATGGCTCTTCTACGTATTATTACGTCGTAACTAAATAAATAAATAACTATTATTTGAGTCCAGTTAACATTGAACCTCGCGGGTCGTTACTCGCGCGGGCTGTGTTCCGTTCTCGACGGCTCGGGGAAGTGTATCCCGTAGTGATGACAATAAAGGTATCGACGTGACGCGAGGAGCTAGAGCGGGTTCCTGTGAGGCGCCCCGCCCGCCTCGTACGTCCGGCACTTCTCTAATTTTACTGCACAAGTGCACATTCCAATGGTGATGGAATCCGAATCCTCGCCTGATGAAAAGCAGGCTGAATAATGAACGCGGTATTTATCTCGCCTAATGAAATACCTACCGATTCAATCGTGACTTACTTAAAAAGAACCACATTATATTTTTCAGGGAAAAAGGAAACTGGCAGAGTTTTCCACAGTCGCGCTATTCGCATAATGAACGAGAAATGCTTCGTGGGAGCTCGTAGAACATCAACGATGTATGTGGTATGGTATGGGTATCATGGTTATGGGTGACGCTTATCTGTTTCCCAGCTCGTTCGGTGGTAGAACGGAGATAGGGGAATCAGTGGTGACATATCAATGCCCACCATGCACCATGCACCACACGTGCACCATTAGATTTTGGAGAGTGATCTCCAAGATCTGCTCTGCGTGAGCACATCAATCGGCCGACTGTAACATAATAAGGTTGTGGCATAAGTGAGATAGAACAGTTTCGTGTTCCCCATAACCCATAATGATTATCGATCCCGAAGAGAGACGTATCGCCATCTGCTGACCAGCCGACCACCAAGTTGGAAAGCCCAATCTGTTCGATGAACAAACGTATGAAATAATAATGTGCACGCTGATAGTGCGACTTGTCCTTGAAGCGTCACACACGGACGCGGATGGAGCTTGGGTTGATATCGAACGTTCCGATCCGATTATACGACAGCCCAGCCACATGTGAAGCTCGCTATCAGCACAATCGGTGACGAGTGACGGCCGACCGCCGACCGTCGATCGCCGACGACTTGCCGAACTATCATCGAACCAAGCACTTGGACACACCAGGAAAATAACACAAGGTGCAGATAACACATCTCCAAATAGTTAAGCCACCAGATAAGATTGCTTTGACATTACAATTTTTATCAAGGTGTGCGATTAGAGGTGGAATGGCGCGCGATATCTCTTCCACTGAGGAAATGTTTGACAGGACCGTTACATAACCGGAGAGGGGGCGCGGGCGCGGGCGCGGGCGCCCGCCGCGTGGTGTAGGGGCGCCGCGCAGTGGCGCGTCCTCTTAGAAGAGGTCGGACATCAAAGTCAGAAATTTTAAAAACAAATTACGCAGTTCGATTCCTTTATTAAATATAAACAATTGTTATTAGATTCATTTTTTCAATTGCATTAATAATTTCGGAGTATTTTCGGAAAATAGGATTTTAATGTATGGGAAGCAAATCTTGCGATTTTCTTGTATATCAGCTATAGAGCTGGTAAGTCTCCACTCGCCACCTTGTACGTGTTTATACTCGTAGTATAGTATCGGCGGGTGCCGGGTGGTGAACATCCTATTCCCATAACCCGGTAGTAGTTTTCCATTTTGTAATAGTCCCAGCGGAAACCGGGGACTGTCCTTGGATGCATTTTATAGAGTTATACAAGAATAGTCGCCGGTTTATGCATCCTTTACAAAAGATTAAATATGTCAAAGGGTTTCTTGTGTGTTGGCTTTGACCCCATACTAGCCTTCCAAAAGACCGGGACTCTTATACAGTCCCGTGAGAATAGAGAAAGAATTTTTGAAATCGGACCAGTAGTTTCGGATCCTATTCGTTACAAACAAACAAACAATCAAATCTTTCCTCTTTATTCTCTTCTTAAGAGTTATAAATATGAATGTAAACTGAGATTAAGTAGACATCTTTGACAAGTCATCTATAATTTAATTTAAGGTGAAAATTATAAAAAGGTAATAAACAGGATGAGTTGTTTATTACACAAGGGAACACAATTTTTGTTGCATGAAATATTATGACTAATATTGTATTTTCGGGGTGCTGATTTCAGATCTGAAGTCAGAATGTTTGTATGAGCTTTAGTTTTTGAGATATAAAGACCGTGATTTTGAAGAAACAAACAATTTTAATATCAGAAAAACAACCACTACATATCAAAAGACTTTCTTTTATAAAATTTTCTTGCTTGACTTCATCTTCATTGGATCACTAGGGCTGTTGCTAATGCTCCATCAGTAGTACGCCATCATGTTGGCATTCCAATGACCCGGTACCGCTCTTCCATAGTCAGGATATCTTGATGGAACCAATCACCTAGTTTTTCAGGGAAACGGTCCAAATGGCTATGGAGGAAGTGAATCTCAATACTCATATTACAACCAAGCTGCTGGAAGTGCGACAACATCTCTTCAATATGCTTCGCATAGCGCACGAGTTTGTCTAGATTTCATTACTTTTTAGATATAAACAAGCAGCTCCATCGAGACTTGGCTAGTTTTTTACAGAATGTTTTTGGTGGGATTTTACTTCTTTTTAGGAGTAGTATTTTATTATTACACTAGCAGCGCCCTGCGGTTTAACACGCGTAGTTCCCGTTCCCGTGGGAAATTCGGGACAAAAAGTATCCTATGTGCTTTTCCTAGTTCTAAGCTACCTCCCCACCAATTTTTAGCCAAATCAATTCAGCCGTTCTTGAGTTATAAATTCCCGTTCCCATTCCCGTGGAAATTTCGGAATCAAAAATATCCCATGTCCTTTTCCTGGTTTTAAGCTACCTCCCCACCAATTTTCAGCCAAATCAATTCAGTCGTTCTTGAGTTATAAATTCCCGTTCCCAATCCCGTGGGAATTTTGGGATCAAAGGTATCTTATGTCCTTTTTCTGGTTCTATGCTACCTCCCACCAATTTTCAGCAAAATCAGTTCAGCCGTTCTTGAGTTACAATTCCCGTTCCCGATCCCGTATAATTCCCGTTCCCGTTCGATTATCCTAGTTTTTATAGTTTTCCCTTTATGTGGCCATTAAACCCTAACTCTGTACCAAATTTCAGCTCTCTAAGTTTATGGGAAGTACTAGTTCTATCTATTTTGATGATCATGAGTGAGTGAGTGAGTGTCTGTCATAAATGCGAAACTTTGCTTTCGCCTAACTTCGAAACTAAATGACCTACAGACTTTATTTTTTTAATTTTAAGTTTGTGACTATAGTTAACTAGATAACGAAAATTTCAGCGTTCTGGTCTTATCCAGAGGTTCTCAAATAGGGGCCTGAAAATGCGGCGAAATGGTTCCTGTAAAGGATCGTACGGCAGTGTTTGCTTCGCGCTCGACTTGGCGGGGGGCACTGTCGTGCCCCCAGATTATCAAGAATTAACGAAAATAATCGGGAAGAAAACACTTACGTCAACAACCAGGAGCACAGAATAATTAATAGTACTAGGCATGCATGACTACTTGGAATAAAATATGTGTCCAAACAGTTCGACACCTCGGGCTAACTATTTGGAACATTATTGTTCAAGTAGTTAGAAGTAGTTAGATGATCGAACTACTTGTCGGACAGATTGGAATAAGCCAGAAATAAATTAGATAACAAATGACTGAGTGGTTGAAAGACCTTAAATTAAACTTTGATAAAACAAATTTAGAAGGATAGGGATGGTTGGAGGTGTTTGGGGGAGACCTTTGCCCAGCAGTGGGGGACAATATAGGATAACAAAAAAAAACCAAATTTAAACAGTTTTTCTATTCGCGCGCATCCAACACAACAATGGTGATCGGCCATAGACTAAAATAATATACCTATTAAAAAAAATCGAATGAATGAATGAATGGAATCGACCATAGATCTATCAAAGTAACATAGGTAGTTGAAGTTTGTTTTTTAAAAGGTATAGACACGATTTTTTTTGGTATGGAAACTTTTTTAAAAACTAAGCGATTTAAAAAAAAAACTACACCTCACGTGAATTCAACGGTTTTTGCACGAATAAGAGCCCCTTTCTGATCAAGTGTGTTGAAAAATAATTACGAGTATTACACGTGAACGAAGTTGAGGGCAAAAGCTAGTATGTTATATGTTCTATTTTCTAAAGACTAAGTACATATCAAGTAGTCACAGTATGTAGTCAGTAGTGAGAAGTCTACCTTTACGACCTTTTTCATGGTTTGTTTACATTTTGTGTCACGGCAAAATGAATAGACTATAGGTAGTTGAAGTTTTACAAGTTACAGCAATAAAGGCTTATTTTATTTATTTATAATTCAGTAAATGACAAGGCAATAAAAATGTATAATGTTACCGTGAGGCAGCGTCCCCCGGCCAGCACTGGGCCCGGGCAGGCCGCGCTGCAGTACGTCGCCGTCACCCACCGCACGCGCTCCGCGGACACATAGTGTCCGGTCCGTGCGAGCGCGCCGCCAGAGGTCCCTCGCTGCCCGCTGCCCGCTGCCCGCTGCTCACTGCTCCGGGCGTACACCACCACCACGCGCTCTCATCCTCCACACTCACACACCTCTACCTCTACCCTTCTTCTCTTGTACGAGTATATACTCAATATCAACTTCTCTACTCTACCAACTCTCTTACTGCATGCACTTTTAACAATTAACTTTCACTATTATTTTATAATACGACACTTTATACTTTCTGTTATGCTATGGCTGTTATTAACATAGAATAAGGATCGCGACCAAGATTCTAATATATTCAATTACTGTCATTTAAATTGGTCTATGGCAAGTTGAGTGACCATGGAATTAATCTATTATACCGTCGTGGTGATTTACCACCAACCGTGTGAAGTTATATAGGCCTTAGAATAAGGATATTATAATAATAGGATAATATAAATATATAATCTGTGAATGGTAATTTCTTGAAAGAAGGCGCGAGCAACCATAGAATAAGGATCACGACCAAGATTCTCTCTGTATCTAACTAGGATCAGAGACCAGAGAGAATCCTGGTCGTGATCCTTATTCTATGATATAAGATATAAGCCATAGAATAAGGATCACGACCAAGATTCTCTCTGGTTATATCAATAAGCTATTGGTAATTTCTTGAAAGAAGGCGCGAGCAACCATAGAAAAAGGATCACGACCAGGATTCTCTCTGGTCTCTGCATAGACATTTTACACCATAGAATAAGGATCACGACAAAATGGCATAAAGGTAGACAAAATGGTGCCAGGTCTGGAAAAGTGACCAATCATCATCATCATCAATTTAAGAGATTTTGCTCTTGTCGGTGTAACATGTGCAACTCCCTCCATCTGCCCCTATAATAATTTTTATAATTCATTTATTCATTCAGATACAGTAATCCATCATTTTGTTAGTAATTACTTATACACTATTGTTAGTAATAATATTGAAATCACACAAATATTAATATCGGCGAATCACATTTGGATTAGTCAGTACATGAACCATGGTGCAATGGTTCATGTAGTGACAGTCAAACCGGTCCGCGAATGCGCGCAGGATCCTTCCAGGGCCGGCCCGCACCCGGCGCACCAGGGACGTGCACCGCTTGCGCATCGTGGCATAGAAACAATCTATCCGCGCTTCTGCGAACATCCCTGAGGCGCTACAGAATCGAGGCAGCCCCATCAGCACCCTGAACGCATTGTTATATTGGACGCGTAGTGCGCTGTACTGTCTTTGCGTATAACTCACCCACAGACTGCTCGTGTAAAAGGTCGTACAAAAAGCCCTAAATAGAGTGATTTTGACGTCACCCGAACATCGAGCAAATCTGCGGGCTATCATATTTGCACGAACAGACAGCGCCCTACGCTCCCTCTCTATATCTGCATCATCTTTCAGATCCGAGGTTATGATATGTCCAAGATATTTAAACTTGTCTACCCTCTTAAGTGGACACCCCCTAAGTTTAATAGCCGGTATATTATCCAAACACCTACCTCGGGCCTGAAAGACCATGCACTCGCTTTTACTAAGATTATACACTAAACCGTGGCGAGTAGCGTACTTCTCACAAATATCGAGCAGCTTGTTTAATCCCCCTACCGAAGCGCTCAGCAGCGCCATGTCATCAGCGTAACTTATATTATTGAGACACACGTCCCCGATATGACAGCCCACATGTGTGCTGCTGAGCTCCTCAATTAAAGAATCAATATATAGGTTAAAAAGCTTTGGCGAACTGAGCCCCCCCTGCCTCACCCCGCATTCCAACCTATACGGAGTCGAATACGTCCCCGACCAACGGACAACATTGATTTGGTTTCGATACCAATGTTTAAAAATTTCAATAAGTTCTTTTGGCAATGAAGTTCCAGAAAGCTTTTCCCACAGGATGTCGTAACATACCAGATCAAATGCCCGAGACATATCTAAGAAACACGCAAAGACTGGGGTGTTCCTATCTACATAGAATTTGACAGTTTGCTTAAGACTCAATACTGCTGTTTCCGTAGAAAGTCCTGACTTGAAACCGAACTGGTTGTCATGTATTACCAAGTGCCTGTCCAGCTGTGCATTAAGCAAACTGTCAAACACTTTTGATACAATTATAGTGGCTAACGAAATAGGTCTATAATTATTCCTATCACCAATGTCACCAGTCTTGTTTTTCACGATCGGCACCTCGGGTAAGTACGAGTGCGATATGCATAAAGAGTAGAACATCGCCAGCACCCTGGGCAAATGGGTACCTGCATATTTAAGATGTTCTATACTTAGGCTATCATGGCCTGGAGATTTACCCCTCGACATCGAACTAATAACTCGTCCCACCTCTTTTGCCGTAAATCGGGTACTTACCTCCCTACCATTACAGCGCTCAATATCTAATGACTGTGGCGATCTCAAAGGTGATGTTACAGTAAAGTGCTCCCTAAATAACTCGGCTATGCTTGCGGGGTCACTGACCCCGTTGACACTCACAGGCAGGCCCGGCTTACTATTGAGTTTGTTTGTAGATTTCCAAAAACTACGGAAATCATGTTTGTTATGATGTGACGCTAGCATGTCCATTTTAATTTGGTCTTTATGATTTTGACACCAACGCAAACGAGATTTAAAGATTTTGCGACTTACTTGCATATCATTCCAAACACGACCCTCCGGTGGCCGGCCGTGCGCTACCCAAACCTCAAACTTCTGCCGCGCCTCCCTGTGAACGCCACTCACATACCTATTCCACCCAATAACCGGCTTCCTGTTTCTAACTATAGCGTTCGATTTATCACACGACTCAACAGCTGCTCGACTTAGTACATCAGTAATGTCAACATACATTTTATCAATAATATATCTATGGTCCAAATTACAACAAACAAAATTACTACATAAATTAAATTCATTAGGAAAATCAATTAGTCTTAAATTATTATTACACAAATTCGTATACATGTCAATTTGTTCTGATTGTCTTTCTCCCCACAATACCTTATTACTCTGACGACTAATAGCTTTGCACAACTTTGGTATAATTACATCTAGCTTACATTGAATTATTAGTGGGTAGTGGTCCGACCACAGCACGTCATACTTAACGTATGTGTTTATAATGGTTAACATGGCTGAGTTAGTGACTAGACAGTGATCGAGCCATCGGCGGGAACCATTCGCATCGCTAATAAAAGTATGAGTGGTGGACTGTACGCCCAACAATTCAATGTCGGCACATAACAAATTAGCCTCCAAACAAAAACACATCAACTCATTATAAAACTGTTCATTCGGATGCGCGTTAAAATCACCTAAGATGTAAGCAGATTCAAAACTATTATTATCAGATATAATAGCGCTCACCAAGCTAAGACAATCCGTAAACTCCGGTAGGTTCGCACTGCAATCCGTGGGCATGTACACACTAAACACTACAAATGACCTCAGATCTATAGATATCTGTATAGCACACACTCGCGGGTTATCACACGGCACTATCGATACGTCGGTGAAGACGCTCCTCCGCCACAGCAGCGCGACGCCGCCGTAGGGCCGGCCGCGCAGCATGCCGCCCGCCGTGTCCACCGCCGACGTCCCGGTGCACCCGAACTCTCCATCGATGTCATTCAGGAAGTGCAGATCGTCCGGTAGTAGCCAGGTTTCTTGTAGCGCAATAATGTCCGCAGTGCGACACAATTGCCTTATACTTTCAATAGACCGCTTCACACTTTTGCAGTTAAAGCTGACAAAGTTATATAACGATTTATTATCCATCAAGCTTATTATCTCGGCCGCGTACAGTGACCTCACCGTGCGTATTCAGCGTTCTCGCCTTATAATTAACAAAACGCCTAAAAATTATCCCCTCTGGCCATAACTTGTCATCAAGGTATAATACTAACTTGTTTGCGGGAACAAAGAACTTATAGGCGTCATAATCTTGATATATATAAGGTGGCCTTCTTCACCTCCTTACACGACACGACAGCGGGTCGCTGATGTATCTTGTATCCCTAATTTTATAACTACAAAAAAACATAACATCATAATCACAGGTGTCTCCAGACTACGGAGATAGCAGGAGTAGATGAAGTGAAGATCGACCTTATTGGAATGTAATGGCCAAGGTAATTACCTCTACTAAAGGCCCGACTACAAGTTACTATGATTGTATCAAGGAGACACTTTGTGACATTTAAATAAATAGGTACGCGTATGTGCCGCATGTTTTTAGGTAATACTAGTTATAATATATTACGGTACATGGGTGTAAAGTTGGTGCTTACCCCCGAAGTAATCATCCAAACACACATATCATACATATTCGTACAACGTTTTTCAACACACTTGCGAAGAAAATAATAATAAAATATCATTTTGAAATAAAACACTTAAACGGATTTTTGTCGTGGTTGTATTTTGTTTTACATTTT